>CM053783.1:388095216-388682716 GCA_028749045.1 Cupressus sempervirens
CTACATCATTGTGACCCAATGTCATGGATTTGAAAACCTCCAATGTTAATTTTTTGTATGTGGTTTTTTGCTTGTGATTTGTGTGTTATGGATCCTCTACTTTCCAATCATTTTTCTTTTCTGGACACAAAATGGCCAATTGTGATAAGTCTAGATTCATTGTACATGTAGAGGTTTTCTCTTAAATATTTTGAAAAAACTTTGTAAGATTTTTTTTTTTGTAAATTTCGATATCCATTAAAGAGAGAAATTAGAAGAGGATTGATGCATTTATATATCCTTTTTCTAGAGATGCACAATCAATATTTCTTTTATGATCTGCCACTTTCTACTTCTTTAGTATTTGTTTTTGAATGTTTACAAAAGAAAATGATAAGAAAATTTATATATTTTCCCGTGCTTGTGGTTTAAAGAATTTTTTTTATAGGAAAAATGTTTATTGATGATTGAAAATTAGAGTTTTTGTCTCTCTTTTTCGTCTATCTTTTGTAAAGGAAAATTATGATAACTTTTTAAAAAAAAAAAAATTGTATCTATCTTTCACTAAATTTAGAAAGATTTTTTATTTTATTATAGATTACAAAGAAGTGAAGGCCAACAAAAAGAAATAGGTTTTTTTCTCTTTGGCTTATAAGAAATGTACAAAATTATAAGAAAGTCAATAAAATAAGTATAAGATCTTGTAGAGAAATTGCTAAGTGATGGTTCAAATTAACTTAAGCAGTTGATATAAAATTTAACTTTTATGAAAAATCTCTCCGCTAATAATTTTCTTATAAAATGAATGTATTATAGTTTATTATGCATTCAACTAATTTATACCATTTTAATCAAATTCAAAATGATTATATGGTTCCACTTTAATGAATAGAGGCATTTGATGTTTTTTATAATAAGGATCCTAAATTTAAAGCGATGTTTAAAAAATTAAAAGTGGCTCTTTTGGTTGCCGGGAAATTATGTTTTTACCATATATTATTTTAATACAACTATTGTCTATCTTATTTTATTAATAAATTGGAACTATGTTTTGAAAGGTTCTTTGAATTCTTTATTAGATTTTTGACATTTTACTACAATTATTTAAAATATATTTTTAAGTTATGTGATATCAATAACAATTCCAATATAATGTTAAATCATTTTTTTTTTTCCTTTGCGGATACTATGAACTTGCTTATTTCTTATTCATTATTAATAATTTCAATTTTTTTTTGTTTTATATTTTAAAAATTAAATAAGATTCTTTCAAAATTGTGTATGATTGAACACGTTAAATGTGTATTTATTTAAAAGCATAATATTACACGAAGAATATTAATATAAATTAAAATATATCAAGGTTTTCCCTATATAAAACATGTGAAAACATATTATCATAACAAATACCTCAAATCACTATACTTATCTAAATAAAAATTGACATATTTTAAAAGAAATAGATGCTTCCAAAATGATAACACTTTTTCTTAACTTTAATTTTTAAATATAAGTATGATATATGTTGAGTGGAGGCTTGATTGTCAATGGAGGAGTGGAGGTTTGATTATATGTTTCATTCATATGTCTTGTATGTTAGTGACAATGTGGAATAAAAGTAGAACTATGCTATTTCCTTCTTTCTTAGACTTTATTATAACCTCTTTCGTACATTCTTATAATAGTTTTCAAGTCCAATGATTTTGTTTTATATATTCAAGGAATTGGGAGATATAAATTGCAAAGTCCCTATAATCATTCGCTTATTAATAGAAATAAATTGGGTCTATTTTGTTATGTTTGAGTTTTAATGTCTTTTTTAATGGAAATTTCATATAAGTAATTTTTAGATTTTTTGTATATGAAGAGATCTTTGTTTAAGTTGGGAAGAATAGTTCAATGAATTTTTTTTTGAATCAATCAATAATTTATTTTCATTGTATGCATTACAATGACACTATACTCATAAGGGGAAGGAAAGATACTTCAACTTTTTGGTTTTTCAATTATGTACTTCTTATTTTTACTATTCTTCACTAAATAATAGAATGTAATTCCAAATAATTTTATTAATTATTTCTTTTCATTTTTATGCTCACAAACTACTTTTTTCATTAATGGAATTGCGGAATTTTTTTTCATCATTTACCCCATTACAAGTAAACAATCAGAGACATCTTTCATTGGATAAGTTGTGCAATTTTTGGCCAAACATAGTTGTGCAGTTTTGGGCATTCTTGGGTGCATGAAAACATTGTGTAATTTCATACACCAAAGGAGCTACATCGAATGACTAAAATATCAAAAGAACATTTTTCTTCTCATTTGACATGTGCAAGTGGAAAATTGTTGTGCATTTTTCTACCTATGTAGGATCGCATGACTATATGAAGCAAAGGGACTCCTTGTTGCAATCTTAGCATGTTATGCAGATTTTTGTGTCGAACGAACTTCATCAAATGAGTTGGCTTATCGAAGGAATTATTTTTTCTCATTCAACACTATGTTGGGACTAAAAATTGTTAGGTCCATTTTCAGTCACATTTTGAAAATTTTGAAGAATCAATGCCCTAAAGAGCTTTTTATGCATATGTAGCAAATTGTTAGTTTGAGACCAAGATGGTGTTTGAGTGGCTTAACACCTTTCATTTGACATATTCATGTGATCCACAATGTTATTTTTTCATCCCGAATCATTCGGTGAAGTCCCATTTTGAGCTAGTGTCAAAATTTGCAATTTTGCACGTGTCAAATAGTGACAGGAGGCCTAGTTTGTCTTTGAATATCTTTTACCTAGGAAAGTGTCACAACCTATCACTTTGGGAATGTTTAGTATGCATACTATAGAACCTATGTTCCAAGTTTCAAGTTGTTTTGAATCTGTTTGACTAGGTTTCAAACCCCTCAAAGTTGGTCATTTACTATTTTGTATGTGTAGTTCAATTTTGGGAAGCCCTGTTCAACCAATGATATCTTTGACCCAGTTGACCCAAATGAAGAAATTCTTTTTGCACTATGTTCTAGGCATCAAATACTTTGTATTTTCCAATTTTGGGACCATGAAGAATCCATTTGATCAATTTGCTAACATGATTGAGAACCTAGTTTACATTGTTTTGTTATGACTAAGGTATCTAGATTGATCTGTACCCCTGTTTGGAACATTATAACTTTGATCCTATGATTGGTAAGCCTAAATGGATTGTATCATCATGTTGTGTCTTAAAAATCCTTGAACTATGCCAATTCTCAAGTCATGATGAATCCATTTGCATAGTTTCTTATGTCCGTCCATTTACCAAAAGCTACTTTTTGACATATTTGCCAGTTTAAAATTACCAAGTGCTTGTTTTTAGAAATTATCCAAATGTGTCCTATGATTTTTTATGAGCCCAAAACATAGAATTATTTTCTCCTCATGGAAAAAACCTATATCTTGGTTTTCAAAACCTCAAATGATCAATAACCCAATTTATAGTGTCGAACCCAAGCCCAGTTTGTTTTTTAACATTGTTTGCCTGCAGGGTAATTGAGGTATGGATGTTAGTAATTAAAATCTTTTGACTGGGAATTCATCATGGGCTGAGAATTTACAGTATGATAGAGTGTGTAGGATTGAACACTCATGCCAATTTTTGTGGCCTAGTTACTTGATTGAGTCAATTTTTAAGGCCAGCTGGCAGGTGTCCAAACACAAAATCACAATTTGCAGAATTGATTAAAAATTGATAAAAATAAGGAAACTGAAGGTGTTTTAAAGAGGAGAATGGTAATTTTTTGAGTAGATCCGCAAATGCATAGAAGCAAAGAATTTTCTTTTTTTGCATGAAATATTGGGTATCAAGTTTATTTAAATGGAATTTGTTTATGATTTTGGGGAAGTTATTTTAAAATAAAGACTTTGGAATAAAGGCAAACTAAAAGACCCTCACATTAGTCTCTTCTATTCCCAATCTACATACTAACTCATAAAAGAAAATGAAATACTTCAACCATTTTATAATGGCACAAGTTTTCCAACATGGCCTTTTATAAGGTATGAAGTGCATTTTGCAATGGTGTGGATCTAAAGTGGATGTAGGGTTGCCAACTTCACCTTTTCATTACATTCTAAATTCACAAATGAAGGAGTAATCCACAACAATCAGCAATATTATAGAGGTAAAGAGCTTCTACAGGGAGAATCAGTAAGTGAGGCCTTTGCTTTGAAATTGAAAACTGATGCATAAATATTTAGAATTTTCATGCAAAAGGACAAAGCAATAGAAAAAATTAAAAATAAAAAATAAAATGCAGCCACAGGAAAAGGAAGCCTCCACAATTGAACAAGAGAAGGCACCTATGGAGACATTTTACATTTGTAAAAACATTTCAAGATCTCATTGAAATTTTTAAAGGGAAGGAAGCCATGCTAAGGTAGAAGCTAGTCAAAAAATTTGAAGTTGTAGGGGAACACATATGTGCGAAGGGAGTTTTTTTATTTAAAAAAAACCAAGCCATGACCAATAGATAATGAAACAAAACCCCACAATTTTGAAGTTGCAGATGTTACAAAAGCAAATTATCTTTCAATAAGGGAGCCTATAGCATAAACAAGGGCAAGCATGTTTAAAGTACAGGCTTCATGCAAGTCACAAAGGCAAATTTTTGGATTGTTAGCATTGTTCTTTTTCAGCTTGTAACAAGAAGGACATCGTTTTCTAGGATTAATTACTTACAACTGAAGCACAACATATTGAAATCGAAGGAAGTATCATTTCCACCAAAAGTAGGAAGCTTGAGCTCGAAGTGTATTGACTTATGCTATAAATTTCTTTGTCAAAATCTAGTGGAAAGATTGACATTTGAGGAGTTCTTTAGTAATGAATTCCTTGAATAATCAAAGCAAAATTTTATTTCTGTAAGGAAGCAGTCCACATGCAATAAAAGAGTACCCACCCATAGAAGAAAGAAGTGCCAAGGAAGGAGGAATTCGTAGTGAGAAAGGGGGAAACACTGCCTTTATCCCACATTGGCCAGAGGGAGAGTCTTTTTTTTATTTAAATACAAATCTACTCATATTGTGTTGTGTCTTAAAGACAACTCTCTTTTGAGAAGCTACAAGGTGCAGGGTGGATTCCATGGGTCGCAGTCAGCTAGAATAGATGTAAAAATTTGAACAAATAAGCATGCAAAGAACTAATGATGTCACTAGTCAAGAGGTCACCTAAAAAGTCCAAAATTTGGCGAGTTGCTACCTCGCTAACCAAAAAATTCCAGGTTTTCCAGCTAACAATAGAGCAAGGAGTTGGAAATCCTCAAAATTTGGCAAGACAATGATGGGTCCCTATAGCAATGACATGGCAA
This sequence comes from Cupressus sempervirens, assembly GCA_028749045.1. NCBI lineage: Eukaryota > Viridiplantae > Streptophyta > Pinopsida > Cupressales > Cupressaceae > Cupressus > Cupressus sempervirens. The sequence continues at coordinate 388,100,542 of CM053783.1, forward strand.
GCAAATGAGCTCAGAAGGAGGAGATTTTTCCATGTGTCATGATCGTGCGACCATCATTAACTTGCTATAGGGAAGTTGTTCACTCATTAGTATAGCGACATAGCGAGTATGAGGTGGCATGCTAACATGGCAACGAGCATGATAGCTAATGTGGTGACATGTGGCACCTAATTGTACAAGTGTGAGCCAATCAAAATGTGCCACATGTCAAGGTTGGTCAACCAAGTTTAACCTAGATAGAAAAGGTAGGAAAATTCAAAAGGTTTCAAATATAAAATTTATTTTATTTTCCTTCTGGTTTCATGTGCAAGTCAGACATTTGAATAAAGTCTAAAACTTTTATATAGTTTTAACTTTAATGAAATTTTATTTTTTTGCAAAATACTGTGCAAACCTATGAATGGAGACCAGAACTTTAGAACGGCATAATAGGGGCTATTTCTATCAAAAATGGGCACTCCAATGTACCATCAAAATTGAGAAGATCTGAATTTTATAAATTTGAAGTCAATTTTTGTATAGGTTCTAACTAGTTCTAGCTATAAGCCAATTTGTAAATTTTAGGGCATTGGCAACAGAATAGGAAAATTTGATCATTGATCATCAAAGTTTGTTAGAGGGCAGATTTGAAGACCTTTTGAAAATTGAATGTGGTAAAAATAAGCTAGAAAAGATTATTTTGCATTTTGGAGGTCACATTGAATTGATTTTCACCTTTTACCATGCATTTACGTTGACATTAAAAATCCGTTTCTCTCTCTCATGATCAAATTTTTGAGATATTTGATGCACTTGGTGTCCAAAATGAAGGGATTTGATTTTGGCAATTGAAGAGAGAGACTAGAGAGAGGCTTTTTCTACTTCTTGGGAATGAATTCTAAAGGGACACTTGTCATCTCCTGATCAGATCCGAGAATCCTTTCTTCGTTTATCTTTCTCATTATAAGGGTTGGCAATTTGCTTTGGGTAATACTAGTAGGGTTCCAATGTTTTACTGTCAAACCATTATTTTAGCACATTCTCCCTTGTATGAACAGCATTAAGAAGGTTAATACAAATAGTTCAAATCTATTAGGTTGTTTCATGTTTTTCATTTCATGCATATGATTGTATAATTTCAAGAAAATAATACAAAGAGTAGAAGAATTTCATTAGTTTCATTTTGATTCTCATCTCCAGTCTTAGTGAATTTTTAATGTTTTATGATCTTTGAACAAAGAGCTTATGTCATAGTTGTAGTCCCTTAAGGTTGTATGTTGTTTTATTGTTGCTTATGACTCAAAGAGTTATGTAAATGCTTCAGGGAATCAATAGGGTTGTAAGTTTATTGAGAATAATATCATGTAAGAATGAGATTCAGATTGAACATGATGTCTATTTACAAGGTGAATGGATAGATCATATACCAGAGGATACAAATATGTCTTAGATATCTATATGTAGGTGATTAATTCATGGAATTGCCCAATAGATAAGGCACTAATTGTTTACAGTATCACTTGTTCATGCTACTACATATTAGGGGTTTTATTGAATTCAACATTATTAATCAAACATTCTTTCCATTTTATGTTGAAGAGCTAGAACATTTTAACCCTCACTCAGCTTGTGAATATCATAGATTTCTATTTAGCTACTGTAGATTTGTGTTATTACATAAGTTATTAGGAGATACAAGGGTTTTCATCTGTAATAAATAGATTTGGGGATATGTTTTTCACTGGTATAGTATCAATTGAATTTGAGGTCTACTTGCCTAGGTTTAGTAGAGCCTGAAGTAGAAGAAGGATCATGCCTTACAGTTGGCCCGGTGTCTAAAATGGCATGTTGAAAATGGGAGTTAGCTGCCCCTAGACCTATCATATTCTCATTGGGATAATTGAAAACCCTCCAGTGTTTTCAAACACCAAAAAAATGACGACTCTATTGGGGAGTGTATTGAATCAGAATGACAAGAAAACCTTGAGAATGTATGAAGGGATTCAATACAATAGGAAGATATGCATGGAAAAGTTATAGTATTAACTTAATTGATGTGTTTTCCAATTTTCTTACTCAAATTTCATGTACCCCAATATTGCTTTGTTCAAGACAGTAGTATATTTGAAGGATTGAGTACTGATGGTGTTGCTACTAAGTTTTATGTTCACTCAATTTAGTCAGTTTGATTTTTAGAGTACTGTTGTCAATTCAAAGTCAAAATTTTTGAAAAATGGTTTCCCTCTTTTAAGTTTTTAAAGTTTTGCAAATTCTACAAAGTGACAATTCAGTTCAGATCTGTCATGTTATTAATCATGTGTTAAATCTTTCTCACAATTATGAGTGGCAACTCTCTCAAGGATATCTATACCAGTGTAGATTATTTATATAATTTTTTTCAAGAGTTTTTAGTTGAAATAGGCAGATCTAAAAGTTGTGTTGAATTTTAAAACAAGAAGGGAGAGTATATGAATTTCTAACCAATAAGTTTTGAAGTGTTGTTTAATCTACTGTTGTAAGAATTTGAAATGATAAGAAATAAATCACAACTGTGATTTCATTTAGTTTCTCCTCAAGGAGATGGCGAATCTACAAAGGATTTGATAAGTGGTGTGAGGATTCAGATCAGCACCAGGCCAATTAGTAGATCTGAGGTTTCATATAGCAACACATAAAGGTATTTTTAGTTTTCATGTCTTTGTCATTCATGAAAGTCGAATGGTAAAAATGGTTTCCTCCATCTAGTGGTTTCAGCACTAAGAAATAGAGGTAGAAGTTAAAAATCTCAAGAGATGGATTTTGAGTCTAGATCTGAAAATGATGTACCAACTCTTGAAAGTGTTCGTGCAAATATTGCTCGATTGTTCAAGATTCATGATAAGATTGTCTTAATGTTAAGAAGTACAATTGGTGATATCAACGGTCTTAATGGATTTCAAACTTACATGAAGTTCAAATTAGTAGTTATGAATCTTGATGAGTTTTTCAAACCTAAGGAGTCTTCATGGCTAGTGGTACTCGTAGAAGTTTTTATACCACATTCTGTTGATTGGCCAACCAAGATAAGATTAGATAAGATGTGTGAAATCCAAGATTTTATCATGGAGGTTGAAATTGTTTTGAAGGCTAATGAGTCTAATGTTAATGAATGTAATGAATCCATTGAAGGTGATATTGAATATGAAGAGTCCTAATTTTATGAATTAGAGAATAGTAATTAGCAGTTTGATAACATGCATAATGTGGATTCATCTTCTTATGATAATGAATATAAAGAAGAAGAAAGGTGTAACAGTAGTAATAGTCCTTCTTCTAGTGATGAATGTAAATGTTCTAAGATACTGGTTGTTGACATGTCTTCTAAAGAAGAAGATGTATGTGATGATTAGAATGTTGATTTTTTAGAATATATTACTAACAAGTCTGCTTTTACAAATGTATCAAGCTATCTAGATAATGGTCACAACCAAGGGGAAGAAACTAGGGATGAAGTCTTGTTAAGTGTTGATGACATTTCTAATTTGTTGGCTGATAATTTTGAAAGGTATGCTAACCTATCCAAGGATTCTTGTGCTTTGCCACATTTTGCATTTCCATATGGTGAAGTCATTTCCCCTAAGTTTGAAGTTGAAGAGGATGTAGTTCCAGAATATGCTCTTTCAAGTTTGTGAGGTGTATGTGATGGTAGTTCATACATTAATACACATGACAACTTTTATTTTAAGAATGAAGATGTAGAGATAAGGTCTATTGCTAATTCATTTTCTTCTTGTTTTCATAAGGCCGAGATACATTCATATTACTCATGTGATGAGGAAAATAATACTAATGAGATGATTTATTTTAGTGAGTTATTTGAGGGAAACATTGATACGGACCAGCATATTGTGAACATGCAGTTTCATGATGATTCTTGTGATTTGGTATCTAATCAATTGTTTGAGTGTGAAGAGGTTGCATATGTTCAGTTTGGTTTATGAAGTACTGATTTTGCAAACAAGGAGAAATCAAAATTTTCATTCTCTTCACACTAGGAGGCACAAGGTGAGTTACAAATTGATTCATGTAACTCGTTGAATGAAGTAGAGTATCAAACTTTTGTGTTTTCGGTTGAAGGAATCCATCATTCAGTTAATGGTGATAAGTTTCAGTTTGATGTCAATAGTTATGATGATGTTGATTCATATTTTTATAGTGAGCAAGATGAAGAGTTTAATGCTGATCTATACATGCACTATGAGAATGAACGTGTAAATTCAATTTTGCCAAGTGTTTTGTTCCAAGATGTTAATTTGATTGGTGGAATTGATGAGAATGAGAATTTCAGTTTACCTCAAGAAAGTGTCAATGAGAATCAAGTATATGACAGAGGTAAGGAGTTTTGAAAACTTTCCAGTGGCCTGGGGCCATCATGTGTACATAGTAGGTAGTTGTTTCTTGCTTTCAATAAAGTTGTTTGAGAGAAGTTTTGAGGTTTTTGTGAATGGTATACTTGTTCTAGAGATCTGAATCTTTTCCATGCTTGCAAGGGACATCAATCCCCAGATAGAGCCACTGTTGGGACTGAAAATTGCATGGTCTATTTTTAGTCACATTTCGAAATTTTTGAAAAATCAATGCCCTAAAGAGCTTTTTATGCTTATGTAGCTAGTTGTTAGTTTGAGGCCTAGATGGTGTTTGAGTGGCTTAACACCTTTGATTTGACATATGCATGTGATTCACAATGTTATAATTCCATCTTGAATCATTCGGTGAAGTCCCATTTTGAGCTAGTGTCAAAATTTACAATTTTGCACGACTGTGTCATGACCCACCACTTTGGGGATGTTTAATATGCATACCAAAGAACCTATGTTCCAATTTTCAATTTGTTTTGAATTTTTTTGTCTAGGTTTTGAACCCCTCAAAGTTGGTCATTTACTATTTTGTACATGTGTAGTTCACAATTCTGGGAAGCCCTGTTCAACCAATGATATCTTTGACCCAGTTGACCCAAATGAAGAAATTATTTTTGCACTGTGTTCTAGGAATCATATACTTTGTATGTTCTAGTTTTGGGATCATGAAGAATCCATTTGATCAATTTGCAAACATGATTAAGAACCTAGTTTACATTGTTTTGTTATGACTAAGGTATCCAGATTGATTCGTACCCTTGTTCAAAATATTATAACTTTGATCCTATGATTGGTAAGCCTAAATGGATTGTACCATCATGTTGTGTCTTAAAAATCCTTGATCTATGCCAATTCTCAAGTCATGATGAATCCATTTGCATACTTTCATATGTCCATTCATTTACCAAAAACTACTTTTTGACATATTTGCTAGATAAAATTACCAAGTGCCTATTTTCAAAAATTTTCCAAATGCGTCCTGTGATTCGTCATGAGCCCAAAACATAGAATTATTTTCTCCTCATGGAAAAGAACCTATATCCTAGTTTTCAAAACCTCAAATGATCAATAACCTAGTTTATAATGTCGAACAGGAGCCCAATTTAATTTTTTAACACTGTTTTCCTATAGGGTAATTGAAGAATGGATGTTCAGCAATTAAAATCTTTTGAATGGGAATTCATCATGGGCTAAGAATTTGCAGTATGATAGAGTGTGTAGGATTGAACACTCATGCCAATTTTTGTGGCCTAGTTACTTGATTGAGTCAGTTTTTAAGGCTAGCTGGCAGGCCTCCAGACACAAAATCACAATTTGTAGAATTGATTAAAAATTGATAAAAATAAGGAAACTGAAGATGTTTTAAAGAGGAGAATGGTAATGTTTTGAGTAGATCCACAAATGCATAGAAGCAAAGAATTTTCTTTTTTGCATGAAAAATTGGGTGTCAAGTTTATTTAAATGGAAGTTGTTTATGATTTTGGGGAAGTTGTTTTAAAATAAAGACTTTGGAATAAAGGTAAAATGAAAGACCCTCACATTAGTGGCTTCTATTCCCAATCTATGCACTAACTCATAAAAGAAAATGAAATACTTCAACCATTTTATAATGGCACTAGTTTGCCAGCATGGCCTTTTATAAGGTATGAAGTGCATTTTGAAATGGTGTGGATCTAAAGTGGATGTAGGGTTGCCAACTTCACGTTTTCATTACATTCTTCACAAATGAAGGAGTAATCCACAACAATCAGCAATATTACAGAGGTAAAGAGCTTCTACAAGGAGAATCAGTAAGGGAGGCCTTTGCTTTGAAATTGAAAACCAATGCATAAATATTTAGAAATTTCATGCAAAAGGACAAAGCAACAGCAAGAATTAAAAATAAAAAATAAAATGCAGCCACAGGAAAAGGAAGCCTCCATGATTAAATAAGAGAAGGCACCTATGGAGACATTTTACATTTGCAAAAACATTTCAAGATCTCATTGAAATTTTTAAAGGGAAGGAAGCGATGCTAAGGTAGAAGTTGGTCAAAAAATTTGAAGATGCAGCAGAGCACATATGTGCAAAGGGAGTTTTTTTTATAAAAAAGACCAAGCCATGACCAGTAGATAATGAAATAGAGCCCCACAATTTTAAAGTTGTAGATGTTACAAATTCAAATTATCTTTCAATAAGGGATTCAAAAGCATAAATAAGGGCAAGCATGTTTAAAGGACAAGCTTCACGCAAGTCACAAAGGCAAATTTTTGGATTGTTGGCATTGTTCTTTTTCAGCTTGTAATAGGAAGGACACCATTTTCTAGGACTAATTACTTACAACTGAAGCACAACATACTGAAATCAAAGGAAGTATCATTTCCACCAAAAGTAGTAAGCTTGAGCATGAAGTGTATTGACTTATGCTGTAAATTGCCTTGTCAAAATCCAGTGGAAAGATTGACATTTGAGGAGTTCTTCAGTCATGAATTCCTTGAAGAATCAAAGGAGAAGTTTTTTTTCTATAAGATAGTAGTCCACATGTAATAAAAGAGTACCCACGCATAGAAGAAAGAAGTGCCAAGGAAGGAGGAATTTGCAGTGAGAAAGGGGGAACTACTGCCTTTATCCCACATTGGCCAGAGGGAGAGTCTTTTTACTATTTAAATAAACATATGTTCATATTGTGTTGTGTCTTAAAGAAAACTCTATTTTGAGAAGCTGCAAGTTTTAGGGTGGATTTTTTGGGCCCTAGTTGGCGAGAACGGATGTAAAATTTTGAACAAATAAGCATGCAAAGAACCGATGATGTCAACAGTCAAGCGGTCACCTAAAAAGTCCAAAATTTGGCAACTCGCTACCTCGCTAGCTTTAAAATTCTAAGTTTTCTAGCTAGCAACATAAAAAGTCACTGGAAATCCTCTAAATCTGGCAAGACAATGATGGGTCCCTATAGCGATGACATGGCAAGAAAATGACCTCAGAAGGAGGAGATTTCACCACGTGTCTTGATCATGTGGCCGTCATTAACTCGCTACAAGGAAGTTGCTCACTGGTTAGTATAGCAACATAGCGAGTATAAGGTGGAATGCTAATGTGGTGATGAGAATCATGGATAATGTGGTGACATGTGGCACCAAGTTGTATAGGTGCAAACCAATCAAAATGTGCCATGTGTCAAGGTCAGTCAACCAAGTTTGACCCAGATTGAAAAGATAGGAAAATTCAAAAGGTTTTAAATATAAAATTTATTTTATTTTCCTGCTGGTTTCATGTGCTAGTCATACATTTAAATAAAGTCTAAAACTTTAATATAGTTTAAACTTTAATGAAAGTTTATTTTTTTGCAAAATAATGTGCAAACCTATGAATGGAGACCTGAACTTTAGAAGGGCATAACAGGGGCTATTTCTATCGAAAATGGGCACTCCAATATACCACTAGAACCGAGAAGATCCAAAATTTTTGAAATTGAGGTCAATTTTTGCACAGGTGCTCACTAGTTCTAGCTATAAGCCAATTTGTAAATTTTAGGGCATTGGCAATAGAACAAGCAAATTTGATCATTGATCATCAAATTTTGTTAAAGAGTAGATTTGAAGACCTTTTGAAACCTGAATGTGGTAAAAATATGATGGAAAATTTTATTTTTCATTTTGGAGGTCACATCAAACTAATTTTCACCTTTTACCATGCATTTACTTTGACATTAAAAATTAGTTACTTTCTTTCATGATCAAATTTTTTAGATATTTGATGCACTTGGTGGCCAAAATGAAGGGATTTGATTTTGGTAGTTGAAGAGAGAGAATAGAGAGAGGCTTTTTTTGCTTCTTGGGAAGGAATTCTAAAGGGACACTTGTCTTCTCCTAATTAGATCTGAGAATCCTTTCTTCCTATATATTTCTCATTCTTTCTCATTGTAAGGGTTGGCAATTTTCTCTGGGTAATACCAGCAGGGTTATAGTGTTTTACTATCAAACCATTCTTTTAGCACATTCTCTCTTGTATGAGTAGCATTAAGAAGGTTAGTATAGATAGTTCAAATCTGTTAGGTTGTTTTATGTTTTTCATTCCATGCATATGATTGTATAATTTCAAGGAAATAATTCAAAGAGTAGAAGAATTTAATTACTTTCATTCTAATTCTCATCTCTAGTCTTAGTGAATTTTCAATGTTTTATGATCTTTAAACAAAGAGCTTAGGTCATAGTTGTAGTCCCTTAAGGTTGTATGTTATTTTATTTTTGCTTATGACTCAAGGAGTTATGTAAATGCTTGAAGGAATCAACAAGGTTACAAGTTTATTGAGAAGGATATCATGTAAGAATGAGATTCAAATTGAACATGGATGTCTATTTACAAGGTGAATGGATAGATCATATATTTGAAGATACAAATATGTATTAGGTAACCATATGTATGTGATTAATTCATGGAATTCCCCAATAGATAAGGCACTAATCATTTAGAAGATCACTTTTTCATGTTGCTGCATATTAGGGGTTTTGCTAAATTCAACATTATTAATCAAACATTCTTTCCATTTTATGTTGAAGAGCTAGAACATTTTAACCCTCACTTAGCTTGTGAATATCATAGATTTCTTTTTAGCTACTGTAGATCTGTGTTATTACATAAGTTATTAGGAGATACAAGGGTTTTCATCTATAATAAATAGATTTAGGGATATGTTTTGCACTAGTACTATATCAATTGAATCTAAGGTCTACCCACCTAGGTCTTGCAGAGCCTGAAGTAGAAGAAGGGTCAAGCCTTAGAGTTGGCCTAGTGTCTAAAATAACATGTTGAAAATGGGAGTTAGCTACCCCTAGACATGTCATATTCTCATTGGGATAATTGGAAACCCTCTAGCATTTTCAAACACCAACACACCATGAAGTTGCAACCTTGCAACCTTGTGATGTTGTAATGTCACGATCTTGTGAAGCGCAACATTATGGGGTCATTTTTGACTGGATGTTTTTGGTTTTCTATCTTGCTATATAGGCTATTTTTTGCAATTGTAAGTTAATGGTGCAAAGGGAATTTAAGGCTATAATGTTGCACTATAGTGTAGTTTCCTATTGTGTTACATCATAAGAGCTTGTCGAATGAGTTTGGCTTATCATAGGAAGCCTTTTTTCCTTATTTGATGTTGTGATGTTATGTAGGATAAAACTGTAGCATATTTTAATGCATGTATGGCATTGTAGGTCATTTTTGTAGGAAGGGATTACATGTTGCAATGTTGCACATCTCAAAATTGTTGTGTATTTAGGCACATTGTAAAAGATTGTCGAATGAATTTGGCTTATTTTAACAACCCTTTTTTACTCATTTGATGTCGTGTTGTTACATAGGTCAAAACTACAATGTATTTTCATTTTTTTGCAACATCACATGTCATTTTTACTTGAAGGGATTTCACAACATTGCACCAAGATTTTCTCTCCTCAGACCCACTTGTGATCATGCAAACAGTCAAAAATATACAATTTCTATGTGTGATCATGTCAAATGAGCAATAAAATCATTCTATGATAAGCTGAACTCATTCGATGTGAAAAAACACTATATTTGAGTGCATGCAAACAATTTTGGCCTGCGATCATGTCAATAGAGAAATTAAATCTTCATATGATAAGCCACTCCTACGATGTTGAAACACACAATTAAACTAATAATTTAAAAATGACAAAATAATAATAATATAAAATAATAATAATTTTAAAAAATTAATAATATTATAATTTTAAAAGAAATATTGTCTTTTAAAACTAAATTATGGATCCCATGTGATGAATTTCCATCAATCAAATTGTACTAGATGAAGTCAAGTTTGCTTTCACTAACATAGTTTTCTCCATTTACTCTATTTGATATGTCAACGATGAATGGTATGTATGCATAATGCTAGTTTCTTTAACTATGAATGAATGATTCATCAAGAGAATGGTTGTTTCCTTATTATCAATCCTTTAAAATAAAAATAAAGATTGTTCTCCAACATACCTATAAATTGAAGTAACTTGGATGATTATCTTACTAACAAGCTAACATATTCTAACACTTGCTATTCCTTTTCCCTTCTATCTTTAGAATATTGTAATCACCCATATGAGAAGAAAACTAATACCACATCTTTGACAGATCATATAGTTAAAATAAATAAGAATTTTACAGTAAGTATATGTCTATCTAGTCAGTAAATAACAAGATTTAGTCTGAAGATCTCTCATCCTACACATCCAACCCATCACTATCTTCCATGGTGACATTGACCTCATCAAGAAGCCATTGTAGGCCCCTCCATTCAGCTCTTGTCCATGTGTAATCCCTTCTATTTAGAAGAAACCACTAGTTGTGGCAAATGTTAGGGAATCTAGTTGAAAAGTCAAGAAAATCTAAGGACTCGATATTGAAAATATTTAGATAGGGTAGTTGACTATGCGATATTTGTTCCTCCTCATAATCCAAGCCAACAACAAATGAATTAAACATCACACACTAAGTTTAATTTCTAGACCAAAAGTGTTAAATAGTCAAAGTTGACTTTTTTTTCCCAAGCTTAATTCTTCCCTTAGTGTGTGATGCTTAAGGATGGCCATTTAACAAGAAGGAAGGTTTGAAAAGATGTCATAGGTTGAAAATTGAATTCCTATCCCTATCAACATAAAGAATGGTAGCCACAAACATAACTACTATATTTGAATTCAACTTGGACTTCAAATCTATGATAAACAAGTGAAATACACTGAAAAAATGGTGCATATAAGTTGTACCAAAGATTGCTCCATTAATAAGGCTGGAGAAATCCCTCCCTACAATCCTAAGGATAGACCTAATACCTAAGCCATGTTTCATAAGCATGATCATTCCTAGACACCACATCGTAATGGCACCCCAAAATGTCATCTCACATTTCCCTGCCTTTACCCTTATTGGAGAGTCCAAGCCTAAACTAAGATAACAACACAACACTTTTTAACTACGGATTCCTAGGCAAAAAAGATCCCAAAAAAAAGGTGATGCAAAAAGAAAATTGATTGTATGATCTAACCATCTCAACCTTAAATGAAAGCCTATTAGTTTAGCATGTGTTGAATTCTATAGACTATCAAATCAAAAAGCTTAACTTGTGTCAAATAATATTGAAATCATACTCCCTTTATCTAGAAATTAATGAATATGAGGGATTTAGTTTTGAGATATGCCGAATAGTTACAGAGTCATGAAATCTTACCATCTATTCCTCCTATTCTATGTGAAATAGCCTACTTGTAAATCAAATTTGGCTATGTAGGATTTCTATATTTGGTGCATGTGGAAGCGCACTTCGGATGCTATAAAACAAAATATATGTCCTCTTCTTCATAAAGGGCGATTAAATATTCTTGTAATGTATTTGTATATATTGATGAAATATTGTTATAATTTATCCTAGATGTAAATTAATAATGTTTATAATATGTATCATGGCCTCAACTTTATTGGCCAGATAGTCTTCTTTTTCATTTCTCTCATGGAAAATATTAGTAATCCTACTTTCTTGAAACTTAACAATGAGCATTACTGATGTAGGAGTATCTTGGGTTTTCTTGATGACTACTCTGGAGCTCATGGGAGGAGTCTTGGTAGTTTCTTTGGAGGGTGCTTGGATTGGTACTAGATCGAAGAAGGATTGGTGCTCGACATGATTTGGGAGCTTGGCATGGTCTATGAAGCTTAGCATGGTCTAGGAGCTCAGCATGGTCTTAGAGCTTGGAATGTTCTATGGAGCTCAGCATGGTCTTAGAGCTCAACATAGTCTATGGAGCTTGGCATGGTCTTGGAGCTTGGCATGGTCTTTGGAGCTCGACATGGTCTTGGAGCTCAACATTTATTAGGAATTTGGTGCTTGTTGTAGGCTGTGTAACTAATTTTTTGTAATGAATTAGAGGATGAAAATTTCAAGGGTTGAAGAGGGCCTAGATTTCTACCTATTTTTTCAAACATGAGTTCTAATTTATTTGGATCTAGCAGTTATAATGATTTTACTTAGACATCAATTTTGGGAATTTAATTGTTCTTGTTGGCCGACTTGTGGCATTTAATTTATGTATTTGTATTTAATTTGTGCTCTGGGCCAACTTGTGGCTTATATTTGTATAAGTAAGGGTTATGGGTAAGTCTTTATTCATTATTCATCCATCATGGAGAAGAGAGGTAGTTGTAGAGCAAGTTTTTCCTAAGTTTGTGGATAGAGTGCCAAATTTGATGTAGTTTACAACAAGATTATGATGGAGTTGTGAATGAGTGGATAGAGTGTTGAATGTGAGGGAGTTTACTCTTGGATCTTGGATGAATTTGGAGCAGAGCTAGTAGTTGTGGCTTGGAAAACAAAGAGATTTCTTGGTGGGTTTGCGAGCACAAGTTGAGATCTTCCTTGGGGGTTTCTACCAAAGTATGGATCTAGACTAGCTAGTGTTTGGATTGGATCTTGAGGGATCTTGTAGAACTGTTACTTGCTTTGTATTTGATTGTAACTAAGAAGGCCTTACAACCTGGCACATTGCATGTAATCAGTTATATTTTATTAATATATAATTTTAATTTGGTATCAGATCTTGTGTTATTGCTTCTTATTGTTGTGTTTCCACTGCATGGTTGTATAGTTGGGGGCTAGGACATCTCCTTTGGGGATTCTCCTACCTTGCACTACTTTGAGTGGTATCATAGTGAAGGTTGTTTGTGAGTGTGTAGATAGATCATCGAAGTTGAAGCAATTTTCACCAAGACTTGGGTTGGAGTACATCTGAGGAGATCTTAATCTAGTGGTGGGTTTTCTTTCTAGAGTCCTAGATTTTTTGGTTATGAGGTTGTAGATCATGGTTCTAAATTGAAATTTTAGAGGGCTTGCAAATGGATTGATGGATGCAAATATGAACAGCTGATCTTGTTGAGTCATGATCGTACAGAGTTTGTGTATTGCAGATTCGAGGTCCTAGACTTGTGATGTGGTTCCTGATTATTCATGCAAGGTGGCAGGTTGCAATCTGACTTGCAAACAATTTAGTTTTGTCATAAGGAGTGTGGGAAGGATTTTTTGCAAAGGGTTTGTAAAGATCTTAGGAGATGGCTATGAGAGGATTGGACCCTAGGATGATTTTGAATCTCTGTGATGTGGTGGAGAGGAGGCTTTCTGAGATGTTTGCTTGGTTTGAAGCTAGTTTGGTTGATTGAACTAAGAAGGTGGTTTCTCAATTTGAAGGTAGCTTGGTTGTTCGAGTTAAGGATAGGATGAGGAAGGAATTCTGTAGATGTTTGTGGAGTTGGAGTCTACCAATTTGGAAGAGACTTATTTGAATGGTTAAGAGACTTGTTTATGAAAGAAGATGGCATAACAAGGTTGAGGTGGAAGAGGTTGTTTTTTTTATTAGATTGTGGAGTCTGATACAAAACTTGTAGAGCAACTAGAGGTTGTTACTAAAGATATTCCTAACCTTGTTGATGCTAGGACAGAGGTTGGCTTTCATGATCAGTTGGGTGAATCTGACATGGAAATTGTAGAGCACTTGGTCATGGATGATCTAGTTATTGTTGGTGGTGAGTTGTATATTGCAAATCATCTTGTTGTGAGCAACAAGATTACTGGGGTTGTGAGTTTGGCATGTGTTGATGAACATCTTCATATTGCTACTAATGTGGAGTTGGTTGTCACTAGTGTGGATTCACTATTTGTTGATGTGGATGAGGATTTGCTAATGAAGCATTATGTTCAGTTTGTTCCTGGGTGTGAGTGTGCTAATCGAATGGTTGAGATTCTAGTGTTTGATAGAACAATACAGATGTGGATGATGAGTAGATTCATTTTCTTGTCCCTATTGGAGTGGAAGCCTTTGGTGAAGATGAAGATGGTTGTTGCTCTTTCTTTGGGCATCAAAGTGTGGAACACACTATTTTATTTAGTTGGGAAGTCTGATGTAGGAGCATCTTGGATTTTCTTGGTGACTACTTTGGAGTTCATGGGAGGAGCCTTGGTAGTTTCTTTGGAGGGTGCTTGGACTAGTACTCATTCAAAGAAAGACTAGTGCTTGGCATGCTTTGGGAGTTTGGCATGATCTATGGAGCTTAACATGGTCTAACAGCTCGGCATGGTCTTGGAGCATGGAATGTTCTATGGAGCTTGGCATGGTATTGGAGCTTGACATGGTCTATGGAGCTTGGCATGGTCTTGGAGGTTGACATGGTCTTTGGAGTTTGGCATGGTCCTAGAGCTTGACATTGCTTAGGAATTTGGTGCCTATTATAGGCCATATAACTAATTTTCCATAATGAGTTAGATGATGAAACTTTCAAGGATTGAAGAGGGCCTAGATTTCTACCTATGGTTCAAAGTAAAAGTTTTAATTTATTCATATCTAGGAGATATCACAATTTTACTCAGACATCAACTTTGAGCATTTAATTGTTGTTGTTGGCCGACTTGTGGTATTTAATTTATGTATTTTTATTTAATTTGTGTTCTGGGCTGACTTGTGGCTTAGATTGGTATAAGTAAGAGTTGTGGGGAAGTCTTTATTCATTATTCCTCCATTTTGGAGAAGAGGAGGTATTTTTAGAGTGATTTTTTCCTAAGTTTGTGGATAGAGCACCGAATTTGAGGTAGTTTACAATAGGATTGTGATGGAGTTGTGAATGTGTAGATAGAGCACCAAATGTGAGGTAGTTTATGCTTGGATCTTGGATGAAGTTGGAGTAGAGCTAGTAGCTATGATTTGGAAAATAAAGAGATTTCTTGGTGGGCTTATGAGCACAAGTTGAGATCTTCCTTGGGGGTTTCTACCAGAGTATGGATTTGGAATAGCTAGTGTTTGGATTTGATCTTGCAAAACTATTACATGCTTTGTATTTGGCCATAATAGGGAAGGCCTTAGAGCTTAGCACATTGCATGTAATCAGTTATATTTTATGAATATATATTTGTAATTTGGTATCAGATCTTGTGTTATTTCTTCTTGTTACTATGTTTCTATTGCATAGTTGTATAGTTGGGGGCTAGGACATCTCCTTTGGGGATTCTCCTACCTTACACTATGTCAATTACAGTGTATTCATGCTTCAAATTTAAGATCCAATCAAGTTGTTTCCCTTTCCTTGGCACCTTTAGGATAATCTCAGAGTCACTTTCTATAACTAATTTCTTGATTCTTATATCGATAATAGTTTCTAATTTAGCTATATTATTATGTAAATTTCTTGAATGTTTAGTCTTTTCTACTAGTTCCACCTCCTTGTCTGAGTGGATGACATAGCCAAGCCTCATCAACCTTTGAAAAAATTGTTCTTATCCCACCCTTGTGGAGGAGGAATTTATTTGTATTCTATTTGAGCTTTTTTATCTATTTTAGAATATAAGAGGAAAGGGTGAATCAAGTTGGGCCAATTTTTAGACATATCAACATGTCAAAGAGAGAATGAGCATTCTATTTTATGTGTTTCTAAGATTGTTATTCGTAACTTCTATAATTCTTGATTCCTCCTTTTTGAGGAGGGTTGCATACTATAATCTTGCATTGCACAACATCCATTTATTTCTCTCCTTTCAAATTTCTCATAGGAAAATAGAGGGTGAGATCTCCCATAGCTTTTCATACACATTTGAGCCTACATTTTTGGGCAAGCTACTAAGCAAATCATGAGAAATCTTATTTTTCATTTTGATTTTCTACATAACTAGTTATATGCTCTAATTTTTTTCATTAGGAACATTAGATTATATCTCTCTTTGAGGCATAATTTGATGACCATATTATCTCTTATATTATTCCCTTGTGACTCATCTTTGTGTTAAGTTGATCATTTTCCACTTTCTAAAACAAGGATCTTAGATTTGTAGGAATCCATAGTTCAGATCTAAAATAGTTTATCTCACTATCTTGTAATATCTATTGTCAAATTAACAATCAATAATTTTTTCCCTATTGTACTAAGGACCTTTTGTGTTATAATGTAGATAGAAAGACTAAGTAAATGTGTTCTAAATTGGAAAGCATGTAGAGGATTATTTTATCATCCTCAATTATCAATGTCACATTGGTTGAGTTACCTTCT
Organism: Cupressus sempervirens; assembly: GCA_028749045.1. Classification (NCBI taxonomy): domain Eukaryota; kingdom Viridiplantae; phylum Streptophyta; class Pinopsida; order Cupressales; family Cupressaceae; genus Cupressus; species Cupressus sempervirens. The sequence continues at coordinate 388,116,993 of CM053783.1, forward strand.
TTGTGATTTCATTTAAGTCAAATAATCTTATATAGTATTAAATTTCCTTGGGCTTGTAGTTAGGAGTTTAACTTTTTATAGCTCCTTAGTTTACCAAGTATCCATAAAATATTTTAAATTGCTTTGTGCCTACTTCTTATAGATTTCAAGTCCTCAACATAGAAAAAGAGAGAAATAGATAGATATATGCATATGAGTTCAAAATTTAATCATTTTTTAAAGATGAATTTCCTTTAACTTATCTTGTTTTATAACCACAGAGGTTCCTTACAAACCTCTCTTTTCTAGAGATGGATAAACATGTAATTTCCACTTATAGTAATTGAAAGGTATCTGCTTCACCTCACAATCATTAAAATATATAATCTTGACATTTTAGTTATTTTTTATTGGATGACATTATAGGAAAATGATGGGAACATAGAACTAGAGCATGTATGCACACTTAAGTAGTGGGTTTTGACCCTCATGGGTCAAACCATTGATTATGTATGGGTCTAATGGGACCCCAATGATGATCATTCATCTAACCAAGAGGAGGTCTCATAGATAAGATAATCATACCTATGTCTTTTTCTTAGGCTTCTAGGAGGAATGCCATCTTGAGGGGGAGGACAAAATGCCCCTCTAGTTAGACTTATCAATTCGGTACTTTAGTCTTGTTTTAAGATATGATATCAAGATGATACTTTTTTGGTTATTTTTTAGCTATAGTTATGGATGTTCCTTACTCTTAGATATGCTAGCTATTTTCCTTTCTAGTTGTGATGGTTTTATTATAATGATACATATGACTTTGACCTGATTATTTAGTTTGATTGCATAGATGGTGAATTGAGATATGATGGTCAAAATGAGTGTAATTATTCTAAATTTGATTATATTAGCATTCAAATTTCCTAACTTGCATAAATTAATATGAATATAGTTGATCATCATACTAATAATAATCACCTTAGGTATAATCTACATATCTATATATCTATATGTTTTTGTTGGCCCTTGTATAGCTTCCTAGTGGAAGACTAGCTGAAGACTCTCCTAGAAAAACCTATCAAAGAGGAGGGTGTAGATGTGAATAGGGATGATCCTAAAGTGAAGAATTTTTAGGAACCTAAGAAGAAGAAGGGTAGTTAGCCCTGCTATTATTTTTTCTTTTTGTAGCTATGATATCAATGACTTTGAACTTGATGCCCAATGGGGCTTTATATTATATGTATAAGTTTAATTGTTGGATTGATAGTAGTAGTATGTTTTCTTACTATGAGAATGCTTTTTTTAAAAAAATCGACTTGTTATACTAGCAATACTAATCTTGGTTGTTCTATGTTAGATCATATTTCTTTTTGAATAAAATTGGTATTGGTTAGATGATTGGGAGGTAACCTCCAGCTGATCTCTTAGCTTTTTTGTACTTTGGGGTTAGGCCCCTATCCTATTGGATTCTATCTAATACTTCAAAAACATTAATACTACAAAGGTTATGGTAATATCCAATAAATAAAACTATTTGTATTATTTTAGTAATGATGAACATGAAGCCATATTTGACCGATGGGGTTAATATTAGAGAAGATATTGTATTTTTAGGTGACAATGACATATATTTGCATTGGAAAAATGATGTTGTACAAATAGTATTATTATGAAAAGCCCATCATCATCACTTTTAATGTGTATTTATATCATGGTTTTAAATGTAACCTTCTTAATAATGATAACGCCTCTATATGAATTCATAAGACTATTAAAGAATTTCATGTCTCATATATTGTATTAACCTTGGGAAGGATCTTTCTAGTTAACTCTTCTCATTATAGCATTGTTAAATTTTATGTACTACACATTGATAGAAGTTTTAAATGGGTAGTAAAAGCCATGGAGAGTTTAAAGGCCAATGTTGAAGCGGTGCTCAATGAATCAGTAGGTCACATCATTTATTTCAACAAAATTTATGGGGGATTGGGAATGTTAGTGTGATAAGTGCCAAAAAGGAAATAAATAGGTGCTGGGCACCAAGAGAGTACAAATATCTCCTATACATTTTAAAGATGGCTTTTTACCACTCGTTTAGCAGAAATGTTGAATATGGAGGTCGAATATTCCACCTCCTTGAACATCATGGGATATGATGTGAAGAAGTATGGAAGATATGGTAGGGGAATGACCATGTTGGTTTTTTTGGTTATAAGTATTTATAAATTTAGAGATTTATCTTTTAGAAATGACATTTTCTTGGATTATAAGAAATTTATGCTATAGTGAAGTGGGGAGGTTCTAATGGTTTGGGCGGTAATATTGTAATCCTTATGCTGGAGAGCTAGTAAGGAAGATTGTGAGTTTTAGTAGGTGAGAGTTAGGGGAGTAGATTTCTAAGCTTTAGAGGAAGGATATTTCTATAAAGGTTGTTGGCTTAAGAATATCTTTACTTCTATAGTATTATTTAGGGGTATTCTAAATATAAAGATTTGGAAGTTGGCGACATAATATTGAGAGGTCTAGATTCATTTTCTTCTTCATTATAGAGTAAACCTCCTATATCTAGATAGGTTTAGTATGCATTATTCTAACCAAGGATACTTGTAATAAATATTTAATGTGAGGAAAATTCTATATGAAAATAATGAGATCAATCTGGTTAAATTTATTAAATATTAACATTAAGATTTAAGCTATAATATTGAATGAATATTAATACAAGGCTACTATTGAAATTTGTTCTTCCAAATAAGATTAGATCTAAGTTCAACATAGGATTCTGGGAGGCAATATTTAAATAAATCTTTAAAATAAAGTGCAAATATGCTATTGAGATACATATAATATACTTTAACCCTTGTATACCCTTGTTAAAGTATCACTCTATACATCACCAAGGATTGTTCCGAGGACATCTACTAATGATAATGTTGTTTATCACCAATGGTAGTTCTAGAAGTGAATTCTAGGTTATTCTTCATTTTCCTTTCTTCTTGTTCAAGATATTTGGTTGTATACACTTTGTTTTAACCTTTCATTATGTTGTTTGAAATCTACTTTGTGAATATTAATTTGGATTCCACTTTTGGACACCCAAACTTATTTTAGGTATACTTTTAGATTACCATTTCCATACTTATCTAAAAGAGGGGATGCATGACCTTTTTTCTCAAATGTTGAAAGAATTAATTTGATTCTATTGATATTTTTAGGGAAGGTATTATCAAGGTGTATATGTTGAGGGTGGCTCACAATGGGGGCAATAGTACAAAGTGGCTAGTCCTAGGTATCTCATTGTGGAATTGTTACTAAGTTGAGATTTTTTAAAGTAAATTTTTGGTTTGGTTTTCATGTTAATATAAGATAATTGTTCCTCTCTCATGCCTAGAGTTGCATTCATTCTTTTGTGACGATGGGTTAAGATGGTTTGGTTGTCCTTGGGGTGTTGATTTGGCATTTGTGACACCTCAATATGTGGTGAAATGGTAATTTCCACATGATGTCCATCTAAACCCAAAGTGTGGAGAGGATAGGGGTGTCACTAGCATGGAATCATTTGATGACACCCTTTAGTATGTAACTTGTGATCACCTTACTATTTTTTTGTGATAAGCTCAAAGATGTTATGAAATTGATTTATATTATATTACAAAAATCTTGTAAGATTATGTAAAATGATGATTGGGATTCCAAAATATAATATTTTCTACTTTTACAAGTTTTTAAATTATGATAATTGTTGTAAACGTATTTTTTTATTCTTGTTGTGAATTTCTTATGAAAACATCATTGAACCTTAGAGGAATTTAATAGTGGCATATTCTTTTGACCAGTATTTAAATTATATATATATATATATATATATAGCACTCAATTTATGTAATTTCTTCTACCTCCACTAGGGACATGCCATGGTATGTCGAGCTAGTCGAGTGTTCAATTTTGTTTTTACAAGAACTTTTTTGTTTAGTAGAATGTTGAACAATATTATAAACAAAGAATTTTATATATTGTAAATTTATATGATCTTTTATTCTATGAACTCAATTGTTGTATTAAACACTTATGTTAGCATCTGGTAATTTTCACGATGTGATTATTTCGACCTATTTCAAGAAGATTGTTTCTCTACATTTCAAGCTCTTATAATTAATAATTAATACATTATTCAAGCATTATTTTTATATACTCGGGAATCATCACTTACATAGAAATTCTCACATTTCAGTTTGTTTTCAATCAAATGTATTTCTACCTTTCTCGCACTATGATTCTTTCAAAGCAGAAAATTGCATTATGATTTTTCCAAAGAAAAAAATAAAACAATGATTTGGAGAATACATCAGCAATAATAAATGCACATAGTTTTATTCATAAAAGATTCAATTACATCTTTTATTAAATGGAAAGGAAATAGTTGACGAAAGAGTATATATAAGATTTTAGTGGTTGTCTTCATCCTGAGATTTTGATGTAACACCTTTCATAGTAGGATGGAGATTCACACAAACCTTGTTCAATAGTTGATCTGATAAAGTATCTTCTTTGGGGACTGATGGGGCATTGGAATATGTGTAGTGGCACTTGGCTGAATTGTAGTACATGTGCCCAATTCTCCTATGATAAATCCATTCCAAATCTCTTTTCAAGGCATGAAACCTCGCATTTGGCCAAGACATGGATGATAAGTGTTACCATCATGATGACAACCAATCCTCTTCTCACCTTAATTTGCATCAAACTCTCCATATTCTTTGTATTAACTAAAAAGGAACTTCGTACATGAGATTGATATTATCCACTCATTGGACCACCCTTATATTGAATAAATACTCATGGGAAACATTTTCTCAATTTTTCCTTCAAAGTCATGGGCCGTAATAGAGGTCAAACTATGTACAAGCTATTCAAATTAGAAGGTTCGACTACACCTTAGGAATAGAATAAATAATATCTAGTAACTTAGATCGTTCTAAAAATAGGAAATCACTGGTAGTCCATTTTCAAAATTTTAAATTATATGACAAACTTAATTGATATTTAAACATCCATTTATATTTATTTTTTGTATTACTAGTGGATTTTGAGTAATGTATAGAAATCTTGAGTATTACATGTAGTCTAGCTAAGGTTCAAAATTGTGCATGCTTACAATTTATTATACTACAAGATATATTTCTTGATAATTTTACTATGGTTAAGATCTATGGACAATCGACTATGCAGATACGAACAATGAACACCAAATGAAACCAAATAGTATTAGTTAAGAGATGATAAATATATACATAAGAGGCATGTATATACATGTCTAAGTTATGATGAGTGAGGAGCAAAGAGACAATGACTGATTACTCCTATACAATAGGAAACATAAATGAGAATACTCAATAAGTATATAATGAAGTGGCCATTGTTCGTAGAAGAGGTGTGTCCCAATTGAGAATACAAGTCTACACTAATTGAATGGAAAAAAAAATCAAAATAACCCCTAAGTAAGATTTGACTTTTGTGAATAGGTCACAAACAAGACATGTTAAACATGGGCTATATATCAAGCAACTCTATTTACACCAACACCCCCATAAAGTGCAATTTAGTAGAAATTTGAATAACAATTACGGGTCATGGTTACTAACCTTGTTAGATAGCTATGTACATAAGGATCTTCCACAAATAAGAGTGAAAAAGAAAAACCAATTAGGAAAAACATTCCTTCAAAATTATAGATTATAAAACAATGAGATGAGATGTATATTATAAAGAATATCAAAGGTGACTACAATTGTCCTCAATAGAATCATCAATTTTTTGATGCGATGATTCTTTGAAATTTGTTGTGATAGATACTGAAATGTCAATTATTGATATTGGTGAGTGTACCATGAAAGAATAATCATTTGGAGAAAAGTCTCTAAAATTATACAAAATTGAAATATCATAAGAGAGGTCCATAGATTTTTGAATTGATTTAGTACTTGCTGCAAAACCCATCTCTAAGGAACCTTATAGGCTGACCACTTAAGAGTTGAGTGACCTAAAATTAAAGTTAGAGGAGCTTTTGGAGAAAACCTTTATCCACCCTAATATATCTCACTAGTGAGTCAAACTTATTTTGATGAAGAAGAAGGATGGATCACTATGGTTATGTATTGATTATAGATAGCTAAATAAGCCTAATAAATTAAAAATATTTTTAGATTGATAATTAGAGATATTTTGTCTTGGAACACAAGTTCTAGCTTCACAATGACCTTTATAACTTGCAATAAATATTCATTCAAGTCAATGTAAATGTGAAACAACATCTTTGGATGAAATTTCTATGTCAATATACTATGACATAAATGACATCTGAGGAAGGGATAACATTGTTGCATATTCATTCAGTAGGTTAAGGCATATAGTTTCAATGATTACCATCAATGTCAATTTGAGAGGTCAAATTTTGCAAGATCTTTGATTAGATGCATTTTATTAGAAAGTAAAGATAGAGTAGAGAATATCCTTGGAAGTAGATATGTTAGTTTCACCCTCAAGATTGATGGACTTCTACACCATTTTAATCATGACTATTTTCCTCCATGAGAGGTTTTATGTAACTTAGTTTTAACTAAAGCCCATCAAGCAATGTTCTCAATACATCTAGGAGTAAAGAATATGCCCACAAATATTTAATGAGTTTACTATTAGTTTGGTATGAAGAGGGACACTGTAGATTTTTTATATTATTTCTCGGATTGATAGAGAGTCAAGGTATAACATTACAATCTTACAAAATTTCTGCATACAAATCTTGTTCTTGAATGGAAATTAGCTATTATATCCATTGACTTTATTTAGTTTGCAAGTCTCTTGTCAGAGACATGATGCAATCATGGTAACTATTAGTTGACCAAAGTGGCACACCTTTTTTTTGTTAAGATCTTCTTAGCTAGCCTTGATGGTGACACACATCATTATGGAGAATATCATATATCTCCATGTTATTCCTAAGAAAATTATTTGAGATTAAGATCTAACCATAACAATGTGTTTCTAGACATCTCTTCACTTTAATTTAGGAACACAAAGAAAATTTAATTTTTCATATCATCTAGAGATAAATGGATAGGATAAGAAAGTTGGGCAATTTTTAGAAGATATGTTGTACATGTTCATCATGGAATAAAAGTATAGATAGGAGTATTATTTATTCCTAGTTGAATTTTCTTATAACAATGGATACTATACTTTGATTTCAATGACACCTTTTTAGGCCATGTATGGTCTCCTTTTTCATACACTCTTGAGTTGGGATAATCTAGAAGGTCATGCACTTTTAGGTCTTGTTGTGCTTAGGGACAAGTTGAAACATGTAGAGAGGATTAGAGAGTATTTGACTATAATATGTGATAGACAAAAGAAATATGTAGGTGCTCATAAGATGACTAAAAAATATGCAATATGAGATTTCATATTTTGGAGAGTGCAAGCATTAAAAATTATGATCCATTATGAAAGGGGATCGAGATTGTCACATTGTTTTATTAACCCCCTTTGAGATCCTTGAGAATATTTCTCTTGTTTCCTATTTCTTTTCATTTTCACCCAACTTATTATGTGATGATGATGTTTTCCATGTATTTAATCTTATTAGGTATAATCTTGACATTTTGTATTTTTTTATTGGACTGCATTATAGGAAAAGGATAGGAAGATAGATCTAGAGCCTATACACAGACTGTAGCAATGGGTTTTGACCGTCATGGGTCAAACTATTGATTACATAAGGGTCTAACGAGACCCCAATGATGATTATTCATCTACCTAGGAGGAGGCATCATAGATCAAAGAATCATACACCTATGTCTTTTTATAGGCTTCTCAGAGAAATCCCATTTATGGGCTAGGGTGTGCAATGCCCCTCTACTTATACTTATCCATTTGATAATTCAATTTTGTTTTAAGATATAATATCAATATGATACTATTTTTATTATTTTTTAGCTACAATTATGGATCTTCATTACTCTTAGATATGTTGGTTAATTTCCTTTCTTGTTGTGATGATTTTATTTTATTGAGGCACATAATTATGATCTTATTATATAACTTTATGGCATATATGGTGAATTCAAATATGATAGTTTAAATGAGTTTAACAATTATGAATTTGATTTTATCAGTATTCAGATTTCCTAACTTGCATATTAATACAAATATACTTTATCATGATACTAATAATATTGAACTTATTTATTATCTACATATCTATATATGTATATATTTTGGTTGGACCTTGTGACGCAACTATGGTTACTATGAGCATGTGATACATCTTCCTTTTTGGAAATGAAAAATTGTTGAAGGAGATGTTCATCATGCTTGTTGAGCTTTCATTTTCCATGATGTTGAAAGACATAAATCCTTTTGGATCTCTCTCTTGAAGAGCTTATCAAGGACCAAATCCAAGGTTCCGAGTGGGTTTTTCAACCTACTGGGTAACCCAATTGAAGATAAATGTGTATCTTCATCAGGAGGCCTTTGCAAGTTCTAAATAATCTAAAAAATCTATTGTTGTTTGAAATATAACAAAAAAAAAAGATATATTTTTTGTAATTTTTGTTGTATGATGAATAAAATTTATTGATGCAACTATATGAATTCCTATTTTAACCTAGTGTTTGGAAAGAATGTAACAAATATAGAGTAACAAGAGATTTAAAGAAAATAATTGAAAGGGAAATTCCTAAACGACTTAAGCCAAGGTAAAAACATGTATACGAATTAAATTATTAAAAGGATCTAGGTAGGAAACCAATGAAACTATGAGAAACATTTCCTCAACTTCACTAATGCAATCGTTGATGGGAACTTCCATAATAACTAAAAGATGCTTTACATTTCATCAAATAGTGAGGCCACAGAAAGTTTTTTCACACAAAAAAAAAATGTTATGCAAGAACAAAGATGATATTTTCTCCAATTTGTCACAACAATGGAATTCATTAACACAAGGAAAACACTAGAACTAAAAGATCGCACAATTATAACAACACAATAAAACCAATTACTCAATTATTATTTATGAAAATTCATTCACAAAAATAACATATTCTAGCAATAATAACTACACCCAAATAAGACAACCAATAACATATATTATTGCATCAAAATAAGGGCCTAGAGTAGATATTACACCCATATATTTATAAGAAATCATTTCCTCGATTTTTGTTTGGAGTGAGAGGTCTTGAAATGCAAAGTTATGCTAAAAAATAATTAAACAAATCTAATTATATAAAAATTGATTCTCTAAATGGTGCTAAGTAGGTCTCCACCCTTTTTTATATATAATTATGGGCACATGAGCCATTACATGACACAAAAGAATGAAAGAATAATAATATAAGAAGAAGGAAGCTGTGAGATGACCTAGATGTCTCTAGAAGCTCTAAAAATGAAAGCTCAACCTTCTTTAGGTGTTTATGAGAGTTGAACTACTATCAAAATATGTTTTTAGTGCATGGAATGCTCTAAATTAGAAACTAACAATTAATTGTCATTGCACTACTTCTTCTTCAAAACTATCAATGCACCTTTGTAAAAAGTACACATGTGCACCTTGGTGATAGGCTCAAAAACCCAAAAAGTCTTCTAAGTGTCAAAACTAAATTTCCAACTCCTAATATTTCTTCCCCTTTATACCAAAATGATGTTTGGATGTTTATTATTGAATTTCTCTATTATCTCTACTACTTGACTAGCTTCTAGTAAATTTAAAGCCTCATACTTACTCTTTACCATGGGTATGTGCAGGATCATGGTGTGCCAAAAAGTGGCGATGTGAAAAAAATAGAGTTTGAACACGTCTTAAAGCGCTTCAAAATCTGCTTTGACTTTTTTCCACCTATCTAGGTACCAAACCTGAAAGAAAAGGCCGAGCCTTATCGGATATCCGATAATCATATAACATTATTATTATTATATTATATTAATATAAAAATATTATTATTATTATATTCTAATCATATAATATTATACTATAATAATAATATTATATTATAACAATATTATATTATAATGTATTACATTATAATAATATAATATAATATTTAATATTATAATATATAGTAATGTAATATAATATATATATATAATATAATATAATATAATATTTTATATTATAATATAATATAATGTAATATAATATAATATAAAATATAATATAATGTTATATCTTATATATAAAATATAACATATGTGGATCGGATATGCAATATAATATCAGATATCCGATATCTGTAACATTATATATAAAAAAAAACTAGACCCACAGGCCCTTATTTCTCACATTTTGGGGGTCGATATTAGTGCCCGACCGAATATCAGATATAAGATTGGATATTGGATATTAAAGTATGTTTTCTTTATTTTTTTAAACTCATTTTTAATCTAAATTCGATAGATTTTAGCATGATTTTGTTTGGTTTAGTTGAATCTAGGCTTTTTTTGAAAAAAAAGGTTAAAATTAAGGTTTTTTTAAATATATATTATGTTGTGCAATTCAATAGGAATGGTTGATCAGAATGATGACACTGAGGCAGGGAATAATATTTCTCATAACCCCCCACCAAACAATCTAGTACCCCCACAAAACCATCCACCAAATGATCCTCTACCCCCTCAAAACCCTCCTCAAATTGAGGATTTGATAAATGAAAATCTCATCAAGTTGAGAGGTTTGCATAGAACATATAATAATGTACCCGCATTGGCTCCTATGTTATCCACGTTAAACACCCTAGTGGATAACATTGAAATCCTTACAGACCAACAAAATGCCACTCTTCATTGGCGTGATCAAATGCATGAGATGTTTGATGATGTTTTGGATTATGATGAGGTTTCGGCCCTCAACATAAGAAAAGATGATTTGGCCAGCCTTTTTGTGAACCTAAAAATGGGTTTACCAGTTGACCCAAAAAATTCCAAACTATCGATTAAATGGTGCACAAATGATGTCATACGTGCAAGCTTTTGGGATTGTTGGTGGATGGTCTTTGATATCCCTCCACATGGAAATTTAGATATACCATTTTATTTCCTTATAAAATTATATGCTGAATTTGTGTTGAAACTTAAAGTGAACTATTGGAGCATGAAGCCCAACATGGGCTTAGGACTAGGGGCACTTCAAAATAGACCCTCTTCCCAGCGAAAGAAAGCTGACACTTTTGTCCCCCCCACTAATATATCCCCTCCTCCTCGAGTGCAGCATCCAAATATTATGATAGAGGCTAGCTCTTAGACCATCAGAGCCATTCATAAGCTAAGAAGCCTAATGATATCTTAGGCTAGGTCAATCCTACCTCCTTGTGTTGATGATGCTGATGCCAGTTCATCATTGACTAGCTCATCACACATTTGTGTACCTCACACTTGCATTACATGCAAGAATAATTGCCTAGGTCCCATAGGTGATCTTCCTGAGTATCATTTTGTATTAGATGAGGATACACTAGACACACATGCAAAGGCTATAGACCCTAATGCGAGAGAGGAGGGGAATGTAGAGGCATGGACTCCTTCGATGTCAGTACGTGTATATATATATTTTTTTATGAAATATGTTATTTAAAGTTAATTTTTATAATAGAGTAATTTTAATTTTTAAGCCATATTGACTTTTATATGTATGTGATCTTCATTCATGTTTAGTTGATGATCGAGGAGGAGCTCAGATAGATTGATGATGCCATGCTCTTGGTGACTTTATTTGGCCTTGAGACATCTATGGTACATTATGTTGTGTTCGCATTTTTTTTCTGTTTGATATTGTAGCATATATGGTTGCTAATCTTTCTTTTATCTTGCAGGTAGCACTTGTCCCAGAGGGACAAAGTGTGAGGGGTGAGCTAGCATGCATTGACAAAGGAAAAGTAATTAGGCACTTTCTATTTGACTAAATATAAATGTTTGTGGCAATCCCATTTAACTACATTCTTTATTGTATATAGGGTGTTGCTACTGGTGATGGGCCTGTATAGATTCCACGTCATAGACCATCAGAGATTTCCATTCGCACTGAGAGCCCCATTATATGTATAAGTATCATTTATTTTTTATTATCCTTATCTTCATAAATAAATTCAAAACTAATTTCCATGATATTAAAAACTACTATTTTGTATCTCATAGGAGACTCCTAGTGCACATGAGGTCCAACGAGAGAGTTATGTAGATTTGATGACATGACTACTCACTCCTGAGGAGGAGCCTACAATAGTAAGTTGTAGTTTGAATTCATGATTAAATATGTTATAATTTTAGAATTCTATGAATTATAATATTATAGTTTAAATTGTAGATTCATCTAACAAAGGTATTTGAACATATATAGCCCACAATGAGAGAGGTACCAGCATTGTCGAGGGCATACAAGAGGACTCCTGATCAGCGCAGGAGGTCAACAAGAGAGGTATTTATTATGAAATTTTGATAGTATTAATCTCCATTAAAAAAAAGATCATTATGCATTTGAGTAATTGAATGTTAGATACGTAGAATCATATAAATTTAGTATTCTAACTTTGGGTTTTCCTTTTTTGTTTATGTAGGAGGCATCCAATCCACCTAGTGCAGTGAAGAGGCTGCATTTTGATCATCCACCAGCACCCTAGGATAGTATAGTTGTCATAGGATGCATCATGAGACATTTTTAGATGGCATATGCCACATTGTATACAGAAACATTTATATTATACACATTCTGATGGCATGATCAGCCACATTTTGTATATGGATCTATGTATTTTGATATATATTTAAGTACTTTTTCTATGGATACATGATCTTTGATATATATTTGTGTAAAATTTTGTCTATGGATATATGTATTTTGATATATATATTTTTTATTTATGTGCACAATGATATACATATTAATTTGGTATCTAGTATTGTTCAATTTATCGTGGATCATGTGTATTGTTCATGTTTATGAAATATCATTAATTTTGATTATGTTTGTTATATTTGATTCAAATGAAATATTTTTTGAATAAAATTTTAACAACCTTTATTATCAAATTTGGATGTAATATATAATTTGAAGTGCTATCATGACATAAACACACTTGTTAATCTCTCACACAAGGTTCAAATAACCCCAAATCTGATTTTAAAATCCACCTTCAACCTTGAAACTAACTCTTGGCTTCAAATCTAATCTCAAAATAGTTAAGGACTTCACTCCTCAACCATGGATTCTATCCCCAACCACTAAGTCATTCATAGATTCATAATCTTTGATAACTAGCTCTTCACTTTGTTACTATCCTCATACTACAACTTTTTAATTTCAACATAACTTCAAAATATCTCAACTTAAGAGACTTGATTGGACAATTCATTGATACCCCTCATGAACTCTAAGTTATTTTAGGCCTCAATATCACTGCCTTGTAGCATTCAATAGGTCATTGATAGCCCTCATGAGCTCTAAGTTATGACCCTTGAAATATTGACCTCAAAATGCACTTAGAGTACCTTGGAGACTCCTCAGTATGGGGTGGTCGCAGATGATGGATGGTCTCTATGGCCAAAACAAGGGTGTCACTAAGGTTCACCCATCCACCCAGAGCTAATGGCACTAACAATTCGATGCCAAGATTAGCGGTTTCATAGTTACATTGTGGTGCACCTATGAACTGAGGCACATTGCGAGTTTTGGCATCGAGCGAGATCACTGTGCCGAATGCAAATGGAATTTGATCTCTCAAAAATGAGATAGGTTATTTTAGGACTCAACATCACCATCCTATAGCATTCAACAGTTCATTGATCGCCCTCACGAGCTCTAAGTTATGACCCTCAAAATATCAACCTCAAAATGCACATAGAGCACCTTGGAGACTCCTCAATATGGGGTGGCCATGGATGATGGATGGTCTCCGTGGAAAGAACAAGGGTGTCACTAAAGTTTACTTTCCCACCTAGAGCTAATGGTGCTGACGATTCAATGCCAAGATCAATGGTTTCAAAGTTACACTGTGGTGCACCTATGAACTAAGGCACACTGCAAGTTTTGGCATCGACCGAGATCATTGTGCCGAATGCAAATGGAATGTGATATCTCAAAAATTGGATAGCTTATTTTAGGCCTTAGCATAACCATCCTATAGCATTTTATAGTTCATTGATAATCCTCACATGGTTTGAGTTATGACCGTCGAAAGATCGACCTCAAAATGCACTTAGAGCACCTTGGAGACTCCTCGGTACGGGGTGGCCGCAAATGATGGATGGTATTCATGGTCAGAAAAAGGATGTGACTAGGGTTCACCCCCCCATCCAAAGCTAATGATGTTGATGATTTGATGCCAAGATCAGCAGTTTCAAAGTTATGTTGTCGTGCACCTATGAACTGAGGCACACTACGAGTTTTGGCATCAAGCGAGATCATTGTGTCGAATCCAAACAGAATGTGATCTCTTGAAAATGAGATAGGTTTTTTAGGCCTTAGCATCACTATCCTATAGCATTTGAAAATTCATTGATAGCCCTCATGAGGTCTGATTTATGACAATCAAAAGATCGACCTCGAAAGGCACTTAGAGCACCTTGGAGACTCCTTGGTACAAGGTGGTCGTGGATGATGGATGGTCTTCGTGGCCGGAACAAGGGTGTGACTAGGGTTCACTTGCCACCTAAAGCTAATGGAATTGATGATTTGATGTCAAGATTAGCAGTTTCAAAGTTACGTTGTGGTGTACCTATAAACTGAGGCACACTACAAGTTTTGGCATTGAGCGAGATCGCTATGTTGAATGCAAATGGAATGTGATCTCTTGAAAATGAGATATGTTATTTTAGGCCTCAGTATCATCATCTTATAGATTTCAATAGTTTATCATTAGCCATCACGAGCTCTGAGCTATGACCCTCAAAATATTGACCTTGAAAGGCACTTAGAGCACCTTGGAGACTCCTTGGTACAAGGTGGCCATGGATGATGGATGGTCTCTATGGATAGAAAAAGGGTGCAACTAGGTTTCACCCGCCCACTCGAAGCTAATGGCACTGATTATTTGATGCCAAGATCAGTGGTTTCAAAGTTACACTGTGGTGCACCTATGAACTGAGGCACACTACGAGTTTTGGCATCGAGTGAGATCACTGTGCCAAATCCAAATGGAATTTGATCTCTCAAAAATGAGATAGGTTATTTTAGGTCTCAGAATTACCATCTTGTAGCATTTGACAGTTCATCAATAGCCCTCACAAGGTCTGACTTATGACTGTCGAAAGATCGACTTCGAAATGCACTTAGAGCACCTTGGAGACTCCTTAGTATGGGGTGGCCACAAATGATGGATGGTCTCCGTGGCTAGAACAAGGGTGTGACTAAGGTTCACCTTCCCATCCAATGCTAATGGCACTGATGATTCAATGCCAAGATCAGTAGTTTCAAAGTTACGCTATGGTGCACCTATGAACTAAGCTACACTGTGAGTTTTGGCATTGAGCGAGATCACTATGCTGAATCCAAACAGAATGTGATCTCTCAAAAATGAGATAGGTTATTTTAGGTCTTAGCATCATCATCTTGTAACATTTGACAGTTCATCGATAGCCCTCATGAGGTCTGAGTTATGACCATTGAAAGATCAACCTCGAAATGCACTTAGAGCACCTTGGGGACTCCTTGCTACGAGGTGGCCACAAATGATGGATGGTCTCCATGGCTGAAATAAGGGTGTGACTAGGGCTCACTCACCTATCTGGAGCTAATGACATTGATGATTTGATGCCAAGATCAGCAGTTCCAAAGTTACACTGTGGTGCACCTATGAACTGAGGCACACTACGAGTTTTGGCATTGAGCAAGATCGCTATGTCGAATCCGAACAGAATGTGATCTATCAAAAATGAGATAGGTTATTTTAGGTCTTAGCATCACCATCTCATAGCATTTGACAGTTCATTGATAGCCCTCATGGGGTCCGAGTTATGATAGTCAAAAGATCGACCTTGAAATGCACTTAGAGCACCTTAGAGACTCCTCGGTATAGGGTGGCCACAAATGATGGATGGTCTCCATGGCTAGAAAAAGGGTGTGAATAAGGTTTACCCACCCACTTGGAGCTAATGGCATTGACGATTCGATACCAAGATTGGTGGTTTCAAAGTTACACTGTGGTGCACCTATGAACTGAGGCACATTGCAAATTTTGGCATTGAGCAAGATCACTATGCTAAATCCAAATGGAATGTGATCTCTCAAAAATGAGATAGGCCTCAGGAGCTCCGAGTTATGACCCTTTAAAGATCGACCTCAAAATGCACTTAGAGCACCTTGGAGACTCCTTGGTACAGGGTGGCTGCAAATGATGGATGGTCTTCATGGGTGGAACAAGGGTGTGACTATAGCTCACCTACCCATATAGAGCTAATGGCACTGATGATTCAATGCCAAGATCAGCAGTTTCAAAGTTACATTGTCGTGCACCTATGAACTGAGGCACACTACAAGTTTTGGCATCGAGCGAGATCATTGTGCTGAATCCAAACAGAATGTGATCTCTTAAAAATGAGATAGTTTATTTTAGGCCTCAATATCACCATCTTGTAGCATTTTATATTTTATTGATAGCCCTCATGAGCTCTGAGTTATGACCCTTAGAAGATCGACCTCAAAATGCACTTAGAGAACCTTGCAGACTCCTCAGTACAAGGTGGCCACGGATGATAGATGATCTCCGTGGCTAAAAAAAGGGTGTCACTATGGTTCACCCACCCACCCAAATCTAATGGCACTGACAATTCACATAGTTCTAGCTGTTAGGAGTTAGATTTTGAAAAGTTGTCAAAAAAATTGCAAAAGTTGCTAAGCAACTTTTTGCAATTTTTGCGCTAAGACAAGTTTTATTGCAAATTTGATTACAAGTAGACTCTAAAAACTCCTAGGAACCCTAATAATGTTCTAAACATCTAGACTTACCTAAAAAATATGGAATTTACCAAAAATCCACTTTATTCGACCAATTGATGGCCAAGGCTTATAGTTGCACCATGGAGTCTTGTGTCCATTATAAATGTGGATGGTCACAGGGAGATCATTAGATCTATCCCTAGACCTCATTACATCAAGAAAAGAAAAATGATTAGGTGCTTTGCACTAGTGTTTCCTGTATTTCACAAAATTTAAACTATGGAGTTTCTTTCCAAAATGCTCATGTAGCTATTACATTCAAGATTTGAATTTTCTAAAGCAATAAGCTAAATTTTAAGTGACTTATTGAATGTTTCAACTTATTAAAAAAATTAGTTGAGATTATTATGAGACCTTATTAGGACCTATCTAATGACTCACTTACCCTATGCAAACCTAGACATTGCTAAAGTTCAAATCTCATGGTCCTTTACAACTTTTCAATATGAAAGTCTTTCAAAACATTATACAATATTATGACTCTTTATGCTTTCAAATGCCATGATTGGTTACAAAATGGAAGAAATCAAGTATTCTAATTGTTCATCCATACTTTCTAGATTTTTCGTATTTGATTAGTTTGATAAAAATAGTTTTAATAATCATAATGTCAACTTTATGTCAAATAAGGAAAAAACCAAATTTGTAATAAGATATCTGCAAGCAATTATCTTTCATATAGTTATAAATGCTCTTAAAATTGTCCTTATAGCCTTGTATCACATGCAAATATAATTTGTAAGAACTTGTTCAATATCTTCCTCTTATAATTCTTTACAAAGAACCTACCAAAATACAAATTAGAATGTTCAACTAATTTAACCTATCTTTTTAATTATTACAAAAACCATATACAAAAAAAGTTCACATTTTACATCATAATACATCATAAATCTTAGGAATTCTCCCCAATACCACCCCACCCCCCAACTCTTTATGATGTACCTACATTCTAATATCATAAAAAAATTAGTAACTTATTGTATTAAACAAGATAATCATTAGTTCATTGAATCGTTATGAAGAAAATAACATAAGAAGTAAATATACCTAGTCGAGTGTTCCAATAGGGTCCTCTCTCTATTTTAGGGTCTCCAATAGGGCTTCATGATCAACATTAGCAATAGTAAAAAGTTCTTTTACTTTTGGTCTTCCTTGATGCTTCAACAACTTTACATTTGTTTCTATAATAAGATGTGAATATATGAGAATTAGTTTGTACTTTTGATAGTCTTCGAATGTAGGAATTCCATTCCTTCTAAGCATGTATGTCCATAGCCATGTTCCAGCGAAAACCACTAAACCAGTAGGATATGTGAATCCATCATCATCTATGATCGGTTGTGCAAGTTTTTGTTTACCTCTTACATAATGTGCTAACCAATAATCATATTTCTCATCATTCCCTTGTGGTGCAACCAATGCAAATACATGTCCTGGCTAAAGTAGATCTGATAGATGGTTATGCTCAAGTGAACTTTCCATGTCATCATTTCTGATAGAGGGTATGATAGAAAATGGAGTAATATAATGTGGAGCCCATGTGTCCACCCACTCACTTGACTCACAGTGATCCCAATCACACTGAAAACAACTAGGACAAAAGAAAGCTAGCTATCATGTCCAAATGGTCCATGTACTAGAATCAGAGCTCCAAAATGAATGCATTTTTGATGAGTCTCTCACTATAGCACAATCTAATCTATCAGCTATGGACCCTTCCTCAACCAACCAAAAGAACCTGCGTACCACTAAGTCAAGAGTCCCCCCTGTGATAATGCTAAACTACACCAATCAACAATGCTACAAGCATCAAGAAGCTTTGCTGCTAAAATCTTTAGTTGCTTCTTGACTAGAGCTCTCTTTACACATTCCCCTGCTCCATCATGTTCCCCGTTTCCATGGATAAATTCAAAAAAACTCCAAATATGAGGCACCCCTCTCTCTATGTGCATCCCACACAACCAATAAAACATGCAAGCATTCTTGAATTGACCTGTACAATTATCTGACCAAATGATATGTCTATCCATAGCAATTGCATGCTCATGTAAGAAATCAAAATAATTCTCGAAACAATGTTACACAAACTCATGAGAGTAAGATCTATCATCACTCATATAAAAATGATACTCTCTAATAATCTTCTGATTATCTTTTGCACTATTAGGGGCATTTCTATATGTTATGTGAACAAAAATAGCAATCGGAATAGAGTTGTAATACTGAGATTGTGTCTCATTTTGAGGTTGCAATGTGTAGTTCTCAGCAAAATCAACAACTAATATAATAGTGCCAATGGGAAAAGTCTCCTTGCACATTCTAAATTGTTCATCGAACCACTGAGACCTATGACTATGTCTTGCATACTTGTAAAAAATATTTGCCTTGAAATCTAAAATAAAACTAGCCACACTGATATCTTTTCCAACCAATTCACATCTAGAGCTCTCACCTCCACTCTTCAATGTATATTTCACCATTTCATATACATTTTTTTCACTATTGTCTTTCCAAGATATTGTTCACACCCCTCATGGAAACATGTGTCAAACTTGAATAAGCCACCACATTCTAAAATCTTCTCATTTAAGCAAGCATTTCTATAAAAGAAAAAACCATCAACTCTATGACATAAAAGTTGATCTAGCAAGTCTCTTGATGAGTTTGGAAACCCACTAGCACCACAATCCTCCAACATTTCTTTACTATGCAAAGTAGAACTGATGGAGTGTAATAGTTCATAGTGCATAGAAAACTGAACATGATATTTGCAACAACATGTATTTTGAATTTTGAGTGGCACACAATAAAATGGCTTCAAAGATTCAAAAGCCCTTTGTGATATATGAAGACTTGGATGACTCTCTCTAAATTGTTTGAACAACATAGTTTGACTTACCTCCAAATAGTGTTTAGGATGTGGCATGTGGTCTATGATGCCAATTCTCAACTTTAACACATCTTTAGCATTGGGTGATACTCGTGAGTTAGAGTGCCAAAATTGTGTAATTTTTTTCTTCACATCATCAGATAGCTTCTTATCAAAATGTGGAAGTCTCCCACCAAATGCCTATGTTTCATTTTTAAAAGGATCATTAATTTCCTCTTTTCAAGTAAGTGCTCTTCTCAAAGTAGTACGATTAACATTCAAATCAATACAAGTTTGTCTCATATATCTACCCTTTCTCAAATGATGACTTACCAAAGAGGTTGTAATAACTCTTCGAGTAGCTCTATTATCCTTTGCCCTACTATTTTTTCCAATGCTATTGAGAGCACTAAAAAGATTCTTCATAATAATGGCATTTCTTTCCAACTTTTTATTGACACAAGTCTTCAATTTGGAAATCATAGGTCTCATCTTTTGCATTTTTAATAAGTGCATGAAAAGATGACATTGCTCTACCACTGTCTTATTGCCAAAAAATATCTGATATAGTCTTAAAGCCCATAACTGAATCGTTCTTTCTGATTTTTTCCCTTCCAAACTACTAATAATCATTTCATCAATTTCAATTATCCATTTTGGTGTTTTAGAACCTTCATGTCGATTATAATTAGGAGATATGTAAGGTTCTTGTGCATTAGGTTCCTGTGCATTGTCATGTTCGACATGGTCAACTATGCAATTTGGATTATGACTTGGTAGCATTTCATCTTCAAAATTTTCACTCTCTAAATTTTCAATTTCAGCATTATCATTTTCAATAGGTACATTTTCATTCCCCAACTATACATATTCATTATCTGACTCTATGATTTCACTTTCAACTAATTCATTGTCAACCTGACCGATATTTAGCATACCTTGTCTTTTTCTTTGTTGTTTCATTTTGTCCCTTTCCCTATATGTCGCAATGTCTTCATTGGATATCTTCCTTTTGTGTTTAGCCTTTCAATGACTGCTACTTCCCATTCAGATGAAGCTATCGAACACCTAATGTTATATTTTTGAACTTTTTTCGAATGGTTGGGCCCCAAAATGTGACTTTTTGTAAAACACATGAAAAAAACTCAAAAAGTGATGTTTTCGAGTCTATAGGGACAGGGAATATATTGGAAATTGATGCCAGTAATATCAATTACGATTTAAAATTAGATATCTGATATCAAATCAAATAGCTAATATTTGACATAGGGACTTTTGGAGGGAACCTTGAGTTTGGAAGTTATAGTTTATGATTTATAAATTATTGAAGTTATATTACTATGTAAAGATGTATTATAATATATTATATATATAATAATGTAATGTCAAGATATAACATATAAAATATTAATATATAATAATATATTATGTTATTCTTATTATAATCTATAAATATAATTTATATTATTATTTTTCCTATATTTTTATTAAATATAATAATGTACTATATATATTATATATATATATGTGTGTGTGTGTGTGTGTGTGTATGTTATTAATACATATTATTATTATAATCTATAATATATTATTATTATTATGAGTTATGTTATCAATACATAATAATATATTATCTTATTAGTATTATAATCTATAAATATAATATATATGTCCCTAGGGGTGCTAGGACCCCTAGGGACATATTCGAATGCTTAATATGGGGTCAAAAGGGGTCATAGGTCAACCTATGACCCCCTTCAACCTATTAAATGAAGACATATGTTGTCATTTATTGGGTCAAAGGGGGTCATAGGTCAACTTATGACCCTGTTGACCCATATGAAGCATTCTAATATGTCCCTAGGGGTCATAGGACCCCTAGGGACATGTGTCATTATGTAATGGGTCGAAGGGGGTCATAGGTCAATCAATGACCCCCTTTGACCCATAATGAATTATTCTAATATGTCCCTAGGGGTCCTAGGACCCCTAGGGACATATGTCATCATTTAATGGGTCGAAGTAGGTCACAGGTCAACCTTTGACGCCGTTGACCCATAAGAAGCATTCTAATATGTCCCTGGGGATCCTAGGACCCCTAGGGACATAAGTCATCATGTAATGGTTTGAAGGGGGTCATAGGTCAACCTATGACCCCCTTTGACCCATAAGAATGATTGTAATACGTCTCTAGGGGTCCTAGGACCCCTAGGGACATATGTCACAATGTAATGGGTTGAGGGGTGTCATAGGTCAACCTATGACCTCCTTTGACCCATAAGAACAATTCTATTATGTCTCTACAGGGTCATAGGTCAACCTATGACCCCCTTTGACCCATAAGAATAATTCTATTTTGTCCTTACAAGTCTTATGACCCCTAGGGACATATGTCATCGTTTAATGGGTTGAAGGGGGTCATAGGTCAACCTATGACCCCCTTTGACCCATTTGAATGATACTAATATGTCCTTAGGGGTCCTAGGACCCCTAGGGACATATGTCGTCATGTAATAGGTCAAATGGGGGCATAGGTCAACCTATGACCACATTTGACTCATAAAAATGATTTTATTATGTCCCTATGGATCCTAGGACCCCTAGGGACATATGTCTTCATTTAATGGGTCAAAGGGGGTCATAGTTCAACCTATGACCCCCTTTGACCCATTTGAATGATTCTAATATGTCCCTAGGGGTCCTAGGACCCATAGGGACATATGTCATCATTTATTAGGTCAAAGGGGGTCATAGCTTGACCTATGACCCCTGTTGATGCATAAGAACAATTCAAATATGTTGCTAGGGGTCCAAGGACCCCTAGGGACATATGTCATCATGTAATGGTTTGAAAGGGGCTCATAGCTAAACTTATGACCCCCTTTGACCCATAAGAATGATTGTAATATGTCTCTAGGGGTCGTAGGACCCCTAGGGACATATGTCATTATGTAATAGGTCGAAGGGGGTCATAGGTCAACCTATGACCCCCTTTGACCAATAAGAATGATTCTAATATGTCCCTAGGGGTCTTGGGACCCCTAGGGACATATGTCATCATTTAATGGGTCAAAGGGTGTCATAGGTCAACCTATAACCCCCTTTGACCCATATCAACAATTCTAATATGTCCCTACAGGTTCTAGGACCCCTAGGGACATATGTCATCATGTAATGGGTTGAACCCCATTGACCCATATGAACAATTCTAATATGTCCCTACAGGTCTTAGGACCCCTAGGGACATATGTCATCATGAAATGGGTCAAAGGGGGTCATAGGTTTGAACCATATGAATGATTTTAATATGTCTCCAATGGTCCTAGGACCCCTGGAGACATATGTCATCATGTAATGGGTCAAAGGGGGTCATAGGTCAACCTATGACCCCCTTTGACTCATAAGAATGATTCTAATATGTCCCGAGGGGTCCTAGGACCCTTGGGGACATATGTCATCATTCAATGGGTTGAAGGGGTTCATAAGTCAACCTATAACCCCCTTTGACCCATAAGAATGATTCTAATATGTCCGTAGGGGTCCTCATCATTTAATGGGTCAAAGGGAGTAATAGGTTAACCTATGACCCCCTTTGACCCATACGAATGATTCTAATATGTCACTAGGACCCCTAGAAACATATGTTTTCATGTAATGTCATCATGTAATGGGTCAAAGGGGGTCATAGGTCAACCTATGACCCCTTTTGATCCATAAGAATGATTCTAATATGTCCCTAGGGGTCCTAGGATCCATATGGACACATTTTGTCATTTAATGGGTTGAAGGGGGTCATAAGTCAACCTATGACCCCCTTTGACCCATATGAAGCATTCTAATATGTCCCGAGGGGTCCTAGGACCCTTGGGGACATATGTCATCATGTAATGGGTTGAAGGGGGTCATAGGTCACCCTATTACCCCCTTTGACCCATAAGAACGATTCTAATATGTCCCTAGGGGTCCTAGGTCCCCTAGGGACATATGTCGTCATTTAATTGGTCAAAGGGGGTCATGAGTCAACCTATGACCTAATTTGACTCATATAAAAGATTCTAATATGTGCCTATGGGTCTTAGGACCCCTAGGGACATATATCATCATGTAATGGGTTGAAGGGGGTCATAAGTTGGCCTATGACCCCCTTCGACCCATAAGATTTTATATATATATATAGATTATAATACTAATAGGATAATATATTATTATATATTAATAACATTTAAATATATATATATTTATTTATAGATTATAATACTAATAAGATAATATATTGTTATATATTAATATATTAATAGATTATAATACTAATAAGATAATATATTATTATATATTAATAACATATATATATATATTGTAATAAGAATAACATAATATATTATTATATATTAATAGATTATATGTTATATGTTTACGTTACATTATTTTATATATATAATATATTATAATATATTTTTACATTGTAATATAACTCAAATAATTGATAAGTTACAATGTATAACTCACAAACTTGTTTTCCCTCAAAAATTTCAAATTTCCCTCCAAACATGGCTTGGTGGGTCACCAAGCCATACCTCATATCCGATTTCAAATCAGATATATGATTAGGCTTGGTATTTACCAAGCCTACCTGGTCAACCCAAAAGACGTGTTTGAGGAGGGTTTTAATGATACTCAGACTGCAGGTAGCCATTTGACAATGTTATTTTGATCGAAATTGAATGAAATGAAAAGGGTTTTTTAATATCGCTCTCGAGATTCGATCGATATAATTTCTGTCAAATTTTGAGTTTGATAAATATTTATTAGTTAATTATTAATGAAGATTATTGTAAAGTGTTGATTGACATACTGATTGAAAAATAGCTATAACTTTCAAACGGTATAACATTTTTAAAATCTAAAAGTTGCGTCACTTTCTATGCTTCACCTAGTATAAGGAAAAAGGTAAAATTTAAATTTGGTTAAATTTTCTATTAGTTAAGGTGGTCAGACACAAGTCATTTTTTTTTCTGAAAATTGTTTGGTAGAAAATTCATATTTAATTATTTATTTGGAATAAAAATACCAAAAAATATGCGTCACATCCTAGCATTAGTCTAATTTTCATATCTATAATTATATTTAAAAAATATTATCATTTTATTTTGATTAAGGTGGTCAAACATACACCTACTTTTTATTTTCACCCTAAAAAATTCGTAGTACTGCATTAAAATCTTAACTTTTGACCAATCAATTATTTTTTTCTCCTGATAAGGCCTAGTAGTTTAGAAACTACATTCAATTCCTACAAATTATTTTCTTACAACTTTTCGATATAAAGTTCATGACCACTTTAAAATTATGTGTCAAGTTGACATAACCCTGATTTGCTAATTTTTCACTGCCACTTAAGGCCATAGTTTGGTACATCATGATCCTACACATACCCCTATCTACTAGTAGTTCCTAACTTCTATTTGAGTCTCTACAAAATCCTCAAGCTTGGTCTCTAGTTCTAAAAATTACTCTTCAATTCTAAATGCTTGTCTGACATCATTTTCTAATGAAGCATCTTCAAAAGCTCCTCTAAATTGTTGAACTATCGATGGTAGCACATTAGTAATTTTCCACTTGCAAAAATTGTTCTTGAGCTTTTCCTTTTTTTCTTTATTCCCTCATGTAATCCATCCATTAATTTTTACCTACAAATATCTTCTCTATCCAATCATCAAGCTTATCCAACTCCTCTGCAATATATACTTCCACTAGCATCTAGTACTTCTGACGTAGGTATGTACTTCATTAATTAGCACAAAACCTTGGTTTAGATTAGAAATCAACTTTTTGGCATTTGATTGGGTGATGTACAACAAGTTTAAATTACCCTATATTATCTATACTCCCCTCTCCTCATGATTGTCACAACATTGTTGGTATGATTCCAAAAATGTGTCTTACTTGCAGCCTTGTCTTTTTTCTTCCTAGTGCAACTCCAAGAGAGACCTCTAGATTTTCTAGGTCAATAGGTCCAACTACTTCATTTAGGTAGCCTTTAAGTAGATCATTTTTCTTTCATAGTATTATCAATTCTAATTCATCTTGATCCATGTGTTGAAATAACTTCTTCAGGCATGTAGTAATCAACACTTTGGACATGTCCACCAAGGACTTTCCCAACATGACTTCATTTATGTGGTAATCTTTAAGAGTCAGTTATTTGGTGTCGACACGAGGAGGAGGAATGGAAATATGAACTAGAAGGCCTTGATCTTAATTCTTCACGGTGAAGGAAATTATTCTCTCAGGATTCTTTATTGCTTTTAGTAATTCTTTTATTCCCTCTTCTTTTGTAAGATCCAATTGATTATTCTATCAAAATATGACCTCCCTCTTCAGCCATGGTTGTGTAGTCCACATGGGTGACATGCACTTGGCTGAAGAAGTTCATCCTAAAGTAGGTTCCTTACTCATATTAATCCACTCAAGATTCTTCTCATGTTGAGGAATATCGTCAGAAGGAGTTTATGCGCCTTATTGGGCTATGGATCTAGCCTCTATATCTAGGGGAGTCTATTGATTTTCTTCTAATATTTTCCCCTCCTAAAATAATTCATCATGATGAAGTTGTTGGTACTCTCCCACCTCAATTTTTTGACCTTCTACTTCTACTTGTGTAGCTCGAGGAGGTGGAGTTACTAACCCTTCATCCAAAATAGTGGTCATATCCTATTATAGTGGTGATGGAATGCTTAGAGGTCCTTTAGGAAGAGGAGACAATTGATTCTAATCCTCTCCTAATGGCTCACTCATGGGAGTATCTCTTATCTTCTCACCCACCATCTCATTTCCTAGTGGAAAGCAATCAAAGTCTAAGATGTCAAAGAGATGAGTTCCTTCACTCTCCATCTTCACTATCCACCTTTGTTCATCTTTTGAAGTTTCTACTTGGATAGGTTGTCTTGAAGTGGATGGAGGTGTTTGAATAGAACTTCTTTTTCTCTCTTCCTCTAAGGCTTTGTTCCAGTGGGTTCTCTATCTTAAAGGGACAAATTCTATCTATTCCACATCTTACTCATCCTCTTCTTTAGGGATGGTCTCTAGAACTTGTGAGGAGGGAGTATTCTTCTTATTCAATCTCCTCCTTAGAAAACCCACCCGATTAGAGTTCCTTAGCCTTTGTTTTAGGTTGTTTTCTTTTATGTTGTTTTAGTGTTTTTGAGTTTTGCAAAGATGCACACATGCAAACCTCTTGGATATCTTTTTACCTTAAATAAATGTGTGTATAGGTGATGTGAACTATCATAGTTGTAGAAGATGACAAGGTTGGGAGGTGCAGTGTTTGAATGGAGGCTTGAGTGAAGTGAGGAAAGGTAAGAAGGGGGGAATGGGTTTATATAGGCCTAGGGGGAAAATCCTTGTGCACACCTCTACAGGAAGGTGTGAGCATGTGTATGTGCACATCCCTAGAGTGGGGTAAAATGTGCATGTGTGCACTTAAAGGAAAATAGTCAATATATCAAGTTCTTTTCCTTTTCTCTGATTACCTAACTCTTCATAGTCAGAGATCAGGGTTTGAACTAAACCTAGGCAAGGGTCCAAAATGACCAAGGCTCTAAACTAGAACTTTCACAGGGGATTTGAAACTAGGGGACCCCATTTTGTGACTCAAAATGGGGTGTGCATTGTGAAACCACAATAGTTGCCACAATTCAATTTTTTCATACATCTCATTCCATTTTCATGTTTAACCTTGATCATTTATTTTGGAACTCTTCATGTTTCCTTCTTCACCTTTCCTGTTTCTCAAGTGAAAGAAAATAAAACCTAGTTAAAAATAAGTTTTATTAATAGCTGCTAACTTGTCCTTGAAAAATCTAAGTAGTATGAGGTTACTTGTGATGTCTTCTCCCTAGTTCATCTAGATAACCTTTAACTTCTCTATGAGAATCATCTTCCTATTAGTGGTAGCATTCTAGTACATATTCAAAATTGCATCCTGCATCCTTTTCACCATATCTAGCTCTAAGATATTTGGAACAATATGATCCTTGAGACCATCGAGGATTATCCTCTTCACCTTGGCATTCTTCCTCTTGTATGTTGCAAGTTGTGTAACATTTTTATGTAAAGCTACAACAATGGTAACATAATCACTGATACCATTTTCTTCCAACATTAAAGAAATTTTGGCCTTTTAGACACCAAAATTTGAGGAACCATCCAATCTATCTTGATGTCTCAAACCAACTTAAAACATATCAAGGGATACAACCAATAAATCTAAAGATATCAAGCTAGGTTTAATAAACCCTTAATTTGTTTCCTAGGAAAATACTTCTCTACTCTCAATACTAATTAGATACAATGTAAAAATTACTATTACAATAATTGATTATTAATATCCCATCTTAAATAACTATTTAAATGTTAAAAATTAATTCACAACTAATATTAAAAAACAACACAAATCCAACTTCACCAAAATAATTGAAAGAAATCAGCAATACAAAGACACTATTTTTGGACAATCATCCCTGGAGGAGCTCGTAAGGTAAAAATAGTTCTATAGATAAGGAAATATATTAACTTCAAAAAATCAAGAGATACACAATTCCTCCCCTCTTATTGATAGTTTTTCAACAACCTCCCAATTTCTCCTGTTGATATTCCTCCACTGCTATCCCCTATGCTGTCATTATTCCCTTGCTAACATTGCAAGATATTTGCTAACATTGTAATTCTTCTCCAACTCATGTTCTCCAAATGCCCCATTGACCCCTTTATATACTACTCTTAGAGAAAAATCAATGACTGAGACTGATTCTCAATTGACGGTTGAGATTAAAAACAAATGAACAACCAATATAACAAAATTAGTTTCTAGTTTCTTCTAAAAGGAGTCTAATTTTCAACAAATAATTTTCCCTACTCTAACTAATTTGTTAGTAAAACCATTATTTTCTAAATATTTACATAAGGACAAGAAACTATAAAAATCTACTAAAAGTAATAGATCTCAGCTTAATTTGCATCAAAATCTCCATATTTTTAAAGTTAAAGAAACATGAAATATTTTGTATATTAATTGAATAGGAGGTTTGTAGGTGAAGATCAATATGAATTAGAAGGGCAATGATGTGATTAACTCATGAGACCACCCTTGTGTTCAATAAATACTAGTGGGAAACTTTTTGTCAATTAGGTCTTCAAATTTGTGGGTTGTAATGGAGATGGAACTATTTACAAGTTGTTCAAATAAGAAGGTTTAACTACATCTTAAGAAATAAACATCTAGTAAAGCTCATTCCAAAGCTAGGAAACCATTTGTAGTCCATTTACAACCTTTAAAAAATAAATTATATTGATATTTAAAACATATGTTTATATTTTTTTCTTTTACTATTGGATTTTTGACTAATGTTTGGAAGATTTTCACATTATAGTGCAACTAAGGATAAAAAATGTGCATGCTTTCAATTTATCATTTTGCTAGAAATGGTACCTTAGTGTGTAATGGATAGGCATAACAAATATGAAAAGTCATTTAAAAAATATAGATCTATAGTTTTAAAATTTCTCTTCATCTAAGTTATTTTTCAAAAATCTAAATAGTCTCATTTAATATATGTGTGTATGTATTTACATCTCTTATTGTATCTATTAAAAAATAGAAGTGATTGCTAGTTTATTTATAAATAATCACTCTGTAAGGCCCTAAATGAACTCCATTACAAAAGAAGGTATATTACTATCTAAGTGAATATCACCCATGTGGTCAACCAATTTTTATCCTAAACATAGGAGAGAACTTATTTGTTAATAGTGACATCATTGATAGATAAAAGTTTTATATCATGGCAGCCTAAGAGTGTGAGCAAAGGAAAGATATAAATGACAACAAAAAATGTTTGAATTCACTCTTATAAAATTCTAATTTTTTTTTTAATAATGAAAAATTGTCTACCAATTTTTTCAGTGTTATATTCATTGATTATATATTAATCAATATTAAATAAAAATAATAATTATTTATCACAATTAATTTTGATTTCTATTTGAAAATATTACATTATTTTCTTACTTGTTATTATTGTCTTCTAGTTTTATATTTTGACACCTTTCATTAGAATGAATTATACTACTTCTTCTAATTTGAAGATGTTGATTTGGGTTATTTTCTTGCTTAGCTGAATTGGAACTTATGCCATTGTGCTCCTTTATAGTATGCAGTTGGAAATGCATTTCCCTTATGCATGGTAGTAGTTTTCTTAAGCTTCCAAGCCATATATTTTCTTGTGTTTTTAACATTTTATTCGTATCATTGTAATGTGGCATCTAATATTTTCTTTGATCAATAAATATTTTTTAATTTTATGAATCTAGAAGAAAAAAATCAATTACCTACAACCCCATTTAATGATAGTTTTACCACATTATTGTATTTGTCATAGGCTATACTATTTAAATCACTTGTCCTTAATTAGTGACTAATATTTTTTTATGTCAACCAATAAGATGCAAATATTTTAATTTTTTATTATCACTCTATATTTTTCTAAAGCATATATATGAATTTTTTAATTTCTAAAATTATTTATATTATTTTAATTCAATTAGATTGGCTAATATACTTTGGTCTTATAGGAGAAAATTTTGAAAAGCACTACATGTACCCATATTATCAGACAATATTCTAAAATTCTCATATATATTAAAATATATGTAAAGTTTAAGTTTTTTAGGTTAACTATCTCACTTCTAACTCTTGGTTCTAGTTATCCTAAAATTATATGTAACTAATTCATTCAATTTAAACTCTAAAAATATTTTTCTACAACTAATATTCCACACACTAATTCATCATTTTTTTTTCATTTTTATATTTTATTTATATATAAAATGTACATAAATATTTTAGATACTATTATGCATTACTTTTATACTAATTTGATTATTTCAATTATTTTTTATTTCAATATTATATGACTATTTCATTAACATCAATTCTTGCCACCAAACTTTTATCACCTATAATCTACTTATATTTATTTCATAACTTCAACTTATAACAACTTACTTATTTGTCCTCCATGAGCCCTTTTTAAACTTGGAAAAAGATGGTGTAAATATTATTATGATATAATATAAATATTAAAGTTTTACCCTTTAAAAAAATATTATTACAACTTACAAAAGATATAGACCACTACATAGCACTTGTTAATTTTGTAATTGTCCCAACATTTTTTCCACTAAGTTTTTGAGAGCAAATCAAATAGTTAAGAAATATTCAACATCTTCTATACATTATTATTTCAACTCTTTTGTTAATCACTAGAAGTGGAAGAAATTTTAAAAAATTACTTCTACAAATATTTAATCATATTTTTTTTTCACATTTCAACTAATTACAATCTTAATTTAAATTTGATGTAATGGGGGTTCTATGATCATATTTTTGTAACTGGCTTTCTTAATTGCCCATTTTTGGTTTGGGGATTAGAGTAGATTGCTTAGAATGTCATTAGGTATTTCTAGGAATGTTTTTTTTTTCTGAGTGATGATGTGAAGATTTTCCTACAAGTTCTTTCCTCCACGAGCCCTTTTTGAACTTCATTTTTAAAAAAAAAAATTTATGATATAATACAAATATTAAAGTTTTGCCAAATTTTTTTCTTACAATTTATGGGAAATACAAGCCACTGCATGACACTTATTAATTTTATAATTGTGCCAACAATTTTTCCATTAAGTTTTAGAGGAACACATCTAATACACCTAAGAAATATTTATAATCTTCTATACATTATGATTTCAACTTTTTTTGCAAATCACTAGAAGTGGAAAAAATAAAAAATATAGAAAATTACTTCTATAAATATCTAAACATATTTTTTTTTTGTATTTTAAATAACTAGAATCTTAAAATAAGATGCATATTAAAAAATTTAAAATTATAATCGTGCTAACATTTTTCCATTAAGTTTTAGGGAACATATCAAATACATTTAAGAAATATTTAGCAGCTTCTATACATTATGATTTCAACTTTCTTTGTGAATCACTAGAAGTGGAAATAATTTTAAAATATAGAAATTATTTAGATAAATATCTAATCATATATATATAATTATAATAATTAGAATCTTAAAATAAGATGTATATAATAATTTTGAAAATTCATATATTTAAAATTGAAATCAAAATCATCCCATTTTTTTAGATGAAAAGAGTTTTAATTAAAATTTCAAATAAATTGATTACCACAACTTTAACTTTCTAATAAAAACACCCTATTTATATTTGAAATCTATCCATACCATTGTAAAACTCTTATCTCACCTATCAAAAACCCTCACTCATTTCTTTCTTTGAAGGAAAAAATGTTCCAAATCTAGTCATTTTATTATCATTAACCTAGAACTCATGATCTCCATTTCTATAGTCCAAAATATCTTAGCACTCAATCCAATATGTGCTAGGCATTCTAACACAATTCATTTGAGAAATAGAAGTGAAGGGAATTCAAGTAGAGGAATTAATTTCTCTGGACTTGTAATGCCTAAATGATCTTCCAACGAATTATGGCCTAATCATTGTACCAAGATAAAGTTACCAAAAAATGATAAGAGAACCAGGTTAGATCTTCCCAATATCTTATTTAGACAACTACAACTCAATAATGTGTGTCCAACACAAGCTATTATTTCCATTCTCATGTATTGCCCATCTCTTGTAGAAATTGGTGCATGACTCTCAAATTTAAAGTAGTGTTGCAATTTTGATACACTAGGTATCAAATCTCTTTGTATTACAAATAATGAGTACTTCATGAAGAAAAGGTACACAAAACACCACCTACTCTAATCTTGAGACAGTGACTATGCAAATTTTAGCTTAAGTTTACAAAAGATCTCAAGCAATGCATTAATGAGCAATCAAAATAATAATGAACAACTAACATAGTGATTACTATGGGGATCTATTTATGGGAGAAAAAACCCACCCTCCAAAATGTGTATAATACATTATCAAATCAAGAGAATTACAATACACTTGCAATGCAAGTTCTTGCAAGAGCATCACTAGAACTTCAAACTTGAAGAGATGTCTTCTAGCACCTAGCCTTGCAAACTAAACTCAGTAACACAAACTCCTCCCCAAGCCCTACTTATATAGTGATTTTATACATGTGTAAGTACTTGTGATTTTATGATACAATGGGTAAAACTACAATGCCACATGTTACCCATCCTTGAGATTTGTAATTCCAAGATAGGAAAAACAACCAAGTTAAGATCTACATCTCGTCCATAATTTTGTCTCCTAGTTTAGACCCTCATAAAATTCATATAATGAGTCATCTATAGTCTAAAAATGGCCCTCCTATATTCTATTATGGACAAGGCACATTTCTAACAACTCATACACCTTTTTCCAATGCATAAACATGTGGAAATCTACCACAAACAAATTATGTATTTTTTTGGTAAATAATTGCAAGGTTAAGACAATTGTATCTCAACACATTTACCACAAAAAAATCAATATACATTATATATCAATGATATTACATTTAGAAATATTTGTATTAGCTTATTATCCTCTCACCAATAGTGATTATGAGTAATGATATTCTTTAATTTAATAAATGAAACATATTGTTTTATATTTAAATTTCTATAAATAATATAGAATGACAAAAATGTAGTATCATCAAATTTGTATTTGCATACATAAACATAATACATCATGTATTTACTCAAAATATTCACAATTCAAATATGTAGTCTAAATATATTACCAATACATTAACAAATTCCAAATTGATGGGAACTAGATGCTATGCACCCTTTTTTTATACTATTCTAATAAAAAAATTAGAATTTTTTTTTCAAAAAATATCTCTAGTCTAATTTTTTTATCAAAAAATGTGTCAAATTTTATTTCACAAAACACCCTACTACTAAAATTTGTAAATGTCACATTATGATGCCCCCATCACAAAACCGAAGAGGACATTTCTAAATCAATGTGGGGTTCTTGGGAGAAGTACAACTCTTTAGGAACATGGAAAGTCATGGTGTTCCTCTCATGCTACACATTTCATCCTAGAAATTCTAGAATGAATAGTTAGCCCATCCAATTTAGTACTTAAGTACTTCAAATCCTTTGGTCAAAATATCAATTTCTTCAAGCACCACTTCTTAATAAATAAAAAATTACAACTCTTTATCTAATAGCTTTGTACTATCTATTTTGTCATTATTTAATCAATTCATGAAGATAATCTTCTAAAACAATTGTATTTTCTATGAAATTAGAAATGAAATTAGCATCCCTTCACACATGAGCTTTATTTTTACTAGTTTAATCTCATTTATAATGGTGAGTAGGTAATTTAGGAATTTTCTAATTTTATTTTGATAAGAATTTTTTGATGTATTTTGCATAACATATTACTTGAAATAGTTGTAGATCACACCATGTAAGCTAAATGTCACTAAATTATAAAAAAGATGTTAACTTGTAGGACTAAATGGGAACACATAGAGGAGGTGATAGTTTCTTTCCATCTTCAATAGTTAATTATTTATCATTAATAAATTATTTCTAGTTATTTAATATGTGCAAGGGACTTCAATAAGATAGCTCCGCTTGCATATAAGATAATTTTATGTTTGGTAAGATGATCAATGAACTATTCTTTAAAAATTTGTTTCAAGAATACATGTACAATAGAAGGTACACAGTTTTGTTAATAATACAATGAATTATGTCAAAGAAATGCGAATCTAAAATAGATCCTTGTCTTATTAAATATCATTTTGAAGAATACATCCACGATACTAGGTGGAAATATTTTACTCGTAATGTAATCAACTATATCTATGAATGGATCAAGTCTTATTTGATGATGAATTTGAAAGAAAGAGGCACGAGTATAGATTTCAGTAGTTGTCTTTATTATGCTTAGATTTAAGAGTGGTGCCCTCACCATAGAGATTGAGGTGTTCCTTGTTTGGGTATCATAAAATAGGTGGTCGAGCTTGGTTGATCTTGTCATGCCCAAACTACGAGGGCAAAAAAACACAATTTTTTTTTGTGTGTAAAAATAATTAGAATAACATGCTCTACAAGGATTACGATGAATAATTTATGATGAGACTAGTTGTTTGAGTAGCTCAAAAAAAATTAACCCAAAGGTTCAAGGAATTAGTTCGAGTTAACTAATTAATCCATTTAATGAAGTCATAATCCATCAATTGTTTTAATGATATAATTTAATCACGAGAGTTAAACCATTAACCCTGCAGATGAACTAAAAGACTAGAGCCTCCTATTAACTTATTATCATAAATGACATTACAATCTAAATTCATTAATTATTCATTTACAATAAAAGAACAAAAGACTTGAGTCACTACAATAAATCTACAAGTAAATCTAATCCTCATTCAAACCTATTGTACTTTAAAGCCCAATATTTACATGACAATATTACAATAAACCTAACTAATTTCGATATCATCAATAGTTTTATAAAAAAAACATTAAATCTCCTTTATATTAGAATATTCAGATTTGAAATTTAACCTCTTGAATTAGAACCATTTTAACATCCTAACAACCAAAATTGTCATTCCATGCTAGCATGAACATAACTTATAATGTTATACCACTTTTAATGCCTAAAGCAAAAATTAACTACTAATGCTAATTATAGAATTAAAAGCCAATTGAATTAAAATTAAACATAATAAAATCTAACTAATATATATCAATAGCATACTAAACAAAAAAAATAACAAATAACATTTAATAATAAAAAAGTAAACTTAACCACTACTAACAAAGTAACATTTAAAATAATGTCTAACACCTCCTAAAAATACAATCTAATCCATATTAATTAAAGACAAAATAACCTACACTCTAACTATACAATTCCTATAATTCTATTAAATTCCTATCATGATAATAGCAATTTAACTATTACTACTTCCTAGGAGACTACCTACCTAGGGCTAAATTTATTTGCATGGCTTACTTCATGACATGTTATTGTCATTGATCCATCGATTTTTCCATATGTCTTACTTTAAACTTTCTTTTCACCCTTTTTAACATTACGTGATTCAAGACTGATCTGTATGCATGCGATTCCTAGCTCCTTACATTATGGTTAAGGAGGTCTTTTTAACTTTTAGTTTAAACTTGCAAACCCACGTATCCTTCATAAGTCAAACATGGTACTTAATGCAAGGTAGTTAATGCTCATGTCCTTAATCGCTCCCATTCCCAGAAGGAGTCAACTTCCTCCTGCCATAATGTTTTGTAGACCAGTACTTGGTAGGCATGTTGCAAGGTAAGAGAGGATGAATTAAATGCAATTTCTTTGCAAGAAGATCCAAAGCGCTAGTTAATGAATGGGGAAGAAAAATCTAACACATGTCAGATCCAAAGACCTATCAAATACTAGCAAAATCCCATGGAAGGTAATGCCTAGGGATTTGCCTATGATTTAAGCTTGCCAAAATTATGATGATTGGATGCAATTTGAGGGAAGTAGATAGGCTAAGCTTATTCTATTGTCATTTATTATTTAATGTCTTATCAACTTCCAAATGAGACTTGCCTTAATGGTCAATTTCGTGACTACCCAATTGAAAGATGGTGATATGTACCTAGTGGTAAATTAATGAGATATTTTATTGTACTATGCCATTCTATGCTAGTATCTTATTATTAGTATTATTTATTTAGCTAGAAGAAACTTGTGCATATTATTTTATTATTATATTTGTCTGTAATAGGAAGAATACTAAATTCTTGATCTCATATAATTTCCAGAGAACAAAATGTGCACCTACAACCATAACATTTACACCTTATAACCCCAATATCATCTACTTAGTTCTCTTCTTCTATAATCTAGGATTCTCATAATAAATTATTACCATGATACTTTAGAGGTTACTAAATATGTTGAGATAGCCTATACCAATAAATTTATTGTTTCATTTGGGCAATATATCCATACAAAAGCACATATAGAAAGCATGACATGATTCTTATAAGGACAAAAGATTATTCATATCTTGCAAATAATGAAATTTAGTAACCCTTTACATGCAAGAATCCATTTCATTGATGCATATACTCTTATTGTTCTACAGATTTGAATTGATGATAATATTCCATAAAACCAATTCTCTTAACATGGCTATTCATCCATAGTAATTGAATTCTAACTTATAATCTGCATAGGAATAAACAGACTCAATATCTTTAAGAACCAAGACGACTTAATTTCCAACACAATACATGCTTCTAAAATAATTCTTACTATACTCACAAGGTGGTGGAATTTTCATAGTATGACAACACTTTTCATATCTTACAACTAAAACGTTTCAACACTAAACACCAAGCAACTCTTCCATTCTCATATGATTGAGGAGATACAAATATCAAGGGATAATATTCAATCTTTTCTTCCAAGGTAACATTATACAAATTTCCCTCTTCAGCTCATTCCAAAATTTAAACAATAATAAGACAACAATATCACATGGGAGCAATACAAGGAAGTTTTCATACTCTATTTCCTTTTTCTATTATGCATCCTGGTTCAAGGCTCCATTGGGAAAGAACCAGTAAGAAAACTCGATGTCATTGCCAATACATCCACATTCAAAATACAATTACATAGGATTACATTTCAAATGAAAACACTTTCAAATCCTTCACAAATGCTTTCTTCCAATACCTTCAAACTTCAAGAAATACAAGGAGAAACCAGAGCTGACCCAAGTTAACATCACAACATCAAGTAATTCAAGCATACACCCATATCCAATTTTGTACAATAGATCCAAACATAGGACCTGACTAGGGGGGATGTGTATTTTCCCAATGGGAGATGTCAATCACGATACCTTAACATAGCCCTTTCGAGGCTAATATCTCAGAAACTTTCTTTGTTCCACAAATGCCATTTTGGGGCCAATCCAACAAGGATTTTCTTTCCTTTCCATAATCAAAATTTCACAATATCAAAAAGGTATGTGATGACCGGTAGGGGCCCATACACCCTACCCTTTTTCCGTCCTCTCACCATGAAAGGAGACTCTACATCATTGAGTTCCGACTAAAGCCCTACCCCCGTACATGGCCACTTCTTCCCTATCCAAGGGTGAGTAATGCCAAAATAATCCCCATGAAATCCCCTCAAAACTATTCATCAAGATAAACAAAAGAAGCATCAAGAACAAACACAAAACCCCTCCAAATCAAACCCAACACATAAGCAAGAAAATAAATAACAACTCAACATTATATGCTAGAATCAAGCATGATCAACATGGAGAACAAAATACAATAGCCAAAACTCCTACCTTCACCAAGAGTGATGGTAAATGGAAATTTGAGAAGAGCTTATCCCTTTCCTTCCTTCAATCCCCAAACTATCTTCCAAACCTTCTCTAAAACTAGAGATTGGGTAACCACCTCAACTAAACCAAGAAGGGCCTCTAAATAAGCCTCAAACTCAACCACCAAAGGGATCAATAACTACTTCCAACCACTTACAATTCTAGAAACTCCTAACTCAACCCACACCATGGTTAAACACTAAGTGGAGGTGGGGTGAGACAACTCATGGTAACCACTTGCAATTTTCGCACATAGGAAAAAAGTGACTTTTTGAGTGGCCTCAAAAGTCAATAAAAGGGGCTTAGGGGTTAGAAAAGACCCCTAACCCATACCCATACCCTTTGGGTATAATAATTTCATGTTTTAAGCCTTAGGAAAAAGGTTTAGAGCCAAATAAAATCTATGAATAAAATAGGACCATCTAACTACTCTAACATTGCGGATTAAGCACTAATCTGGACTAAGGGATGACTAATCTCAATTAAGAACCCAAAAGAAAACTGACACCAACTAAACCCTAAATAGCACACTGAAGCACATAAACAATTTACGAGTGTCAAGTGACACTAAAAGAACATAGTTACAAGACATTTACATTTACTAAACATAGAGAGATACATACATACATCTCACAATACAATACTTGAAGTGCGAACAACAAGGTTTCCAAAATTAACACATAGAGATCAGTTATGTTCCTTCGTCAGTTGCCTTGGCTAAAATATCTGCACACTCATTGCACACATCAGTAGTCCCAAAAATCACATGTACATATGTATGTATACGTATCATAAATTCTCATAAATTGAAACAGACATCAATCAAGGTTTCTTGCATCCTACTTAACCATCAAGATTCCAAAATCAATGTGTTAATCTTACATTTTACTTAATTCATCAAAATACATATACCTAAAGCCTTAAATGAGGAATATTAAATATTTGAAAATAACATCACACAACATGAAATAATAAAATATGTTCTAAGCATCAGATAATGTCTCAACATCTCGAGTTGTGAGTATCAAAATGATAAGGTAACATCTAAGGCTACGAAGGGTTGGGGTGAGGCCTCACATCCTC
The DNA here is from genome assembly GCA_028749045.1 of Cupressus sempervirens. Taxonomy (NCBI): domain Eukaryota; kingdom Viridiplantae; phylum Streptophyta; class Pinopsida; order Cupressales; family Cupressaceae; genus Cupressus; species Cupressus sempervirens. The sequence continues at coordinate 388,156,327 of CM053783.1, forward strand.
CCCCACTAGGCATGAACTTCCTCCTAGAGTTCATCAAAAGACAAGGGTATAGAGATTGCATCTGTGCTGCATCCTCCCAAGAAATCATGAACTCATTGTAACATTCCCACTAGACCCTAACTTGGTCGAGCTCTCGACCTTGAGGAGCTAGGGTCAGTCAAACAATAATATGGATAGTCTCTAGCACTAACTGGCCAACCAACTCCACCTGTAGCCTCAATAAGTGTACCCTGATGCTCAATCTAGTGGTTGTCAACTGCTGCAAAAACTTTGTGGGACCTACCCATATCTCCAACTGTCGGCTCTGAAAAAGCCCCTCTCTAACCACTGTATGACTGTCCCTGCGGACACTCTCTAGCTAAATGACCCATGCCACCACAAGTATAGCATGGCCCTCGGGTATAAGATCGTGTATCCTATGATCTAAACTGCTATGGGCCCCCTGACCTACTAGACCCACTGTATCCACCCCTAGAAGACTGTTGAGTCTGCACTGACTATGACTGTGGGGTATGTACTCTCTGATCCTGCTATGACTGCCACTGCTTGGGCTTGGAGCCTTGGTAACCCTATGAGAGTACCTGCTGCTACTAAGACTATTGGCCCTTAAAGGACCCTGGTGTATAGTTTTGATTCCCTTTCTAAGGGGGTTTCTGTCGGTTAGAATTTCGATTCTGAGACTGATCCCGTGATTCCTATCTAGCCCAAGTATCCTCTGCCACTAGTGCTATCTCCACTACCTATCTAAAGGTGGTAGGGAAGGCCATCTGAACAGGACCCTGAAGTGAGAAATTCAAACCCATGATAAAATGATGTACCTGTAGTTTCTTGTCCTTCATGTATTCCACATAAGGAAGGAGCTCGAGAAACCTGCTCTCATACTGAGCCACTATAAGACCTCTCTGATAAAGAGAATGGAAATCCTCTATCTGTTTCTGTCAAAAATGCTCTGACAAGTACCTCTCTTGAAATCTTTCTAGGAAAGACTCCCATGTGAGAGTGTCCATCCTCACTCCACCTATGATCTCCTCTTGATAATTGGAGGCATCCCCTCTCAATTGATGAACTGCTAGGCATGCCTTTAGATTACTCCCATAGGGTCATAATCCAAAGCACCACTGTAGGCTCTGCAACCATGCCTCTGCTACTGTCCCCTCAGTGGAACCCATAAATAATGGTGGCCCAAGTTGAATCAATTCCCTGATATCATCTCCTATATGTCTAGGAGGTCTGACAAGTGGCGGTCCTCTCTGGTGTATTGACTCACCTTCATGCTCATCTTGCCCCTCTAACTATCTTAGTGGGGGACTCCCAATCCTCTCTCTACCTCTGGGCCTACCTCCCCCGGGTCCCTCTACTTCTACTACTGGAATCAACTAAACTGGCTGAACTACAAGTACTACTCTCTGCTAAACTACACTGATCAAAGTCTGGAGTGCATCAATAATGTCCTGGTTCAGGTTAGGTGGTGGTGGAGGTGGAGGTGGTGGTGGTGGAGGTGGTCCATCCTCCTATCCTACTCTACCACCTCTCGCCCTACGACCTCTGCCTTGTTGGTTGCTTCAAGTAATAGGAGGCATCCTACACAATTTAATGTTTAGTTTTAAGTTTTAGAAGCATAAGGGTTTAAGGTTCCTAGTGTTGAAACATGAGCTCTGATACCAAAATGTCATGCCCAAACTATGAGGGCAAAGACACAATTTTTTTTTTTGTGTAAAAATAATTAGAATAACATGCTCTACAAGGATTACAATGAATAAACCGTGATGAGACTAGTTGTTTGAGTAGCTCAAAAATAATTAACCCAAAGGTTCAAGGAATTAGTTTGAGTTAACTAATTAATCCATTTAATGAAGTCATAATCCATCAATTGTTTTAATGATATAATTTAATCACGAGAGTTAAACCACTAACCCTGCAGATGAACTAAAAGGCTAGAGCCTCCTATTAACTTATTATCATAAATGACATTACAATCTAAATTCATTAATTATTCATTTACAATAAAAGAACAAAAGACTTGAGTCACTACAATAAATCTACAAGTAAATCTAATCCTCATTCAAACCTATTCTAGTTTAAAGCCCAATATTTACATGACAATATTACAATAAATCTAACTAATTTCGATATCATCAATAGTTTTAAAAAAAAACATTAAATCTCCTTTATATTAGAATATTCAGATTTGAAATTTAACCTCTTGAATTAGAACCATTTTAACATCCTAACAACCAAAATTGTCATTCCATGCTAGCATGAACATAACTTAGAATGTTATACCACTTTTAATGCCTAAAGAAAAAATTAACTACTAAAGCTAATTATAGAATTAAAAGCCAATTGAATTAAAGTTAAACATAATAAAATCTAACTAATATATATCAATAGCATACTAAACAAAAAAAATAACAAATAACATTTAATAATAAAAAAGTAAACTTAACCACTACTAACAAAGTAACATTTAAAATAATGTCTAACACCTCCTAAAAATACAATCTAATCCATATTAATTAAAGACAAAATAATCTACACTCTAACTATACATTTCCTATAATTCTATTAAATTCCTATCATGATAATAGCAATTTAACTATTACTACTTCCTAGGAGACTACCTACCTAGGGCTAAATTTATTTGCATGGCTTACTTCATGACATGTTATTGTCATTGATCCATCAATTTTTCCATATATCTTACTTTAAACTTTCTTTTCACCCTTTTTAACATTACGTGATTCAAGACTGATCCGTATGCATGCGATTCCTAGCTCCTTACATTATGGTTAAGGAGGTCTTTTTAACTTTTAGTTTAAACTTGCAAACCCACGTATCCTTCATAAGTCAAACATGGTACTTAATGCAAGGTAGTTAATGCTCATGTCCTTAATCACTCCCATTCCCAGAAGGAGTCGACTTCCTCCTCCCATAATGTTTTGCAGACCAATACTTGGTAGGCATGCTGCAAGGTAAGAGAGGATTAAATGCAATTTCTTTGCAAGAAGATCCCAAGCGCTAGTTAATGAATGGGGAAGAAAAATCTAACACATGTCAAATCCAAAGACCTATCAAATACTAGCAAAATCCCATGGAAGGTAATGCCTAGGGATTTGCCTATGATTTAAGCTTGCCAAAATTATGATGATTGGATGCAAGTTGAGGGAAGTTGATAGGCTAAGCTTATTCTATTGTCATTTATTATTTAATGTCTTATCGACTTCCAAATGAGACTTGCCTTTATGGTTAATTTCGTGACTACCCAATTGAAAGATGGTGATACGTACCTAGTGGTAAATTAATGAGATATTTTATTGTACTATGCCATTCTATGCTAGTATCTTATTGTTATTTATTTAGATAGAAGATACTTGTGCATATTCTTTTATTATTATATTTGTCTGTGTTAGTGAACAGATTGTCCTTCAAGAGAATATGGGGAAATTCGACCCTAAATGCCTAAGTGAGAGGACAAACTAGCACCAACAGTTGGATAGGTTATCATGGATTGATAACCTTCCTCTAAATTTTTATCGGGTACAGCTCCCCATGCAAGATTTACAATGAATTAAATGTGAGTGCTTTTACTAGAAAGCATGAAAGGATATCTAACATCTACCTATAAACACAAAGTAGATGTGAAACCTAAGAACTGAAAAGAAAGGAGACAGAATAAAATAGATTACACAAAGTTAACCTACTTTATATTGCATTTAAAAGGATAAAAGTTAAAGAACAATTTCCATTCTCCTGAGGAAAAATGAATCAAAGCTTCCAAAAGATCCTGATATCAAATGCATATAGAAAACAACAAATCTGATGCACTTAAAGAAAATTGAAAGTTACAACAACATAACCATCAGTTGAAAGAAAACTACATAGACTCAAAGTTCTAATTTGCAGATATCTTTCAAACCTCCCCTCTTTAAAATTTAAAAGACTACAAAGATCCTATTACACATGCATCAGAAAATGAAAACCATCTCCTCTACATTACATTTCAAAATCAAAATCCCCTTTAATCACTAACACAAAGTTTAGCAAGTAAAGCTCTTTTCTGCTACAGCTTCAAAGTCTATATTCCTTTCTCTCAGGATTGAGAAATCTCCCCCTACTAATAGCACACAGTCTGTAGCTTTCAGAAGTGAAAGTGGAACCTCCTTTACCTTTGCTGGAACCTATTTATCTTTCCTTGATATTGGTGACTGTTCAATTTTCGTAACTGATTCTTGAAAGCCTTCAGACTTTTTTCACTTTTATTTTTCGGGATCTCTTCTTATACTCAGTAACCTCTCCACATATAGTGTGTTCAAATTTATAATATTTGATCATTTTAAAGTGATGACATCGCACAAGATCATAAAGTAATCCTTAGGGAATTCTTGACACTTGTCATTACACTTGTCATCCGATCCTCTAGGAAGGAAAAGAGTATAATATTTAACTTTAGATGAAAGGAGCCCAATAAGCCAATTCAATGTCATTTCCTTTAGATTGTTTATGATCAAAACATACAGTGATTGAAGACTGGAATACATCACCCTACTAATCACCACCTTGGAGATGATTTGAGTATCATCAATTTGTATGGTTTCAAGGCTATCCACGCAATTGTGTAGGAATAGTGATTTCTTCGCATACTGCAGTAACTGTTAATGCCAGATCTTAGACCATTAAGCAATTTGTACATACCAAAGCTTCACATTTTCATCGCTGAAAGTATGGGTATGCCTATCATTCGCCTTGCCGGCATACAATTCTTATGGGGCAACCAATGTCTCCTTCTTGACATCACTTACAGGTCTCTTGAAGGTGATCAAGTATGAGCAGTCTTGGTCCGGGAGGAATATTTGCATCTCCCAGGGCATGTCTCGAAGAAGAGTACAGAAAAGGCCAGATTTAATTACATTTTGCACCCTGTCTGTTCTTCCCACAAATGTTGCTCTGGAACCAGAAGTTGCCACACCAAGATAGTTTGAACATCCTTTTCACCTCTACGTAACCTCTTCATTGCATATGCAATTCCTGCGCAAACACTAGTCACAACTGCAAAGTTCTTAGCTTTGACCTGTGGATATCATAATGCATTGTCTCTTCATCTAATCTGTGCCATTTCCCACTGGTGGTGTTTTCTCCTTTTGGGGCACACTATCAAACAATCTACACACTAAAAGTGGCTCGAGTCGGCTCACACTTTCCTCTTTCTTGTTCACCTTTGGATGTTTTGATGAGACCATTGGTAGAATTGACACAAAAAATTATGGGAAAATTTGTTTTCATGTACCTTCAATAGTTGACTATGAGCCCTCTTTAAACAATATGAGTTTCTTTGACTATGTTGATAATTGCAATACTTGCAGTTCATGTGCACGTACCGAGTGAGATTGAGGTTGAGAGGGGTTGAGGATCTATGATCTAGCTATTCACCTGTGCATCTACCCATTCTTTGGGATGATTATGAGCTTTTGTAGGTATCCATGAGCTCTGTGAATATATTTGCAATATAACTCCACTCAATATATATCCCTCACATAGTATGAAGATCTTGTGAAACCGTGGCTCCCAATATGTAAAGACACTTGATTTGAAAATTAACTGACCATCCGCATTCTATCAAATGATTCTTATGCATTATTGATGTGTTTATAGACTGAATTTAGAGAAATTTGGCCAAGTTTGTAAGGAAGAACATTGGGCTCTTTCATTTCTCATTGTAGGCAGTGTGTCGATTGCCTCCAATACTTGGAGTCTCACAAAAACTGACCTTCGTGGAGTGCATATTATGAAGCAAATGAAAACATCTTCTGTGAATCCAAAATTGAATCCAACGATCATCGAGTTTTCTCTATTTGAGAGAAAAGTTAGGTTTCTTCACCAAGCTGACTATATGCACACTAGCATTCCATTAGGCTACTTCAAGACATTTCCTACCATGATCATCATGATAATTTCTTAATCACCTACACCATGGTTTAGCACATGCGATCGGGTGTTGAACATTTGTCAGATGGGTCACATGCTTTTACATTATATCTATATTTGTGTCCAAACATTATCAACCGCAATCAACTTAATAACATCTACTAAACCCACATGGACAATTTTTTAGATAAGTGGAGTCATGGGCTAGAGTCGTCCCTATTATCAATAAGCATTTTCTTATACAATGAAGTATGTTATCTTTATGATGTTGTATACTTCACAAACATGTTCAATCTAAAATATCTCATTCATAATAACCTTAATGCTGACAACTTGTTTCAGAACCATTATGATCATCACAAGGGCCTTCGCCTCCACATTTACACTCTGACAATGATATCACCAAACACCCGAATTGAATTTTGAACCTGTGATGCTTCTTGTGAAGTTTTCTAAACCTGGATTGAATGGTCCTTGCACCTCTGCATCAGATCATCAATCTTGAAGACATTGAATCTGAAACCTATCTCTGAATCTGCATTTCAAATCCAGAATCTGAACTTCGCTTGTATTGAACCTGCAGGACGGGCTACTTGAACGATTAAACTGCTTTGAACTACTTTGAACTTCAGTTCAAAGTGATTCAAACTCTGCACTTGAAGTTTTAAAACTGTGACCACCTTGGGTACTAATAGTATGTAATAGGAAGAATACTAAATTCTTGATCTCATGTAATTTCTAGAGAACAAAATGTGCACCTACAACCATAATATTTACACCTTATACCCCCAATATCATCTATTCAGTTCTCTTCTTCTATAGGCTAGGATTCTCATAATAAATTATTACCATGATACTTTAGAGATTACTAAATATGTTGAGATAGCCTATACCAATAAATTTATTGTTTCATTTGGGCAATATATCCATAAAAAAGCACATATAGAAAGCATGACATGATTCTTATAAGGACAAAAGATTATTCATATCTTGCAAATAATGAAATTTAGTAACCCTTTACATGCAAGAATCCATTTCATTGATGCATATACTTTTATTGTTCTACAGATTTGAATTGATGATAATATTCCATAAAAGCAATTCTCTTAACATGGCTATTCATCCATAGTAATTGAATTCTGACTTATAATCTGCATAGGAATAAACAGACTCAATATCTTTAAGAACCAAGACGACTTAATTTCCAACACAATACATGCTTCTACAATAATTCTTACTTTACTCACAAGGTTGTGGAATTTTCGTAGTATGACAACACTTTTCATATCTTACAACTAAAATGTTTTAGCACTAAAAAACAAGCAACTCTTCCATTCTCATATGATTGAGGAAATACAAATATCAAGGGATAATATTCAATCTTTTCTTCCAAGGTAGCATTATACAAATTTCCCTCTTCAGCTCATTCCAAAATTTAAACAATAATAAGACAACAATATCACATGGGAGCAATACAAGGAAGTTTTCATAATCTTTTTCCTTTTTCTATTATGCATCTTGGTTCAAGGCTCCATCGGGAAAGAACCAATAAGAAAACCTGATGTCATTGCCAATACATCCACATTCAAAATACAATTACATAGGATTACATTTCAAATGAAAACACTTTCAAATCCTTCACAAATGCTTTCTTCCAATACCTTCAAACTTCAAGAAATACAAGGAGAAACCAGAGCTGACCCGGGGTAACATCACAACATCAAGCAATTCTAGCATACACCCATATCTAATTTTGCACAATAGATCCAAACATAGGACCTGACTAGGGGGGAGGTGGATTTTCCCAATGGGAGATGTCAACCACCATACCTTAACATAGCCCTTTCGGGGCTAATATCTCAGGAACTTTCTTTGTTCCACAAATGCCATTTTGGGGCCAATCAACAAGGATTTTCTTTCCTTTCCATACTCAAGATTTCACAATATCAACAAGGTATGTGATGACTGGTAGGGGCCCATACACCCTACCCTTTTTCCCTCCTCTCATCGTGAAAGGAGACTCTGCACCATTGAGGTCCAACTAAAGCCCTACCCCCGTACATGGCCACTTCTTCCCTATCCAAGGGTGAGTAATGCCAAAACAATCCCCATGAAATCCCCTCAAAAACATTCATCAAGATAAACAAAAGAAGCATCAAGAACAAACACAAAACCCCTCCAAATCAAACCCAACACATAAGCAAGAAAACAAAGAACAACTCAACACTATATGCAAGAATCAAGCATGATCAACATGGAGAACAAAATACAATAGCCAAAACTCCTACCTTCACCAAGAGTGATGGTAAATGGAAATTTGAGAAGATCTTATCCCTTTCCTTCCTTCAATCCCCAAACTATCTTCCAAACCTTGTCTAAAACTAGAGATTGGGTAACCACCTCAACTAGACCAAGAAGGGCCTCTAAATAAGCCTCAAACTCAACCACCAAAGGGATCAATAACTACTCCCACCCACTTACAATTCTAGAAACTCCTAACTCAACCCACACCATGGTTAAACACTAAGTGGAGGTGGGGTGAGACAACTCATGGTAACCACTTGCAATTTTCGCACATAGGCAAAAAGAGACTTTTTGAGTGGCCTCAAAAGTCAATAAAAGGGGCTTAGGGGTTAGAAAAGACCCCTAACCCATACCCATACCCTTTGGGTATAATAATTTCATGTTTTAAGCCTTAGGAAAAAGGTTTAGAGCCAAAAAAAATCTATGAATAAAATAGGACCATCTAACTACTCTAACATTGCAGATTAAGCACTAATTTGGATTAAGGGATGACTAACCTCGATTAAGAACCCAAAAGCAAGCTGACACCAACTAAACCCTAAATAACACACTGAAGCACATAAACAATTTATGAGTTTCAAGTGACACTAAAAGAACATAGTTACGAGACATTTACATTTACTAAACATAGAGAGATACATACATACATCTCACGATACAATACTTGAAGTGCGAACAACAAGGTTTCCAAAATTAACACATAAAGATTAGTTCTATTCCTCTGTCGGTTGTCTTGGCTAAAATATCTGCACACTCATTGCACACATTAGTAGTCCCAAAAATCACATGTACATATGTATGTATAAGTATCATAAATTCGCATAAATTGAAACATACATCAATCAGGGTTTCTTGCATCCTACTTAACCATCAAGATTCCAAAATCAATGTGTTAATCTTACATTTTACTTAATTCATCAACATACATATACCTAAAACCTTAAATGACGAACATTAAATATCTAAAAATAACATCACACAACATGAAATAATAAAATATGTTCTAAGCATCAGATAATGTCTCGATATCTCGAGTCGTGAGTATCAAAATGATAAGGTAACATCTAAGGCTACGAAGGGTCGGGGCGTGGCCTCATAGATCTGTACATCTGCCGAGTTCTCTTTTGATAAAAGGAGGCATTTCATATGACTTTTGTAGGCATGGAACCTCACATTTTGTTGAGACATGCACCATAAATGCCATGAAGAATACGAAAAGAAATGTTCTTAGTTTAATATCCATAAGATTCCTCATAATTATCAATTTCTAGACAAAGAAAAGATTCAATGTTACAATTGAATAACAATTTTGCAGGTGAAGATTGATATGAAATGAAACACAATGTTGTGATTCATTTATAGAGCCACCCCCTTGTTAAATGAATATCACTAGATATTAACAAAAGTTGTATGATTAGTGGAGATAAAATAATTTACTGGCTATTCTAATTACAAGGTTGGGCTTACTAAGTACGTCATTTGAAAATAGCAAATAGACACCACAAACCAATGCTTAGCTAGCACACATCATTCTAGAAGGTGACAATTCAAATCTATTAAATTCAACTCCCCTTTTTTATATATATTAAATTGTATTTCTTATTAAGATTATTAGTCTCTAACTATTTACAGGTAGGGAACTAATGTTTTCTTTTCACCCCCCTCCTATTAATTTGTCAAGTTTCAGAAAATCAGATTCTAAGGTTTGCTAAAGTTTTTATTATTAAATTAATTTAGATTGATTTATTCTTATTTTCTTACTGGTCCTTCCAAATTTTTTTAGGGTTTATGTTATTTTTGTAAGGTCCCGACCAAGTAACGACTAGAAGGATCATTAACTTGTCTACAATATAATTTGATTAGAAGTAAATATTAATTTTTTCATTAGAGAACATTATATGGCTTATGTAATAACATGATTAGGGAGGATCCTTATGTGACTTGCTATGATTAGTATTTCTTAAATAAGATTGACTTATCTTTTGTAATGATCTGAATATTAGGTGCAAATGTGTATGTGATACTTTGTATAGTAGAATCTTGCTTATTTAATTAATGTGTAAAGTTAGACTGAACTTACGATAAACTATAGATTTTGTACATACAATTAGCATTGATTACAAATAGAAATGATTGGATCTCTTTACATATGACATGATAGATTATGAGACTAGTAGCATTAGACCTAATTCACACTATGATAGAATATCTAATTTATGTTAAAACCTTGATTAGCTAATGTGAGTTACCTTATGGGAAAATACCTTATATTGTTCATCTTACCTCATCATGATAATTAGATAGTTTTTGTAATTGAAATTATGGCAAATTGAATTAAATAGATATTTTGTTGTGATGAATACATTTTACATAAGGTGACTGTGAAAATGGAAATCAAGTTCGGGTTATGTGATTATTGTTTTGAAGTGAATTGTGCATCATTTAATTTAAAATAAAGAAGTACGAAAATGATTAGAATGTAGATAACACAATGAATATTAGTGATACTCGTTATTTTATTCTAAGAGATGTTATGAGTTGAATCCTATAATTAGTGGAAGTAAGTACCTATGCTTGATGAATTTTTTTATAAATTGCCAATCAATTTAAATGAAAAGATCATTGATGTGAATAATAATCTAAATATGGGAGTGATTTCACAAAACATTGGTGACTTCTAGGAGAAATTCAATAGAAAAAGGGGTAGTATGTAATATCCCATCTCATTATATATTTAGACTCAATGGTAAGAACTTGATTTAATGTATGTGTAAGGTATTATGACTCATATGTTATGAATTATTAATGTGGCTACTATTCTTGAAAATTTTGTAATTAGAGAAGTAGTTATAGTAGAATGAATGATACACATTTGCAAATAAATTTTCATAGACATATGATTCTTAAGAAAATGATGTTAGAATATGATGTTGGTCTAATGTGTTGATCTATGGTTCAATCAAGGATATATCTATTAATGTTTACAATTATATATTTATAGGTTTGGGTTACTGATGTTTAATTTGAATTGTGCAGAGGATGATTATGAAGACCTTCGAAGATACTATGCCAACTCCTATAAAATAATCAAAGTCTATCTCCATGAAAATTCTTGTAAAATCGGATGTAAACTAAAGTTGGACATTAGAGGCATTAAAATGGACCCTAGAGTGCATTTTGGGTTAAAATAACCTAACCCACTTATACTACCTAGGGTTGGGGGTTAGTTGAGGGTCAAATCTTGGTCAAAACTTACATTATGACACCTCAAAAGGGCCCCACTTCAAATATGACGGAAATGAATAGTGGGAGACAATGGGTTATGACAGATTGATAAGAAAGCCATGTGCCTTCATTAAAGGAGGATATGGTTTTGGAAGAAGGAGGAGGAAAACTTTGGAGGATGGACCATTCACCATTGTTGGAGATGAAAAGGGGAAGTTATATGCAGAATAGGAGAAGGGAGAAGGGGAGATGATGGTAGAACCAGTATGAGGAGAAGAAGATCAAGAGGGAACTTGAGAGAGAGATGAGTCTTTCTATCCCTTTTCTTTTGTAGTATTTCTCTTTGAGTCGGATTCATGTAAGTCTAAAATGTGCAACAAGTGTAGTTTAAAATATTATTCTTGAATTAGGAACTCACTCACATGATAACATCTATGATCCTTAGATGCAGTGAGTTCTTGCTCGGAGGTATGGCTAGGGCACAAGAGGCCTCATGATGCCATTAATTGGTAGGGTGGAAAATGAGCATTGTTTGAGTATTTGTAGTTTTCTTTGCAACTTATAAAAGCTAAGTCTTGTTATTTGATTCAAGCTTGTGTATATGACTCTATGCAAAAGAGAAGCTTTTGATCGTACATTTGTGATGTATGAAAGGTTTCCTATTTGAATACAAGAAAACAAAAAAATTCTATGTCTTATTAAGATTTATATTTGAAAGACTTTAAAATGGAAATCTAAATGTAATGCTCTTTCAAGTTGAGATAATTTAGTTAATCAAAGTTTTTTTTCCTTATAGTGCAGATTTGAAATTTGTAGTAGAATATAGTGCTTTCCTTTAAAAGAATATATATTTTATTTTGGGTATGAAATTATGGGCATGAAAATTTTTTCCAATTGAAAAAATTAGAAAAATATGAACAAGGATGATGAAGTACATTTAATACCTGTCACCTCCACCAGACTTAGTATGGGAATGCTACATATTATATGGTGACTTGTCAATCTCGTGGTGACTTACAATTTTTTAATGAGTGTTTTTTGCAAATAGCCACACATAAAATGTACTAATGTTGATAAATGGTAGAACCCGTGCTGAAACTATAGAGCGAGTTCAATGGTCGGGTTTCCATGTCATGAATTTTTTTGATGCCCAACTCTTTTCTATAATTAATCTCATCATAGGGGACATGTGGCTACATATTATGCCCTTCATTGGTGGCATAAATTAGAGCACTTAGCATTTTCTTGTTTGTACATAATGCTCTTTGTTACAGAGATTATAGTGGGAATTAAATGTATTTATAGATTTAATTATGTTTGTTTCTATGCCCCACATGCAAAGACTATTAACAAACATAATCTTCATCTTTTCAATAGAGTTTTTTTGTCTTTGTTTAGCTATTTAAAGTCCAAAACCATCATACTCACACTAGCGTATTGTTGGGGAAAGCTACATATTATATGGCGACCTATCAATCTCTACCATACTGGTTGCAACTTGTGGTTTTTTAATATGAGTGTTTTTTCCTTCAAAAGACAATCAGACATAAAATGTACTAATGTTGGTACAATTATTGTGGCCTAGCTTGTTAACTTCCAAAATATATCTTGCCCTTGTACACAAAAATAAATAAGAAAATAACATTTCAAGTTCAAAGTTACATTTGATTACGTTCAAATTTTAATGATTGTCAACACTCCTTTGAGTGCCAAAATATATATCTCATTAAATTTTGTCTCTTTAATTTTGCCTAATAATCAAGAGTATGGTATAAAGAGTGAAACTGGTCATTTTCACACATAGTATGTAGGTACATGTTTGAATGAAATTAAAATTGGCATGGGCTTTCCTCTTGATAAATTGTACAAAATATTAAAATATAAAATTAGATTTATAAAAATGTAATAATTTTTTTCAGATTTCTTATTATTATTAGTCCCTAAACTTATGTTTTCTTTTGTCCCTCTTTGCATTAATTTTTTCAAAAGACTAATGGAATAGTGCAAGGTTTTGAAAGACTAGATTTAATAAATCATTTATGTTGTGCTATTTCCTAATTTTTGATATATAACCAACTAAAATATATAACCAAAAGTGAAAAATATAAGACATCTAATATACTACATTAAAATGTAAAATATAATTTATATAATTTTATGATCAAAATGCTTTACTTGGACAATATTCCTCATAATTATCAACTCCTAGACAAAGAAAAGATTCAATGTTACAATTGAATAACAATTTTGCAGGTGAAGATTGTTATGAAATTAAATGCAATGTTATGATTACACCGAGAGCCATTCTATACAATCACAACACAAATACTTAGCACGAGAATATGCCAAAAAAGATTCTCCGTCAATAAAAAAGAATTGGGAGTAGTTACAAACTTCCAAATTAAATATTAAAAAAGAATTCTCGAAATAATAGCTGGCCAAAATAATAGGAAGCCAAATGGAGGCCAAAATAATAGGCCCATAATAGGGCCGAAAAAAGTACGGCTAAAAAAAGTAGGACCCGAAAAATAGGGCTTGAAAAAGTAGGGCCTGAAAAAATTGGGGCAAAATAATTTCAATATGATTTTATTTTTGTAAAATATAATTTTGCATGCACATTCATACTTATTTTTTGTGGGGAGTAGGGGAATTTGAAACAAATTTGTGGAATGTGAAGAGACATCTATTTGGGGGTATGATGAGCCTCTTAGAAGTTATAAAACCAAGGCTCCTCATTTCATTTCATTTTATGTTTTTGCAAGAAGGAAGAGGTGGAGGTTATTGGAGGATTAGATTGGAGTTTTTGAATAGGAGTAGATTGAAGTTTTGGAGTAACATTTTTACAGGTGAGATTTTTATTTTTTATTTACATTTTCATTTAGATTTAGATGTAGATGTAAATTGAAATTCAAAAATTAGTTATAATATTCTACTTTGATTTAGATTTCAATTTTAATTAATTTCATTTAGATTTAGAATTCTGTTCATAACTATTTAGGCTTGCATTTAATAGTTTAGGCTTGCATGTTTGATTTAGATTTAGATTAGTATTCAAAATCTATTTGATTTATATATTTTATAATACTTTTTATTTACATATTTTAAAAGTGCATGTTTCAAATTAGTTTTATATTTGCATGTTTCATATTAGTTTTATATTTTCATATTTCAAAATAGTTTTGGTTTGCATGTTTTAGATTTGAATGTTTCACAATAGTTTTACATTTGCATGTTTCCAAGTATTTATATTTTCATGTTTCAAAGCATAATTTTATCATTAATCTAGATGAGAATGCCACCATATCAATACAATTTATATTTTATTAAAGTTAATGATTTATTTAAATTAAATAAATCATATATTTAGTATATATTTTATCATTTTTGAATTCTAAAATAAAATAAAATTCTCAAAATAATAGCTAGCCAAAATAATATTAAGCCAAATGGATGCCACAATAATAGAACCTAAAAAAATAAGGCCAAAAAAATAGAACACAAGAAAATAGGGCTGAATAACTTAATTAAAATTTTAAATATAAAATATTTTCTTTTTGTTAAATATATTTTTGCATGCACAGTCATGCTTAGTTTTTGTGAGGAGCGGGGGAATTTGAAACAAATTCATGGAATGTCAAAAGACATCTATTGGGGGATATGAGGGTTCTCTCATAAATTATAAAACAAATGCTCCTCATTTCATTTTCATTTTGTGTTTTTGCAAGGAGGAAGAGATGGAGATTATTGGAGCAATTAGAGTTTTATAACAGGAGTAGATTAAAGTTTCATATAGTTTAGCATTGTATGTTTCATTTAGATTCAAGATTCAAAAACTTTTTGATTTAGATATTTGATAATACATTTCTTTTGCAAAATTTTAATGTGCATGTTTCAATTTAGTTTTACATTTGCATGTTTTGCATTAGTTTTAGATTTGCATATTTCAAAATACTTTTGGTTTCCACGTTGAGATTTGTATGTTTCATAATATTTATATTTTTAATGTTTCATAATTAAATTTAATTGTTGATGTCGACAAGAAGGTCACCTTATCAAGAAAATTTGTATTTTATTAAAGTTAGTGATTAATTTAAAAAAAACGAATCATATATTTAGTTTATATTGTCATTATTTAATTAGATTATATATGTTTTTTATTTAAATATTTTTCATACTATATATAGATTTTTATTAATATTTATGTTTGTAATGTTTGAAAAGTGGAAGACAATGCCACCATATTTCAAACATTACAATCTAACTATTTCATTTGAAATAGTTTTGATTTTTATTTATGTTATTTTGAAAATTATTCATTTGAAAGAATTTATGTTAACTATTAATACTTTTTCATTATGATTATTTCCATATGTTGATTTTTGTTTATAAGTTTGTAGGTTACTATTTGAGTTATGGATACCTCAAATAGAGAATCAAACATTATTGGATACTAGAGCCTAACTACTTGAATGATCTCAAATGATTTCTTCGAGATTGAGTTTGACAAACACCTACAAATAATTAAAGAGGTGCACACAACTATAATTAAATTTGTAGAGTAGTAATATTTCCAATTGACTACATTGAGGAAATGGAAGAAATGCATATGGAAGATGCATAAAAAAATTTGTGTGACACATTTACAAAAGTGGATAGGTTTTCCTCAATGATGAAAGAAGTATTTCAAAATCATTGTTCAAATAAAGGTCACAAAAGAATCCTAATTATTGAAGAATGCGATATGTATTTACACCATCACAGATATATTTTTTGTATATAGTTCATTCTTGTCTCCGATTTCAAATTTTTACTTCTAATTAGTTGTATTGGCAATTTTATTTCCCCATTGTTCAATGTAACTTTCATGGAAAAGAGAACAAGACAAAATAAATTTATTGTTGTACAAAAAATTTCTTCAATGGACGTGGCTACTAAATATATTAATTAAGAAAGAAAATCATAAGTCTAAATAGATTCCTTAATGATAGGGAGATATATTGATTACAATTCTTAATCATTGCAATAAAAATTGCATTAGCATTATTAAAAATTTAACAATATATAATATTCTCACATCATCATGGAGAAATAATTTTCATAAAATTGACTCTTATATATTCTTTCACACTTTTAACATCATCTGAATTGTTGTGTTGGGACTTATAACTTCCCTTTCATGAATTAATTTTTCGACTATTTGAGTCATTTGTATAACATATATCCCAAATTTGACCATAGTTGTACTCCAAATACTCCAAGACTACACCTAAATCTCATACTTCCCTTAACCTTATCCCCTATTTTAGTGTAACATTTAACCACCTATTAACCCTAACCATAACACTGAGTGTCATATAAATGAAATTGTAAACCTTGGATCCTAACTATAAGTCTTACTCTATATATGATTGTAATAATCATTTAGTAAATTATACACCTTAGCCTAACCCTATATGTACAAGTATCTAGAAATAATTTATTTTTTATAAGTGATAATATGTATATACACACACCCAAAGAGAGAGAGAGAGAGAGAGAGAGAGAGAGAGAGAGAGAGAGAGATTAGGGGTGTATCTAGAGAGCATAAAGGGAGAGAGAGATTAGGAGGAGTATCTAGAAAGTAGGGTGGGAGAGATAAGTGGGTGTATCTAGAGATTAGAGAGGCATATTAGAGGGGCATTACAAGAGACTACATAGAGAGAGGGTATATTTAGATAGTGGGGCGAGATATTAATGGGTTTAGTTAGAGAGAGAGAGAGAGGGAGAGAGAGAGGGGAGAGAGAGCGAGGAGGGATTATGTTATTAAAAAGGTTAATAACTTGTATCACAATAGCACTAATCATGGACACTATAATAGAACTAACCCACATTAAAATTTAACTTGTCTATTATCCTAACACCAAGGTAAAGTGTAATAATAGCACTAACATCAGCTATAATATGATTAGTAATCCAAAAATTATCTTAACCGCAATAATAACACAAACCCTAACTCTAACTCTAACTCTAACTAGATAATTCTAATTTTAACCCTAACCCTAACTCTAACTCTAACTCTATCTCTGACTTTAATTCTCCCCCTAACCCTAACCTTAACCCTTTATAATCCTAAATCTAATGCTAATTCTAACCCTAACCCTAATTATAGCCCTAAGCCTAAGCCTTACTATAACTCTAATCCTAACTCTAATTCTAACTCAAATGCTAATTCTAACCCTAAATCTAACCCTACTTTAAACCCATATTCTAACTCTAGCCCTAACTCTAACTCCAACTCTATCTCTAACCCTAACCTTACCCCTACCCCTAATTCTAACCCTAACTCTAAATCTAACTCTAATACTCACTATAATTATAACTCTAACTCTAATTGTAATGCTAATACTAACCCTAACTCTAACCCTAATCCTACTCATAATCCTAATCCTAACACTATATATAATGCTAATACTAATCATAATACTATATGTAACTCTAACTCTAATCCTAACCCTAATTCTAATTATAAACCCAATCCTAATTCTAACCCTAACTCTAACTCTAAACCTAAATCTAACCCTAAATCTAACCCTAACTCCAGCCCTAACCTTGAGTCTGACCCTAACCCCAACTCTATCTCCAACTTTAACTCTAACTCTAATTCTAACCCTAACCCTAACCCTAACCCTAACCCTAGCCTCAATTCTGACCCCAATTCTAACCCTAACACTAATTATAACCCTAACCCTAATGCTAACCCTAACTCTAACCATAACCCTTATGCTAACCATAATCCTAGCCCTAATTCTAAGCCTACCTCTAACTCCAACTCTTGTTCTAATTCTAATTCTAACTCTAACTCTAGCTCAAATCCTACCTCTAAATCTAACCCTAACCCTAACTTTATTTGTAACCCTAATTCTGGCCCTAACCCTAATTATTACCCTTACCCTAACTCTAGCTCTAACTCAATCTATAACCCTAATTATATTTGTAATCCTAATTTTAACCCTAACCCTAATTCTAACTCTAACTCTAATTATAACTCTAATTCTACCCCTAATCTTAACCCAAACCTATATAACCCTAACTATAACCCTAATTCTAACCCTAACCCCAATTCTAGCTCTAACCCTAACCTAATTCTAACCCTAACTATAACTCTGTTCCTAACTCTAACCCTAACTATAACTCTAACTCTAATTCTTACCCTAACCCTAATTCTAACCCTAGCTCTAACTCTAATGCTAATTCTAATCCTAACCCTGATTCTTACCCTAAATCTAACTCTAACTCTAACTCTAACCCTAACTCCAACTCTAACTTTATCCCTAATTCTAACTCTACCCGTAATTCTAACCCTAACTCTAACTTTGACTCTTTTTGTAACCCTAACCCCAATATTAACCCTCACCCTAACTTTGACTATAAACCTACCCCTAATCCTAACCCTAACACTATATATAATTCTAACTCTAACTCTAACCCTAATCCTAATCCTAATCCTAGCCCTAACTCTTACCCTAACCCTAAATCTAATAAGGTAACTTTAACCCTAACCCTAATCTAACCCTGATCACAACTCTATCTCTAACTTTAACTCTAACTCTAACTTTAACCCTAACTCTAGCTCTAATTCTAACTCTAACTCTCATACTAACACTAGCACTAACACTACCTCTAATTTTAACTCTTACTCTAATTGTAACCCTAACCCTAATGCTAATCCTAACCAAAACCCTAGCACTAACCCTAACCCTAACCCAATTGCTAACCCTAACCATAACCCTAACACTAACCATAACCCTAACTCTAAACCCTAACTCTAACACTAATTCTAATCCTAACCTTAATTATAACCCTAAATATAACCCTAACTCTAACTCTATCTCTATCTCTAACCCTAACCCTAACTCTTATTCTAACCCTAACACTAACCCTAACTATATTTGTAACCCTAATTCTAACCCTCACCCTAATTCTTACCCTTACCCTAACCCTAACTCTATCTCTAATCCTAACTATATTTCTAATCCGAATTCTAACCCTAACCCTAATCCCAACTCTAACTCTAATTTTAAACCTAACCCTAACCGTAACTCTAACTCTAACCCTGATTGTAACTCTAACCTTGACCCTAACTCTAGCTCTAATTGTAAACCTAACCCTAACAAGAACCCTAACTCTAATTCAAACCCTATCCCTTACCCTAATTTTCATCTTAATGCTAACCCTAACTCTAATGGTAACCCTAACCCTAACCTTAACACTAACCCTAACCATAATTCTAACCTTAACTCTAACCTTAACTCTAACTCTAACCCCAACCCTACCCTTAACACTAATCTTAACCATAAACATTAATTTGTCCCTAACTCTAACCCTAAATCTAACTCTACCATAATTGGACTCTAACCATAACCCTAACCCTAACTTTAATCTTCGCTCAAAACTTTTCCCTAACCATAACTCTAGAACCTTAACCCTTACTGAAGCCCTAACCCTAACCTTGGCCCTACTATAACCCTAACCCTAATAATAACCATAAGTCTAACCCTAACCTTAACCATGAGCATAACTCTAACCTTAAACTTAACCATAAACATAACTCTATACCTAACTCTAACCCTAAATCTAACTCTACGATAACTAGACTCTAACCCTAACTTTAATCCTAACTAAAACTCTAACCCTAATCCTAAATCTAACCTTAACCCTGACTCAAACCCTAACCCTATCCCTACAATAACCCTAACTCGAGCCCTATAATAACCCTAACCCTAACCATGACCATAACCATAACTCTAACCCTAACCTTAACCACATGAGCATGAATCTAACCCTTAACTCTAACCCTAAATCTAACTTTACCATAATTGGACTCTGAACCTAACCCTAACCCTTACTTTAATCTTGACTCAAACCCTAACCTTGACTCTAACCTTAACCTAGACTCAAACCCTAACCCTAGCCTTACTATAACACTAACCCTAACCATAACCATAACTCTAACCCTAATCTTAACTATGACCATAACTCTAACCCTAACCTTAACCATAAACATAACTCTAATTCGAACCTTAATCGTAACCATAACTCTAACCCTAACCTTAACCATAAACATAACTCTAACCCAAACCTTAACCATAACTCTAACAATAACCATAACCGTAACTCTAACCCTAACCTTAACCATAATTCAAACCCTAACCCTAACTCCAACCCTAACCCTGATGCTAACCCTAACCCTTATTTTATCCCTAAGGTTAACATTAATTGTAATGGTAACTTTGTCCCTAACCATATATCTATGTTTGACTATAACATTTTACATTACAATATGCCAAAAAGAAAATTACTTTTTTTAAACCATAATCCTACCCCTAACTCTATCCCTATATATAACCCTAACTACAAATCTAATTCTACCATAATTAGACTCTAATCCCAACCCTAATCCATAGTTTAACCTTCACTAAAATCATAACCTAACCCTAACTCTAACCTTAACCCTGACTCAAAACTCTAACTCTAACATTAATCCTTACTTTAATCTAGATGAAAACCATAGCCCTAACCCTAACCCTAACCTTAACCCTGACTCAAACCCTTACCCTAAACTTAACCCTGATGTAACTCTATATACAACCCTAACTCTAAATATAAACCTAACCTTAACCATCACCCTAAAACAAACCCTTTCTCTACTGCTTTCTCTAATTCCAACCATACCCTAATTATAACCCTAATTTCAACTCTAACTCTAGCCCTTATTTGAGCTCCACTTCTAGCTCTACCTCTAACTAAAACCCTATTCTAATCCTAACCCTAACCATATTTTTTACCTAAACCCTTATTCTTACCCTCGCCCTTACCTTAACCCTAACCCTAACTCTAATTCTAACCCTAACTATACTTGTAACCTAAATTCTAACCCTAATCCTAACATTAACTCTAACTCTAATTCTAAACCTAACCCTAACTATAACCCTAACAAGATTTGTAATCCTAAAAATAACCCTAGCCCTAACCCTAATGTTAATCTTGTCTCTAATTGTAACTCTATTCCTAACTGTAACTCTAACCCTATCCATAAATCAAACCCTAACAATAGCCCCAACCCTAACACTAACCCTAACCCTAACTATAACTCTACTCTTCAATGTAACATTTTACATAACAATATGCTTAAAATAAAACTAAATTAAAGTGATACAAATAAATACCATATATAGAATTTAAAAAAAAAATTCAAGAATAATTTTATAGTAAGTTTACATTATTACATTTTTATAGTAATCTTATACAATTGTATTTAAAAAGAAATAAATAATTCAACACTAACCTTAAAAAAATTTTAAAAAAATTAAAAATACTTTTCCTGTTGTGCCGCGATTGCCACTAGCTTATATATACCTCTATATATATTACGCTAAGAGTAATTGTTCTCGAGGTGCATATTTCCATTTTCATAATCCCAAGTGTGATTAAAATAACCTTGGGATTAAATGAAAATAGATGCCTCGAGAATGATTACTCTCGGCATAATATATATAGAGGTATATATAAGCTAGTTAATTTATAGAGCCCACCCCTTGTTAAATGAATATCACTAGATATTAACAAAATTCATATGATGTAGTGGAGAAAAAACAATTTACTAGCTATTCTAATTACAAGGTTGGGCTTACTAACTGTGTCGTTTGAAAATAGCAAATAAACACCACAAACCAATGCTTAGCTAGTAAACATCATTCTAGAAGGTGACAATTCAAATCTATTAAATTCAACTCCCCTTTTTTTATATTAAAATGTATTTCTTATTAAGATTATTAGTCCCTGCCTATTTACAGGCAAGGAACTAATGTTTTCTTTTCACCCCCCTCCTATTAATTTGTCAAGTTTCAGAAAATCAAATTCTAAGGTTTGCTGAAGTTTTTATTATTAAATTAATTTAGATTGATTTATTCTTATTTTCTTACTAGTCCTTCCAAATTTTGCTGGGGTTTATGTTATTTTTTCCAATTGAAAAAATCAAAAAAATATGAACAAGGAAGATGAAGTACATTTAATACCTGTCACCTCCACCAGACATAGTATGAGAATGCTACATATTATATGGTGACCTATCAATCTTGTGGCGACTTGCAATTTTTTAATGAGTTTTTTTTTCAGATAACCACACATAAAATGTACTAATGTCGATAAATGGCAGACCTCGTGTTGAAACTATAGAGTGAGTTCAATGGCCGGGTTTCCACATCATGAACTTCTCTAATGCCCAACTCTTTACTATAATTAATCTCATCATAGGGGACATGTGGCTACATACTGTGCCCTTCATTGGTGGCATAAATTAGAGAACTCAACATTTTCTTGTTTGTACATAATGCTCTTTGTTACAGAGATTGTAGTGGGAATTAAATGTATTTATAGATTTAATTGTGTTCATTTCTATGCCCCATAAGCAAAGAATATTAACAAACATAATCTTCATCTTTTGAATAGAGTTTTCCGTCTTCATTTAGCTATCTATAGTCCAAAACCATCGTACTCACACTAGCGTATTGTTGGGGAATGCTACATATTATATGGTGACCTATCAATCTCTACCGTACTAGTTGCAACTTGTAATTTTTTAATACGAGTGTTTTTTCCTTCCAAAGACAACTAGACATAAAATGTACTAATGTCAGTGCAATTATTGTGGCCTAGCTTGTTAACTTCCAAAATGTATCTTACCCTTGTAGAAAAAAATAAATAAGTAAATAACATTTCAAGGGAAAAGTTACATTTGATTACATTCAAATTTTAATGATTGTCAACGCTCCTTTGAGTGCCTAAATATATATCCCATTAAATTTTGTCTCTTTAATTTTGCCTAATAATCAAGAGTATAGTATAAAGAGTGAAATTGGTCATTTTCACACAAAGTATGTAGGTACGTGTTTGAATGAAAATGAAGCTGGCATGGGCTTTCCTCTTGATAAATTGTACAAAATATTAAAATATAAAATCAAATTTATAAAAATGTAATAAATTTTTTCAGATTTCTTATTATTATTAGTTCCTGAACTTATGTTTTCTTTTGTTCCTCTTTGCATTAATTTTTTCAAAAGACTAATGGAATAGTGCAAGGTTTTGAAGGACTAGATTTAATAAATCATTTATGTTGTGCTATTTCCTAATTTCTGATATATAACCAACTAAAATATATAACCAAAAGTGAAAAATCATAAGACATCTAATATACTACATTAAATTGTAAAATATAATTTATATAATTTTATGATCAAAATACTTTACTTGGACAGTATTTAATAATATTGGAATAAATATATAGAAATATTAATAGACTTAAAAATAAATAAGAATATATTAAAATTTACTAAATATACTAAAATAATGTTAATAAAATAAATTAGTTCAAAATTGTTAAAAATATATAAATTATTATGTAAGTAAACCATCTTTTAAAATTTATAAACCAAGTAAACAACTAATTTTATATTCTAAAGTCTTCAATCGAGCTCTGAACTAAGTTCATGTTTCTCACTTTCATAATTCTTCCCATCATAACAAATTTAGATTATGTTTCCTCCCACCATAACAAAAGGCAAGGACTCTAACTTGCTAAGAGCTCTTGTTATAATGTATTATTAGTTCATTAGACCTCCTATAATTAATTGAAATAAAAAATACAATTCACAATTCTAAAGTTTAGGGAACAATATTTTAAAATTCAAATTTTAAGACATACTTTCTCTTTTGTCATTGGCTAGTTGTATTTTTTCTAGCGGTAATTTTTATTTTTAAATTACAAAAATAAGGAAAAAAATGTATAAGATAACAATGAATTTATTACATTGTCAGATTGTACATTGACGTTAGCTGTCAGTTGGAATTCATCATGGTGGTTCCCATAACTGTGAGAAGACTTTGGTTTTCTTAGGAAGCATCTGGAACAACTCTTCCTTTTCTCCTACCCTCGCATGACCACAACATCTTAGCATTACATATCTATTGACAACTTGCAATTGGGAAAACATCGAAACTTCTTAAGCATAAATTGTGTTGAGGAGCTTTTTCCATGACAAATTATTACAAAATGTCTCTTATTCCAAGTCATTGGGGTCGTAGGTCCTCTGTCTATGATCCATTTTCACTTGCTGCATGGGATCCTTTTTAGGTTTTTGACTCCACAAATTTTGCAAGGGATGTAGCGGCTATGGAAAATATGCATATCGATTGGAAGGAAACCTCTAATGCACACATTTTCATGCAGATCTTCCTTGTATTAATTAAATTCTTCCTTTTCTCATCAATAATCGTGTTCTAGTTGTAGAAATATTTTGTTATTTAAAAAGATGAAAGAATGACATGCTCTACTTCTACAAATTTTCTACTTTTTAGAAGAAAATTTAAATGCACTGTTTTGACCATAGAATTTTGCCACAATTTGAATGCATATTAAGTGGAATCTATTGCTTGTAAAAAAATTCCTTTATTTGAAAAGATATTTAAATGGAATATGATTGCTTTGTTTTAGGGCTGAAGTGGAAAAGAGGTATATTCTTTATATCAATGAAGAATAGAGCAAAGAAGAGGAGTATTTATCAGGGGTAATTTTATTTTTTAATTGTAAAAAAGGTTCTAAAAATTTGAATATGAAAAAAGTTACATTTATTGTGAGAATAATGAGTGTCAAAATGTACATGCCACAAAAATATATTGCTTAAGATCAATGTAGCCAAACCCATTGTTCGTGCTCCTGCAAAGAAGCAAGAAAAACCAGCTACCACAATCCACAGAAAGCCTAGCAATGACTAAGCACAAGAAACCAGCCGCTAAACCTAAGAAGGCTATAATCCCAAAGAAGCATCATCCAAGCCAACATTGATGAAAAAAGCACTCTATAGATTCCAGTAATTAATGGAAAATCTCAAAAGCTTCTATACTATTCTCGTCTCTTGCGGCTTTTAGGTCTGTGGCTATGAGTCGATTATCAATAATAAATGTTTAAAAAGGAATTGTCACCAACCACATGTGTACATGAAGAATTTTTTAGTGGTTGTTTGATGTTAATATTTAGTAAATACCTTCGGACTATATTTTGATTCAGCTTTTCATCAATATACTTATTATTGTTATATTTTATTAATATTTTTTTATTAGAAGGATTCAAACAGGCAATTCTTAAATAGACAAATCTCAAACACATTTGATCAAAGAATTTATTTAGGTTTAGAAAATGTCAAAGGAAGATAATTCCATAATTCAAACATTTGTTGACCTTACTATTACAATTTCTCAAAAATCTCCATGATGTGTTCAATTACTTTTACACATCACCTACTCAACATTTACACTAAAAATATTGAAATTTTAAATACTTCTATAACGAATATCTAAAATGTAAACTTTTTCATCTTTCAAATACAATATTATTAAATTTTTTACTTTAGATTTTTATTTTTTTTCAAATAAAAATAATATTCAAAATTTGCATGAAATTTTTATTACAAATGTATATTAGGGCCCCATCATTTATTAAGAGATTATGATATTTGAAGTTCAAATATTAATCAATTACTGTGTATAGAAATAATTTATCATTGTTGCTTCTATATTGCACTTTTACCATTACCATTATATAATTATTTTTATGTCTCTTGTATAATAGATGTTACTAACTTAAAAGTTTAGCAAATTCAATGTTTTGTTGATTTTGTATGCAAAGCTTATGGCTAAATCATTAAAGAAATTCAAATCAAATGGGTCAAATCTATTTTCACTTCATAAACAACCTATAAATTAACTAGCTAAACAACATCTTGACTCTTTATTATCTTATACTATTTAGTTACTTTTTTCTAACTATATCCTAACATTTCACCACTAACAAATAATAACCCTACTTCATTCTCCCCACATAAGGCAGGGACTCAAAATTTATTACAACAAATAAATGCCAAAAAATAATTTCTAAAAACTTCTCCCAAATTCATTCCAGACATTTAAGAATTTTTTCCACGGCTTGCAAATTACAATTGAAAACCAAAACTATAGCAATAGGAAATGGGCTTTGCCCTTCCTTATGTAGTATGTCACAGTCATTTGGTTGCTATCTCCATTTCTCAAACTCATAATCAGATATCATGTAGTGGAAGAAATTGAAAAAATCATCAATGTGTGGACAAGAGCCTATAGAATACAATGGCTTTGTGTCATCCAAAACCCAACAGCCTTTCAGAAAATATATTACACTTACTCTCTGATATTCTTGATGATACATTTCTTTCATTATATTTCCTCTTAGATGTGCTTAGTGTAGACACCTAAAAATCTTTTAGAAAATAAAGTATTTTTATTTTCTGAAAAAGTCCTGATGACATCATCATTTATTAATTAATTAATTATTTAATTAATTAATTAATTTTTATGCCATTAAATCCCTTTATCTTAATTAAAAATATTTAATTAAGGAATCCCTCCCAAAAATGTTTAAATCTTATTTAAACATTATTTCCTTATTTATTAATTATTTAATTAATAAATTGACCAAAAATCCTAAAATAAATAAAAAATTTATTTTTTGCCCAAAAATTGGCCAATTTCCTTATGACCAATAACCTCTTCCAAAATCTTCTAATCCTTCTTTAATTTCGATTAAAGGCTAATCTCATCATTTCCTACCCCTAACCCCAACTCAAAATATTTAATTAAAATTAAATATTAATCCTCATGTTTATTAAAAAAGTTTTAATAAATATCTCCTCAACCCAAACCCTTGAAATAAATAAAACTCTATTTATTTCCTAAAAATCTAATTTATCCTCACCCTAAGAAATTCTAGACTCTTCTAGAAAGTCTTCATCCTCATCCTAGGAAAATTCTAGACTATTCTAGAAAGTCTTTATCCTCATCCAAAATCTAGACTCTTCTAGAAGATGTCTTTAAACCTAATCCTAATCCCCTCCTAACCTTGTCACATTCCCTAAACATGGGTTAAAACTTACTAACCCAAGCCAAAGTTAACAAATATCTCTTCCTTCACCCACCCTCATTAAATGCCATCCACTTGCCTATCCTTAAGCTAATCCTAAACCATCCTAATCCATCCTCTAATCATTTGCACAAGCCTAAACAAGCTTAAAAAATTTCTAATCAAGTCCAAGTCGAATTTGCTCTCATCACCCTCAAAATATCTCAACCATAAAACTTTATGAAGTCCACTAGGTCATAAATGACTCTTACAAGCCCTTTTATTGCTCTTACAAGTCATTATGAGGGTCTTTATGAAGATTTTATCTCTTGAGCCTCCTTTGTTGACTCATCCTTGCCCTTTCCTCCATCCTCTCACCATGTGACATGTGTCACTCCTTGATTGGTTGTAAGGAAGCACAATCCATGTGCTCTCCTCTCATGCAATCTGAGCCCTCCATAAGCTTTTTCCCATCCTTGCATCTTAGCCCTCAAACCCTCAAGCCTCTTGCCTATAAATTGGATCCTTCCCCTTTGCAAAATAACACAATCCATGAAGTAAAGTTATAATGCTATTTTGAGAGCCAAATCCATACTAAAGCCATCTATCCACACCAAAAATCCACAATCATCCATTGAAGCCCTTTTTGAAGCATAAAGCTTGAGCATACATCCTATCTATTTAGACAAAGCTACTCAACAAGAGAGCTTCTTATTGAGAGAGCCCATTAATGGCTCATATTCTCAATTAAGAGCTCATCTTAGTCTATCTTGAAGTTTATGAATTTTGTTTAGTTTTTAGAAACTTTATTTAAATTTGGTTTCTATTAGCATACTAACATTTTCTCATATACATTTTGGCACGCCCGGTGGGACACCGCATGGGTCATCTTCATTAGCTTTTTAAGTCAAGTTTTGTATGTCATTTGCTGATTTTGGCTAATTTTTCTTGTTTTTGTGATTGGTAGGATTGTATAAATTGGTTTTGTAGGTCTACATGAGCATGAAGAAGACAAAGGAACTCATAGTCAATCTCATAGTGTTTGCAGATTTTTCAAGCTTATAGGTGGAGAAAGCACTTGGGATTATTCTTCCTCTTCTTGTCTATATTCTTCTTATTCCATCTACTTCTTCTTCTTCTTCTTGTGGGAGATCTTGGCCATTTTTTTTTTTGTTAAGGAAGCAAAATCATACACACTTCTTTTTAGTGCTTAAAATGAACCCCCAAATCATACTTAAATCCATTAAAAAACTAACAATTTGCAAAAAAGAAAAAATCTTTTAACAAGTGAAACTAAACCAATCTAATCATTTGCATCCTTGCAACATCAAGGTTTTAGATGCATTCATGCAAAATTAGGAACACTTCATTTTTGGGAATTTAAAAAGAACTTCAAGTTTCTATTTCAAAAGGTTCAAAATCAACACTAAGTGCACACTAAAGTTCTTTTAAAAAATTTCATGAAAACTAAGAGTCCTAAATGGTTGCCAAAAATTGTCCTAAAAGCTTTGTTATTTGTTCCAAACAAATGTCTTATTGCAAAATCTTGAATGTTTCTTAGGATTTTCATGCATCAAAACAATCTAGGAATATCATTTTTGGGCTTAAAACATGCAAACTAGAACACAAAATTTTGAATGAAAACCAAAGTCCAAAGAGTCATTTTCACTTTTGAGTCCAAAACAAAATCTTGAATGATCTAAGGTTAAAACAAAGCACTTCAAAGTTCTTAAAACAACACACAAAATCTCAATCTTGAATGCTCAAAAGAAAACACTTGAATGTTTAACCACTTGTCTTTGAATGCATGTTGCTAAAATCACTCTTGAATGCCATGGATTAAAATCTAATTTTCCTTGAATGCATGATTAAAAAAACAAATCCAATCTTGAATTCTAAGGATCAATTAACCATTGCAATATCAAACACTTCATTTGGAGCTTCTAAAAATTGAACAAAACAAATCTCTTTTTGCAATCTAGGTAAAGTTTGATTTTTGGACATTTAAGAAACCTTGTTAAGTTAAAATACAAATTTGCAAAAATCAATTTGAGTAGTTCCTTGGACTCACCTATTTTCTAATCACTCATCAAATATTAACCATTGGTTGCAATCTCAGCGCCATTTATGGGGATGGGTCTACTTGAAAAAGGTGTTAAATGTTCCACAATCTAACTCACTCACTTGGTCTTTGAATGTTTGCTTTAACTTTATCAAAATTCTTAAATGATCAAAACTCTAGATTAAATCGATCACACTTCAAGTTTGGGCACTAAAATTGAACAACAACTGACGTGGAGAGCCTCCGGGCGCGCGCTTGAAATCGAATCTCACACACTTTTGTTTTGGGCTTAAAACAAACTCACACTCAATCTTGAATGCCTTAAAGAAAATTAATCGATACTTGACGTGGAGGGCCTCTGGGCGCGCGAGTTTGCTTTTGTTGACCCTAACTCTTCTTATTATTTTCATTCTTCGATCGATTTACTTTTGTTGGCGCTTCAAGTTGGAATAAACATTGTATCTTAAACATGAGTGCTTGCAAAGTCTAGATCAGAAAACTTAAGCATCAGTTGGTAAAAGAACAAGTGTGTTTTTTAGCCCAAGGTCATCCAAGTCTTCTCTCCCCTTGTCGTCTTTCGAGGCCATCTTGGGTGCATAAGATTAGGATCCAAAACCTTGTTTCTTTTTAGGAGGCCTGCTTGGGGATTTTATCACCCCTTGGACGACCTCAACTCCAGCGTTCTGGCGGAGTATAAGAATCGAAAGGTGAATCGAAAGACACCTCTCTTGGGATCAAGATTTTGTCACTCGGGCTAAGCCTCAAGGAACTTTATACCCTTGAGAAGTGAAAGAGGAGAAGTGGGTTACCGCTCCTCTCGGCTGTGTGACATCTTTTTGGTCTCATCTACGGATTTGGGCCTCACGTACCTTGGGTATATCGAGGACTCCTTAGCTAAGCCAACTGTCAACCCTGTAGACAACCATCTAGGATGTTAATGTGTTTGAGGTGACTGATCGAAACATTTGTAGAACATACACACTCCTTGGCGCAAGTATCACTTTCTGAGAATCAAAAACTTTTATATGGTTGTTTCTATCTATTGCTTGATCTTTTATTTGTTGAATGAATGTTTGCCAAACTTGGTCAATCCTAGCTTAGGGCATACTTAGCGTAGTCACTGCCTATTCCAGAAGTTGAATGAGTTGAAGCAAAGAAACCAAGATCTCTCAAAGCCAAGAAAATTCAGAAATTGATGTCAGAGCAACCCAAACCCAAACAGAAGTTCCACAAAGTTAAACTCAAACCATCTCTAGCATACCAAGAACTTTCAGCCAAGAGAAAAGAAATAACACCAAGCCCACGAATTGCCAAACTCCACAAAGTAGAGGAAAAAGCTATCGACGAAGCACTTCAAGAGGCCTGGTTAGAGCGCACCATCAAATTTAGCCAACATCCAGGAGTTAATCCTGCTTATGCCTTACCAACTAGGCATGATTTCTATGATTAGACACCCTTGTTTCTCCACATCTTCTTGGATAAGCTTCACTTTAGAGTCATTTTTGTAGAAAATCCAGCCATCTTAGGTTATCCCCTTAAGCATTATTAGCTCATCCATCTCATTTAGAATCAAACCATCTAGCCAGCAATCAAAACCTCACATCCAAGCCTTAAAAATTGTTGTCACTTTTGCCAAAAGTTTGCCACTCCTAAAATCTTCCAAATCCATCAATCTCACCAAGGTTATCCCTTTGACAGAGCTTTGTCTAGGGTGATCCAGCTTTGTCACTTGTTATCCCTCATCACCTTGAGCTAAAGGTTGGGATCCACAAGTGGTCAATCTCGTGTTCTTCCTTAAGGATCATCAGTCTATCCTTAAGTTGACACAATCACCACCAAGCTTACACATAGGAAAGCAGACCTTTTGTGCTTTGACAACATATCTTTTAGAATCTCCAACCCAATCCTCCTTAGGTTTTGTCGTATAGCTTTGCCTTAACCTAGGAAATCATTTGCATAGAGAAGCCTTCCCCCTTTTGCATCCATTAGCATTATTGCATCTCATCCCTAGGAGCATTTTTCATGCCACCCATCACTCGCTTAGCCAAGAAGAAAGAAACAATGGAGCCCTATCATTTGGATCAAACAGCCTCACCCCCCTTGAGCACTCAGCCATCCTTCAGCGCAGAGAAAGCTATGCCATCACGTACTGACATTGAAGCTTTCATGAACCAACCAGGAAATGCAGTATTGGTAAATGCCATTATAGACAAAAACAAAGAGACAATCATGGCTAATTTTCGAAGGGAAAATGTAGGAACCTTTGACTTTGGAAGACCCCCTCCATTATCAGATCCATCTCACCCATTGTTTGGGCAGCTACCACCACCCATAGGCTCTTATGATCCAAATTATCCTCAATATATGCCAAAAGAAGAGCCTCCAGCCAATCCATATGATCCAACAGACCCAAACATACCATCATCCACCCAAGTTGAAATCTCCATGCCGCAAGCCAACCCAGCCACCACCACTCCATCCTTGGTTCATACCTCTCCGCTCCAAACCCCCTTTACCCAAAACATCTCACCGTTCAACCCCTTCACTATTGCTGCTGCTGCTCCCCAACCCAGCCTTCCAAATCCACCCATCTCCCAAATCAGTGCTAGCATCTTTGGCCAACCTCAGCAATATACAACAGGGATGCCACCCATGGGGCCAAGTAATCAACCTTTCATCACCCCCAGCTTGTTCACTGCAGCCCAAAGCACAATCCCATCATTTCCATTAGGTTTTGGGAGCTCAATACCATTAGCCACAAATCTACAAGCTACTACCCTCACTCCACAAAGCTATCAAATCCCACAAGCTACTACCAATTTTCTACCAAGCTCCCAAGTGACCCCAGCCCCTGCCACCACTCTACCAAGCTTCCAAATCCAACCACAAAGCTATCAAACCCCATCAGTTCCATTCCCAAGCTTTCAATTCCCACCACCTCCACCACCAACTAATCCATTACCTCCAATTACCAACTACTTTTCAATGCCACTTCTAGGAGGTAATCCACCACCCCAGCCAACCACCAATTATTTGCAGATACCATCCCAAATGGGGGCACAACCCACATATATTGGTCAAACCCCACAAGCCCCCCGATCCTTTCCCCAAGCCTCTCAACCATCTTATACCTTACCTCCACAAAGCAATCCATTTATCCCACAGCCAGCTTATGTTCCTCAATCCCAACCTCAAATCCCATATCAACAGCAAGCCTCGCAGCACATGCAGCAATATGCGCCACCTCCCCCTCAGCAACCTGTCATCCACCATGCAGCTGCCCAAACAATGTACAATCCCTATCAGCAAATCCCTCATAGCCATCCATATTCAGTGGCCCCATCCAGTACATACCTACCTCAAGGCACTCCTACATTGGGGGCACCCCAGCCATCACCTATCAATTCAGAATGGGAGCAAATGAAGATAGCTCTAAAAGCCATCCAAGAAGGGAATGATCCGAAGACATTCAAGTTTGAGAATGTGTGTCCTTACCCATTTGACAGAGCCATTACCATGACACCATTTCCCAAACACTTTGAGGTACCCAAATTTGACAAATTCAGAGGAAAAGGAGACCCTGTCACACATATCAAAGAATTTTACATGCACTGCCAGGATGTAGCATACAATGATGTCTTCCTCTTGCGCCTTTTTCCCAAAAGCTTAGCTGGACCAGCTCTTGAATGGTTTTATAGAATCCCCTATGGTACAATTAAAAACTTTGCTGAATTATCTGAGGCATTTGTAGCCCAATATGCCCATCTTGTTGAAACAGAGCTATCAATAGTTGATCTTGTCCACACCAAGCAAAAAGGTTGAGAAAGCCTTGCCGAATACCTGCAAAGATGGCAAACCCTTACCACCCGCATATCCTGCACCTTGCCAGAACGCCATGTTGTGAAAATGTTTATTGATAATGCCCATCCTAGCTTGGCTCACCACATGACCATGAACTGTTTGCAAACCTACAAAGATATCAAAGAGAAAGGAATGATCCTTGAGCAAGGACTCATTAAAGATGGTGTGGTCAAGCTTTACAAGGAAGCCAACCAAAATCAATCACATTCCAATGACAAGTCTAGGTATTGGAACAAAAACAAGCACGTTGCAACAGATGGCGTCACTGACACCAGACATGTGAATATTGTTGGTCCTTCTCACAACCAGTCCAACCCACCATATCAACCAAAAAATCAACAAGCTATCAACTACCAACAACAAAATAACCAAAGCTATCAAAACCACAATCCAAGACCCAACTTCCAAGGGTCTAGCAATCAAGCTAATGCCATCAATGTAGCTGCAGGACAAAAGCCTAGATTCCAACCTACACCTAGAAACTATACACCCCTTGGTGAACCATTGGATGTCATTTTTGAGAAATTAGTCAAAGAAAACCTCATCAAATTTCCCCCTACCCAGCAAATTGACCCAAGCCAATCCAAAGCTGCATGGTACAAAGATAATGAGTACTGCAAATTTCATAGGGTAAAAGGTCACACTACCCTCAGATGCATGAAACTAAAAGACTATGTGCAGGACCTCATTGATCGGAAGGAAATCACTGTTGGTGCCCAAACCTCTCCCAATGCAGGCTTACAAATCTATCAAAATGCTTTTCCTCCACACCACAACCAAAATCTTGGAAAAGCACCTATCCAAACCAACAACAACAACACCAACAACCGTCAGCCAAACCAACAGCATGGGAAGAACAATGACCACACTTCATCCTATATAGACTATGGTAGCCTTATAGGTTGTATATCCGAGAAAGAGCCTTTCGTCAATGTTATCAATATCCAAGGACCAAACAATGAGTGTGCAGTCACCACTCGAAGAGCGCGATTTAACATCGCAGGCCCACCTGTTACACCAACACCATCAGCTCCATCAAAAAGCCAGTACAATATCTTGGAACACCTTGGGAACATGCCAGCCCAAATCTCCATTTTAGACCTTCTTCGCACTAGTCCTGTGTACAAGAACATCCTTGATAGTGCTCTCATAGAATCTCGTGTCCCTTTTGATATCAATGCTACTGATTTTCGTAATCTTGTTGGACACCTCTCATCCTCATGTGCCCTATCGTTCAAACCCACCGACATACCCGTGGTTGAGCCAGATCACACCCTTCCGCTTCGCATAGCCATCATGGTATCCAACTTTGCTGTAAAAAGAGTAATGATAGATAATGGATCAGCCTTGAATATTTGCACCCTAAAATTCATAAAACAAGCTGGGTATACTGAGGCAGATATCATCAGTGAGGTTATCACCATCAAAGCCTATGACAACTTGGAAAGAACCACAGAAGGAACTATTTTGCTGCCAATCAAGGTTGGGCCAGTCATCCAAGAGACACTCTGCCATGTTATTGATCTAAACCTACCATTTAACATCCTCCTTGGTCGCCCATGGATTCATGCCATGAAAGCCGTTCCATCCACTTACCATCAGTGCATCAAATTTCCGCATCAAGGCACTGAGGTAACCATCCATGCCGATCCAGAACCCTTTGCTTACTGCAATGCGGTTGAAGCTTCATATACAAACCATTGCCCTGGAATTGATATTGGCACATCCATCGCCAGCTCATCCCACACTTATAATGACCCAGAAACCATCCTCGCCTCTACCCTGTCTACCGTGAAGATCAATAACAAAGGTTGTGGAGAGTATAGTCTGTCAGATGCATTTGCTGTCGGGGCACTCCCACTTGATCCACATGCCCATGGACGACCGACATATCACAAATCTAAGGAAATTCCACCTCCTCGATACAAACAGTTTGGCCCAACAACCTTTGTATCCTCGAAAATCCCTCTTCATGAGGAGCTCACTCCAGATATCAACAAATGGTTACATAAGGATGCACCTCAAAGAAATCAAGCATGCCTTGATCACTTTAGCCAAAAGTATCCCCAAGAACATAAGCTCATCACTAACAAATGGAACTATCAAGGTGGTGGTCTAGGACTAGAAGAAAGAGGCATGCAGTGCCCCATCGACGCACACAAGTGGGAATCGAAGTCAGGTCTTGGCTTTGGCATACCCACAACTGGGGGCACCAATGAGAACGGTCACGCTTTTTCAAACATTCACCGCGACCTTATTGAAATTGAAGACATTCCTGAGGAAGTTGAAAAGAGAGCCTACGACGATATCCTAGACCAAATCTCCCTCGGAGACTCTGTTCTCCAAGAACTATCCATCCACCTCATTGACCTACCACTCGCCCATCCACAACTCATAGATTGGGACCAACCAAGTGTCATACACATCGATGAGTTCACATCAGAGGAGGCACTTCTAAGATTCATGGGAGCTGAAACTCCTCACAAGAAAACAAAGCCAGATTCTGCCTATATCTACAAGCTAGATCCCAAGGGGTATTTTGGAGAAAATCCCCAACCTAGTTCCGATACACCCAAAATTGGAACTAAGGTGAATCTGAGACTAGCTAAGGCAATGAAGAGAACCCCTCAGCAAGAAAATCTAGAGCCACAAGAAGAAAATGAGGATTTAGCATTGCCTCCTCAAGATAATCGACCAGAGGTGTCTTCTATTCTAATTGAGGATACTCGAGAAGTCAACATTGGTTCTTCAGAGATCCCCAGACTTGTTCACATTGCTGCGTCCCTATCACAAGACCAAGCTGACCTCCTCTTTGAGGTCTTAAGAGAGAATATTGGCCAATTTGCATGGTCATATCAGGACATGCCAGGACTTGATCCAAAGCTTGTAGTTCATCATCTTGCAGTTGATCCAAAGATCAAGCCTGTCAGACAAAAGCTTAGAAAAATGCACCCCAAGGTGGCATTATTGGTCAAAGCTGAATTAGAAAGAATGTTAGCTGCTAAGGTTATCCGACCTATTGACTACTCAGAGTGGATCTCCAACATGGTCCCTGTCACTAAACCTTCCGGTGACATCAGAATCTGCACTGATTTTAGAGATCTTAACAAAGCTTGTCCAAAAGATGATTTTCCCTTGCCCAACATAGATATGATTGTAGATCTTACAGCTGGACATGAAATTTTGTCCCTCATGGATGGATTTTCTGGGTATAATCAAATCAAGATTGCAGAAGAGGATCAGCATAAGACAGCATTCACTACCCCTTGGGGAACCTTTTGCTACAACATGATGCCTTTTGGCCTAAAGAATGCTGGGGCTACCTATCAAAGAGCTATGACAGCCATTTTTCATGATCTCATCCATAGCATTTTGGAGGATTATGTGGATGATATCTTGGTCAAGTCTCATACCTTCATGGATCATCTTGCTGACTTGGAGAAAGTCTTTGATAGGTTAGCCAAATATCATCTCATGCTGAATCCCAAGAAATGTGTCTTTGGGGTCACATCTGGCAAGCTTCTAGGCTTCATAGTTTCTAAACGAGGTATAGAGATCGACCCCAAGAAGGTCAAGGCTATCTTAGACATGCCTCCTCCCCAGACACTGCGACAACTTCGCTCTCTTCAAGGAAAGCTCCAATCTGTTCGGCGCTTCATCTCCCAGCTTGCAGATAAGTGTACACCATTTTCACATTTACTAAAGAAGGATGAGAACTTCAATTGGGATCCTTTATGTCAGCGCAGCTTCAACCATCTCAAGCAGTATCTCATCAATCCCCCTATCTTGGTTCCACCAATTCCTGGTCGTCCCCTAATTTTGTACATATCGGCAACACCTACTGCTCTAGGGGCACTTCTAGCACAGCTTGATGACTACAAAAGAGAAAGAGCCATCTACTACATCAGTAGAACCCTAGTTGGTTATGAACTCAATTACACTCCTATGGAAAAATCTTGTTTGGCAGTTGTCTTCTCAACTCAAAAGCTTCGCCATTACATGCTAAGTCATACCATCCAACTAGTCTCCAAGATTGACCCTCTCAAGTATATGCTCTCTAGAACAACACTTACAGGCCGTTTGGCCAAATGGGTTATGCTCCTTAGTGAATTTGACATCCAGTATGTGGATAGAAAGGCAATCAAAGGGCAAGCTATAGCAGATCACCTAGCTGATGCACCTCTAATAGATGCTTATCCGTTGATCACAGAATTTCTAGATGAGCATATCTGTCTAATTGAAGAACAACCCCCATGGAAACTTTATTTTGATGGCTCATACACATCTCATGGATCAGGGGCAGGAATATTGTTGGTCACACCTCAAGGAGATTACATTCCAAAAGCCTTCAAGCTACAATTCCCTAGCACCAACAATATAGCTGAATATGAGGCCCTCATAGCAGGATTAAAGATAGCTGTAGAATGGAACATTGTTGAGCTACAAATCTTTGGCGATTCTCAGCTCATCATCAAGCAAGCCCTAAATGAATATCAAACCAAAGATGAAAAGCTATTACCCTACAAAGAGCTAGTTGATCAGCTAACCCAACATTTTACAAAGCTTCAGTTTACACAAGTGCCTCGAATACAGAACAAAGCAGCAGATGCTATGGCTACTATAGGCTCGCTCTTGGAAATTCCCCAAGCAGCTACACAGTATGAGTTTTTAGTGGAGCAGCTCCTCACACCCGCCTATGCGAATGAGGATTCAAACCATGTTTGTATCTTGGTTGGTTCCCAATCCCCTTGGTACCATGAGATTCACGCTTACCTTAACGATGGTATCATATCCCCTCACCTCACACGTACCCAACGCCAGAACCTCATCCGAAAATCATCCCGCTATGTTATCATAGCCAATACCCTATATCGTCGGGGTTATCACGATACTCTCTCTCGATGTTTAGACCAAAATGAGGCCGCAATGGTGTTAAAGGAAGTACACTCTGGACTTTGCGGTGCCCACACGAGTGGTATTGTCCTAGCGCGACAAATCCTTAGAGCAGGCTACTATTGGCCTACCATTGAAGAAGACTCCTGTGACTTTGTCAGAAAGTGTCTCCCATGTCAGCAGCATGCAAATCTTGTGCACGCTCCAGCACAGGATCTACAGCCTATTGCACCACCTTGGCCTTTCGCTTGTTGGGGCCTTGATCTAGTTGGAACTATCACACCCCTCTCATCTGATGGACATAAATGGATAATAACAGCTACAGACTATTTCACTAAATGGGTGGAAGCAGTCCCCCTAGTCTCAGCTACAGGAGTTCAGGTCTCCAAGTTCATCTTGTACCACATTGTT
This sequence comes from Cupressus sempervirens, assembly GCA_028749045.1. NCBI lineage: Eukaryota > Viridiplantae > Streptophyta > Pinopsida > Cupressales > Cupressaceae > Cupressus > Cupressus sempervirens. The sequence continues at coordinate 388,194,969 of CM053783.1, forward strand.
TGCCGCTTCGGCATCCCATCCACCATCTTCACTGACCACGGAGGTAACTTTGAAAATCTCAACATGGAAGAATTATGCACTTCCCTCCGCATCCATCACCGCTTTTCTAGCCCATATTTCCCACAAGGTAACGGCCAGGCAGAGGCAACTAACAAAACCCTCCTCAAAATTCTAAAGAAAGTTGTCAATGATTCCGGCCGTGATTGGCACCTACAAATAAATCCAGCCCTATGGGCCTATCGAACTTCCTTCCGTACATCCACAGGCACAACTCCATACTCCCTAGTCTATGGTGCCGAAGCAGTACTACCTATAGAGGTTGAACTTCCCTCCTTGCGCATATCTTTGCAAGGGCAAATATCAGATGAAGAATATAGAGTAGCTCGGCTCACCCAGCTAGATCTCTTAGACGAGAAGCGACAACAAGCCTATGATCATCTCACAGTCTATCAAACTCGTCTCAAAAGGAATTTCAACAAGAAGGTGCTTCCACGACACTTTCAGCCAGGTGACATGGTCCTTAAAGAAAACATGAAAGTCCAAGCAGATCGAGAAAAGAAAGGCAAGTTTGAACCTACATGGCTTGGTCCTTATGTTGTCACTGCTTCCTTTGGCTCTGGAGCTTATCAGCTATCTACACCAGAAGGAGAACTCTTGAATGATCCTACTAACATCATTCATCTCAAGAAGTTCTATGCTTGAAGATCCTTGGTATACCAGGCTTTTGAAAAATACAAAAGAAAAAAAAATAGTAAAGAGAAACAAGCGTCCAATGGTGAAAACTTGGCAATTCAAGCACCTTGGATAGGTACCTTGGTGAAAACCTGGTAATTCAGGCGCCTTGTGTACTAAAGACTAATCCATTATCTATCACTATCCTATCCCTCATCCATTTACCCACCATCCCATAAGACACACTTTCTTGTTCCCTTGGTGTTCCAACCAAATATCCAAAAATCCGATGAAGCTTGTAAATACCTCCTATACACCTTGTAAATCTTGTACCAAAGCTTGTATTATACCTTGTAAATCTTGTACCATACCTTGTCTATCCGAATCTTGTCCAAGGTTTGTACCATATTCCAGCCTATAAATAATCTTGTATCCTAGCTTGTATACTATCACGTGCACACACAAAACCCCATTTTCACTTAATCTTTTCGCAAACCATCTACCTATCCACCTATCACCTATTATAGACATCCCATCCTTCACAAACATTTCCATCTCACAAAAACCAAAACATGAAAAAACTTGTACATTTGTAACATATCTTGGTCCATCATCTTGTACATCCTCTTTAGCTTAGTACCATTGTATCTATCCAGCGTTCGTGTCAGTTCATCCTTGGTCAACATCTTGCACACATCACACACTTTGGTTAGATATTTCAATGCATCCTTTAGCTAGATTTCCTATCACCAAAGTGTTATCTTTCTTAGTTCAGCTTTCCAGATGCATCACTCATCCAAATCCACCAGCTTAGGTGCTCTCCGATAGGTCCTTGCAGGATTTAGCTTTCCTCATGTCTGATCTTGGTCCATTAGTACCTCGTCCTACCCATCTCGTTGGCAAACGGTTCTCTTTTGGATTTTCACTTTCTTTTGATTTGGGATCTTCCCTTTTGGGTTTTGAAGTATCTTTTCCAAGCAATCTCCTTGTTCCCTCCTCAAGGTTGCCACGATCTTCCATATCATGGTATGCTGCGAATGGGGCAATTAGAGCGTAAGGTCTTGATCAAGTCTTTCGTTTGTTTTTCTTTTCTGCTTGTGGGTTCTCCAGTGTCGTTTCCACGCTGCTTCCTCTAGGATTCATGTGTGATGCTGGGGCAATCCTTGTGTGTTTGTTTTGAGTTAGTTTGTCAGTCCTTTGGACGGTTGGTGAAAAGGCCTTGATGTTCTTGGTAACCTTGGCAATTAACCACTAGTCCTATAGCAAATCTAGTGCTCAACTACATGGTGGTACTTCTCTTTGAAGTATCCCCCCGCTCAAAAAGCTTCAATGGTTTTCCTTCATCTCCATTATCCCCCATCCATATCCAGCATCCGTCTCTCCTACCCCAGCTGATGCATCAGTATCTCTTTGAATCACTCATCACTCTTAGCTTTATTGATCCACAATCCTAGTCTTAGGGATCCACCAATCCAAATCAACCCACCAAGCCTCATCTTTCGAGATCCACAATCCTAGTCCTAGGGATCTCCGAAACCCATCTTCCGCCAATCTAACTCTTTGAAATCCTGTTGCATCAGCTTTATAATCCCCTCATCCATCTCCCTATCTTGGATTCCTTTTTATAGCACTCTGCTCCTTCATCCTCCACCTTCCCTAAGGTCTTAAGCTTGCTTCCTCTTGTGCATCTGATTCTCCTTTATCATTCTCCCATAGTGAGAGTTTGAGCTAATTCAACCTCTTCTCTTAATCCAATTTGAGTCTCCTTGCTCATCCCAGATTCTTGTATTTTTCAAGAAGCCACCAAGCCTCGCTTTCTCTCCCTGCTGCCTTCTTGAGGGGGCATCTCATAGTCCATTCTCTCCTCTTCTGCTCTAGCCTTGGGCATCTTATTTTCTTATCTTTGATGTCATGCCACTTGCGGCATCACATCAAAGAGGGGCAAAATGTAGACACCTAAAAATCTTTTAGAAAATAAAGTATTTTTATTTTCTGAAAAAGTCCTGATGACATCATCATTTATTAATTAATTAATTATTTAATTAATTAATTAATTTTTATGCCATTAAATCCCTTTATCTTAATTAAAAATATTTAATTAAGGAATCCCTCCCAAAAATGTTTAAATCTTATTTAAACATTATTTCCTTATTTATTAATTATTTAATTAATAAATTGACCAAAAATCCTAAAATAAATAAAAAATTTATTTTTTGCCCAAAAATTGGCCAATTTCCTTATGACCAATAACCTCTTCCAAAATCTTCTAATCCTTCTTTAATTTCGATTAAAGGCTAATCTCATCATTTCCTACCCCTAACCCCAACTCAAAATATTTAATTAAAATTAAATATTAATCCTCATGTTTATTAAAAAAGTTTTAATAAATATCTCCTCAACCCAAACCCTTGAAATAAATAAAACTTTATTTATTTCCTAAAAATCTAATTTATCCTCACCCTAAGAAGTTCTAGACTCTTCTAGAAAGTCTTCATCCTCATCCTAGGAAAATTCTAGACTATTCTAGAAAGTCTTTATCCTCATCCAAAATCTAGACTCTTCTAGAAGATGTCTTTAAACCTAATCCTAATCCCCTCCTAACCTTGTCACATTCCCTAAACATGGGTTAAAACTTACTAACCCAAGCCAAAGTTAACAAATATCTCTTCCTTCACCCACCCTCATTAAATGCCATCCACTTGCCTATCCTTAAGCTAATCCTAAACCATCCTAATCCATCCTCTAATCATTTGCACAAGCCTAAACAAGCTTAAAACATTTCTAATCAAGTCCAAGTCGAATTTGCTCTCATCACCCTCAAAATATCTCAACCATAAAACTTTATGAAGTCCACTAGGTCATAAATGACTCTTACAAGCCCTTTTATTGCTCTTACAAGTCATTATGAGGGTCTTTATGAAGATTTTATCTCTTGAGCCTCCTTTGTTGACTCATCCTTGCCCTTTCCTCCATCCTCTCACCATGTGACATGTGTCACTCCTTGATTGGTTGTAAGGAAGCACAATCCATGTGCTCTCCTCTCATGCAATCTGAGCCCTCCATAAGCTTTTTCCCATCCTTGCATCTTAGCCCTCAAACCCTCAAGCCTCTTGCCTATAAATTGGATCCTTCCCCTTTGCAAAATAACACAATCCATGAAGTAAAGTTATAATGCTATTTTGAGAGCCAAATCCATACTAAAGCCATCTATCCACACCAAAAATCCACAATCATCCATTGAAGCCCTTTTTGAAGCATAAAGCTTGAGCATACATCCTATCTATTTAGACAAAGCTACTCAACAAGAGAGCTTCTTATTGAGAGAGCCCATTAATGGCTCATATTCTCAATTAAGAGCTCATCTTAGTCTATCTTGAAGTTTATGAATTTTGTTTAGTTTTTAGAAGCTTTATTTAAATTTGGTTTCTATTAGCATACTAACATTTTCTCATATACACTTAGCACATCTGTAATTGGGGTAGAATATTCCAATGATATTTTCCTCTCCCATGTTATCCAACCCATCTTTAGGCATCAACTATCCATTATCTTCACAAATCTAATTTGATGTCATCATCTTTTCCCTGCCTGTTACCTCTATAAAGCTCCCTATAGAGGATTGATCCTTGGACCTCTCTAAACCCATCAACTTCCAACATAATTTTGGATAAATTGAAAGAGGAAAAATTAAAGAGCAAGCTTTGCCAAAACTGAGCTATCAAGAGGAGGAGCCTAGCTTTCATCACTATTGGCTAAAACAATTGAATATTGCCATAACAAATTTGTCATATATAAGCCTAAACAATTTGTATATTGTTAAACTTCATATAGGCCTTTAGATATCCAAAATTAAAAACAATGTGACACATGCTATTTTCAAGTAGCCAAATTAATGTGCAGATATAAATTCTCAATCCTCCAATGATAATAAGCATTTAAAGTGAAAATTAGGCCACTTCAAAACTTGGTAACTTGGCTATTATTTGGAAGCTTATTTCCATTACATCTATGCTAGAAGGTATTAAGGTATGAGTTACATAAAGAGCTCTCATACAATTTTTAGCAACAGTCAACACTAAGAATATTTAATCACATTGTTAGATGTATGAATAAGATGTACAAATAAGATAATCAACACTAAGAATTTTTAGTTCCATTCATGATTGTTAGATGTAGAGATAAGATGTTGGAAGAATCCATGTTCCTATGCACCTTCTAGATCTTTCTTTTTAACTTTTGATTTGGAAAAAATTTAAGTGACATCATTGTGTACTTTGTCAATGTTTAAAATGTGATTTGGAAGTGTACCAATTTCATACTACAAGATAAATCTGATTTCTTACATAATAACCTACTTTGAACGAATGTATAGATAATGATTAAAATCATTCATAGAATACTCATATTTATTCAATTACTTCATTTATTTATTGTAGAAGGCAGGGACTCAAGATCTTGCAGAGCTCTTGTTATTCATTAATTAGTATACAAGAAGTAATTCAATTTTAAAAAACTAGTATGTAAAAGGTCTTAATTTTTCTTTGAGACTTTTATTTAATTGCATCATTTAAAATCATTTAGGATTGTTTATTATGAGGGTAAAAGTCTTGTCAAAAGTACTCAATCATAATCAAATTCTAAGTACAATAGCATTTATATTTATGTTTTGCAAATGTATTTTTGATCTTTCATAGCTATAATGGTTAACTATTATTAAAAAAATTATATCATACTATATATCTATAGTAAGCAAGCCTTTAAATTATGAGTATAAGTAAAATTATAAACAAGTGAATAACAAAGGTATAAGCTAATCAACATTTTTCAATTGTTTTATTTCAATTTGAAGTATTATTTTCTAGTTATCATTTAATATGCATTTGGGCCTTGGATTTTTTATCAAGGGTGTAGCTTATTTGTCTTTTGTTTTGGGGAACCCATAACTTCCACACCTATCATTTAGGATAGATTTTTTATTTTTGTTTTCAATTATGTCTACTTGCATTTCTTATTTTTCAAGTCATTATGTTTAGCTTTGCATGTGCAAGAAGTTCCTAAGACCCTTATGTACCCTTCAATAAGATACTAGTTAATAACCCATCTTATCACCATGACTATATTTATTTTCTATCTTGTTTATATGCCCTTATGATTGTTTCATACCATATTAGACTTGTTTTCCTCTTGTAGAAGTCATGTTATGAAATATGTGTTTTCTTAATTAATATCAACCCTTAGAGTTGTGGCATATTTTTTAATGTTTAAGAGGGGTTACATGCTCTTGACATTGAGTTATGAATCAATAAGGTTACAAAAAGGGACCTTGCCTAGGCTATTTAAACAAACATCTATACCCCTTGGTGAGGTTTGAACATTGATGGAAAGAACAACAACACCATAACTTAACCATCACATGATGACACTATAAACCAAGCTATGGTATATATTATTTATAATAAAATATTTAATTTTTTTATTTGATTTGCTTAAACCAATTTTTTGCAATTCATACATTTGGTAAATATTTTTATTTTTATTTTGTTGTTGCATGGCCATAATGGAAAAGTATATCTATATTGTAGCAAATTAAAAATGTGCTATGTTTAACTATAAGCACATGAAAAACTTACATGGTTGAATTTTCTTTTCCAAAATTGGATCACAAAATTAAGATTGACCAATTAACCAATTTGGAGGGTTGATCCTATAATAGTATGTCTTGCTTGTGGAACAACCTAATATTTGCATGAAAATATATTCTTTAAAGAAAGTTTAATAATTTAAAGCTAGAACAATCTAAGGGTTGTGATTGGAAGGTGTTAAATGAAAACCTCCTTGAGTAGAAGTCCCCTTGGCTTAAATTAAGCATCCAATAGAGTCTCCTACCAAAATATTAGAAAATTGTAATTTTATTTCACTTGGCAAAATATTCATGAAAAATGTGATTTTTATTTGAGGATCAAATGATGTCTTTTAGATTGGAAAGATTGATAATTATCGATGGCGATGGAGGGTGTTTCTTGGTCTGCTAGGCCCTATGTGCCATAGCCCAACCTGCACTTTTTCGTGCTTCTTGAGATGATGTCCAGCTAGTTCAAGATTCATCTGTTGCTATAGAGGGGTGTTCGTTGGTGCTTTGGGTGTCTAGCTCCCCCTCGGCCATGGGTGATTGCCTGCAGCTGGTTTTTGTATTTTATTTGCTACATCATGGGTGGGAGTCTATGATAGTGGGTGATTGAGGGGCTTCTACCCCATATTTTCCATGTAACCTTGCTGACTCTGGGCTTAGGATGAATGGGGGATTTTGGTGTTGCCTCTCCCCAGCCTTCTAGTAAAGATTTGGAGATGGGTGAGCCAATTTCGGGGGTGCATGCTAGTAGTAGAGCTCTAAAGGGAAAATCTCAATCAGGGGAGCGGGAATCCTCTTCAAATGGAAAGCTCTAACTACAAAAAATTAATGGATGTTTGTAAAAAGCTGAGGTCCGACCTATTCTAGTCATTCAACTTGAATAGGTTTCAGAGGATGTTGAGTATTGGAGTAATCATGCACTCATCTACAAATTATTGGGCCTTCATCTTTCATTTCTAGTGTTGGATTCTTAGGCCCATTGAGTGTGGAACCCAAAAGGAGATATGGAGATTTTGTTAGTAGCTAATAATTATTTTATGGTTATCTTTTCTTGCATGTCGGATAGGAATAAGGCTTTTCAAGGTGGTCCTTATTTCTTTAACTAGGTGGGGCTATTAATCAAGCCTTGGCACATGAGCTTTAACTCTACTAAAGAAATCCCTCTCGGATTCTAGTGTGGGTTCACTTGTTGAGACTTCCTTTAGAATTCTAGAGGGAAGATATTCTTCACTCAATTTCTATGCTTCTGGGAAAACTTATGGGATCAGCTACACAAACTCAAGATCATAAGGTAATTTCCTTTACTCATATTTATGTTGGAAGTTGATTTGAATAATCCATTTCCAAATTCTATGGAGATTTGTGTGGGCTCAGTTTCTTGGATCCAACAGTTGGATTATGAGACCCTACCATTTGGATGTAGAATCTGCCATGAATATGGCATCTCCTATGCAGATGTCCTAGGTATAAGAATCCCTCCTTGGATGCTCCAAGTCCCCCTAGGGAGGACAAGGGAAAGGCTGCAGTATCTAATGGACCTATTGATAGTGAGGGATTTACTCAGGTTAAATCTCATAAAAATGGAAAAGACAAGAAGAGAACCTGGATGGATAGGTAGACTAACAGCTCCTTTAACAGGTTTGATGCTCTCAGAGATATAGTCCAAGAGGAAGGTATCCTAGTTGAGCTCTCTTTTGAAGCTAAAAGTCAGCATGAGATTCAAGTAGGGGATATGCAGAGAGAGGACCAAATTCTTGTTATAGGGGACCTATAGACAGAGTAGTTGGAAATTGATGTGCCCCCTCCTATTCAGGTTATTGGGGATCTTCGTGGAGCACAAGGTTTGTAAGGCCAAGCCTTGGTGGCTAATGCCCCCCTTAGGTCTAAGGGGACATCTAATTATGGTAAGAGTAATAAGGCTCCTCTTGTTTTAGGCATTCAGTAGAAAACCTTCAAAAAGGGGCCTTTAGATAAACTATTAAAAAGTGATAGGAAGACTGATCAAGAGAAAGTGAAGATAATGGGTGAAAATTTGGTTGAGTCTGGGTTTGTGAGACCCATTGATTTTCATTTCTCTCACCCCCATAAATGATTTTCCTATCATGGAATGTAAGGGGGTTGAACAACATCCCTAGACAAAAGGATATTCATAGATTAATTAAGTCTCAGTCTTTTGATATGGTCTTTATTAAGGAAACTAAGATTTCATTGGATGGATTGGCCAAGTGTGCTACATATATCTAGCCCCAAGACTCTTGAAAAGGGGTGGGTGCCTTGAATAGTTCTATAAGGGTGGCTTGCTTTTGGGACCCAAGGAAAGTCTCCCCAATTATGGTGGATCTCTAGTCAATCATCCATTTCTTTGATTGCCACTAGCTTTGAGGATGGAGAAAGGTGCTTCTTATCCAACATTTATGCTCCTACAAAATTTGCTAGTAAATTTCAGTTATGGGCCCATATTAGATTCATTTGATCCCTAGAACCTTTTCTTCCATGGAATATGGTGGGAGATTTTAATGCAGTCATTAGCCTCGAGGAAAAAAGAGGAGGGCTAGCTAGGCTAGACCAATATTCTAATCTACTCAGAGATATGATTGACTTATTATTTCTCATTGATGTGATTCTAACTAATGGTGTCTTTACATGGAATAATTAGAAATGTGGTGGTGAGGCTATCTCAGAAAGCCTTGATAGATTTTTGGTTTCATGTTATTGAATGGACAATAGGTGGATCACCATTTCTAAAATTCTTGACTGGAGGGGATTGGATCACTATCTTGTTAGGCTTTCCATCACTTCATATAGGGTCACCAAGAATCTCTCTTTCAAATTCTAGTTGATTTGGCTCAATGACTTGTCTTTACCTGATCTTATGCTAGATTGGTGGTATGAGGGGATACCTGATAATGGTACAGCCATTTATACTTTAAGAGGCTTCAACATGTGAAGTACAGGCCTAAGAGAATGAATAAATAGTGTTTTGAGTATCTACATGTTCAGAAGACTACTACTCAAACCAAGCTAGATAACATTACTCGCTAGATTCATGACCATGGGTCAAACTTTGAGATGAGTGAAGCTGAGTCCATAGCTCTTAAGGAGTTGGAAGAATGGGAGCTTTGGGAGGAGATTTTCTGAAGAAAAAATCTTGTATTGATTGGCTTCAGGAAGGGGATAGAAACACTTCTTTTTGCACAACTCTATTAAGGCACAAAGGAATGGGAACTCTCTCTCCTCTCTACTCTTAATGGATGGAACTTAGATATTTTTCTTGTGAATATATCTCAAATGAAGCAGTCAATTACTTATCTAATCTCTTTTCTAGGGAGGATCCTAGAGCTAGGCCTGAGGAGCAAGACATCTTGGATTGTAACCCTCACCTAGTCTCTACAAAAATGAATGGAACCCTCTTAAGCTCTATCTTGCTTCCAGAATTGGAAAAAATTGTGTTTAATATGAAGAAAGGTAAGGCCCTGGTCTAGACAAGTTTTGAATTGAATTTTTCCAAGAATTCTAGTAGATAATAAAGTATGATCTCCTAGATTTGGTTTAGGAATCATGCAAGAATAAATAAATGCTGAAGTCTTTGAACTCTACCTTCTTGGCTCTCATACCTAAGAAGGAAGAGGCTAATCGGTTGGATCAATTCAAGCCTATAACATTATGCAATGTTGTCTATAAGATCATCACCAAATTGATTGTTGAGAGGCTCAAGACTTTCCTTGATTCTTTGATCTTTGTTGAATAGGGTGGCTTTGTTGACAAAAGACAAATTTTGGATGGAGTTGTGATAACAATGGAAGTTGTCCACTCTATGGCCACTTCTAAGAAGAAATCTATGTTCATAAAACTTGACATGGCTAAGGCTTATGATTAGGTGAGGTGGGAGTTCTTACAAAAAAATATTTTGACTTTTGGGTTTACTATGGAATGGGTTGAATGGTTTCTAGGCTGTGTAACCTCATCTTCCTTCTCATTTCTTATTAATGGAGAACCTTCCGATTTATTTGGTGCCTCTTGGGGATTTCGGCAAGGAGACTCTCTATCTCCCTACTTATTCATGATCATGGCAGAGGGTCTTGGTAGATTTTTAAAAGCTTAGGCATGGAAGGGGATTATCCAAAGTTGGAGTTGGAGTGATAACCTTCCTTCATATTCTCATCTTTACTTTGTGGATGATACCAGATTGATTGGCATGGCTAGAATTAGTGAGTTGGTAAATATTAGGAAAGCTTTGGATATCTATTTGAAAGCCTCAGGTCAAAAAATCAATGATGATAAGTCTTTTATTTATTTAGTTAACACTCCTTGGCTTGTTCAGAATAGGATTGCTAGAATACTTAGGTTCCAAATTAGCTCCCTTCCTCTAATGTATCTTGCAGTCCCTTTGTCCTTGGGTGCTTAGTAAAGGGATTGATGGTAGGGGATTTTGGATAAATTTAAGAGTAAGGTTAGTCACTAGACTTGTAGATGTTTATCTTCTATTGGGAGATTGGTTCTTCGAAAGACTATGGTGTAGTAGATCTACCCATTTACAGGTGCTATGTTTAGATTCCCCCTTCTAATTTTGTAAGAGACTTTGACGCTTTATCTTGGAAATTCCTTTAGTTTGGTAGTCTTTTATCCTTGAAGTGGAACCTAGTTAAGTGGGAGTATGTGTGTAGGCCAAAGCATGCAGGGGGGCCTTGGGCTTCACTCGATGGCTCTTTTTGTCATAGCATTGGCTACTAAACTATACTAGTGATGGTGTAACAGTTAAGATCAAGAGTGGGCCAAGATTCTCACCCACAAGTACTTTCCCAGTGTGGATTTCTCTAAGGTGCCACAACTTCCTTTTGTGTGTAAAGGCTCCTATATTTGGGATACTTTTAAGAGGGGAGCACAACTAGTTAAGGATGGGCTCTTCTAGATTTGTAACAAAGGCTCGGATACTCTGTTTTGGTAGGACTTGTGGGATGGAAATCCTCTCATTCTTTTTAGTTTTCCCCAGCTTCTCCCTCTCTCCAAAATTTTTACTAATGCTGGGTGGCTTAAGGTGGAGCTTTCTAAGACTGTTAAGTGCCTAGGGTAGGTTGACATGACTTGGTTGAAGGATTCTTAGGAGTGGTTGATGTGTGGCTCTGATGAGGATCGTGCCCTTCTCTCTAATGTTCTGGAGGATAGGTTTTGCAACTCTCTTAGTGGGAGGGACAACTTGGCTTGGAGTCCAAGTCTGAAAGGTAAATTTATAGTGGCTCAAGGCTATGCTATTCTTGATAGGGACCTTCACGGTCTAGTTAAAATGCACTAGTGGAAGTAGCTTTTCATGGTCCAAGTGTAAATTTTTCTTATGGTTGTTGGCTCAGAAGAAATGCCTTACTTGCGAGAATCTTTGCAAATGAGGTTTTTAGTGTCCCTTGGTTTACATTCTTTCTTTGGAAAATGAGGAGTGTGTCCCCCACTTGTTTTTTCTCTGTCCCTTTTCAAGAGAGATATGGCATAGATGGTGGGAGGCTTGGTGTCATGGTTGTATTCATGCTAATTCTCTTATTTATTTCTAGGAAAGGTTGGGTAGACCTCTAGTGAAGACTTATTTCTTACAGGTTGCTTGGTTGGTTGGTCCAGTCTTCATTCTCTAGAACCTTTGGCTAGAAAGGAATTGTAGGATTTTTTGTGATTCCAAACTTGGAAGATTGCAATTGTGGAAGTTGATTCTTAATAGCCTCTAGGAGATGATTTATGCAAAGTGTGATATGTCTATTAATATAGATCTTAGGGATCAAGTTATTGTGAGGAATCTAAACCTAGGAGATAATTTTTAAGGAGGTATTCTTGGAAAAAGATCAAGCCATGGTAAGTAGCAGGTATGTAGAGATGGGAGGTGGTCTCCTCCCCCAATTGGGTTCTTGAAGATCAATATGAATGGGTCTTCTTGGGGGAACCTTGGACATGCTGGTATTGGGGCTATTGGTAGAGGTGATGATGGTAGTGCAGTTTTTCTCCTCTCTATTTACAAAGGTCAATATTCTAATAATCTGATGGAGGCCCTAGCTATTAAGGTTGCTATTGAGTGTGGCTACTCGTTAGGGTGGTGAAAGATCATCTGTGAGTTTCAGTCTAAGATTATTGTGGATATGTTGAATAACCAAAGGTTGGAAGATGTTAGTTGGAAACTTGCCTCTTTGGCTAGAAAAATTCTTAGTCTTGTAGTTCCTTGGTCTTTGTCTCCTTTTGTCATATCCCTCGTGAATGGAACAAAGTGGCAGATTGTCTGGCAAAGTGTGCTTCAGAGAATGTGGCTAGATGGGATATTAATGGTAGGGATGAGTTACCTTGTGAGTATTGTGGGATTAATGATCAGATATTACTAGAGGACAAGAGTTTGTAGTGATTTTTTGGGCCTCCAACCTTTTTCTCTGTAACTTGGATTTGATTGAATAAACTTTTACCCTTCTTTTTTCCAAAAATGATGTCATTTAGATTTGTAATTTTGTAAAAAAATTGTCCTTAGTACTAGGTTTCCAAAAATCATAATATGTATTGCAATACCACTTTTTGTTTTATAATGAATGTAAATCCTTAATAAGAAAATAAAGATCTCCTTTCAAGATATTACGAAAAATCACTTGAGATGTTATTACTTGAACAATCATGCATATACTAAATGTACTGTACTATAGATTAATATAGATTTAAATTATTGTAAGAACTTATTCAAATTTAATAATGAATATATTATTTAACCAAAATATTTATATAATAAAAATTAAGTTTCATAATACAATTTAAAAATATAATTATTTTAATTTATAGAGAAACTCATGTAATATATAATAATTTCACTCAATCAAACATAAAAAGTAAAAGATCACAAAGATGAATTTCTAAACAAATTAAAATTACAACTTGTATATATACACAAAACCTCAAAACTTATTTGATCGTGACATGCTTAACTTGTTGGTTGTTTGTCCTCTCTCATAGACACAAAGTAAAAAATGTCAAGACTTAAGAGATTAAGTAGGTCATCACTTGTCTTCTTATGGATGTGGCATTAAATAAAAAAGTTTCAAGATCACATTTAAAGTGATTATGTTTCATTAGAATGTGTTTTGTCCTTATGATACAACATATTTTATTATTAAAATTATATAAAAGTAAAGTGGACCTAACCAACAATCTCTAATATTGTTGAGATCTCTCACACCATTGATTTTTCAGGATGATTGATGATTACCCATTTGGCAACATCCTATTGGTGTCTCAAACAACTCATATTATTGATTTAATTATTAATCTATCATTAATTTGGTTTTATCTTACAATCTCTTTACAATTTGCAAGATTAGTGGGGCATGTGCAAGATCATGGTGTACCAAACTATGGCCTTAAGTGGCAGTGAAAAATTAGCAAATCAGGGTTATGTCAACTTGACACATAATTTTGAAGTGGTCATGGACTTTATATCAAAAAGTTGTAAGAAAATAATCTGTAGGAAATTGAATGTAGTTTCTAAACTACTAGGCCTTATCAGGAGAAAAAAATAATTGATTGGTCAAAAGTTTGAATTTTAATGTAGTACTACAAAGAATTCAGGGCAACAATAAAAAGTAGGTGTATGTCTCACCACCTTAATCAAAATCAAATGATAATATTTTTTTAATATAATTATATATATATATAAATTAGACTCATGCTCGGATGTGATGCATATTTTTGGTATTTTAGTTCCAAATAAATAATTAAATATGAATTTTCTACCAAAAAAATTTTGAAAAAAAAAAGTCCCGTGTTTGACCACCTTAACTAATAGAAAATTTTACCAAATTTAATTTAAATTTATTTTTTCTTATACTAGGCAAAGCATAGAATGTAACGTAACTTTTAGATTTTAAAAATGTTATACCATTTGAAAGTTATAGCTATTTTCAATCAGTATGTCAATCAACACTTTACAATAATCTTCATTAATAATTAACTAATAAATACTTATCAAACTTAGAATTTGGCAGAAATTATATTGATGGAATCTCGAGAGTGATATTAAAAAACCCTTTTCGTTTCATTCAATTTCGATCAAAATAACATTGTCAGACGACTACCCAAAGTCTAAGTATCACTAAAACCCTCTTCAAACACGTCTTTTAGGTTGACCGGATAGGCTTGGTAAATACCAAGCCTAATTGGATATCCAATTTTAAATCAGATATCCAATAAGCTTTGATAGAATTTAGGTGGAAAATTTCAAATCCCAACCCATTTCGGAGGGAAAATTGCATTTAAAAGTTATAGCTTATCATTTATAAATTATTTCACTTATATTACTATGTAAAGATGTATATTAATATATTATATATATATAACAACATAATGTAAAGATAAGATATATTCTATTAATATGTAATAATATATTATGTTAATCTTATTACAATCTATAAATATAATTTATATTATTATTATTTTTACTAAATATAATAATGTAATATATATATATATATATATATAATATGTATTATATATTATTATATTAATATGTATAATAATATAATATATGTATAATAACGTAATATATTATATATAAATATATAATATGTATTAAATATTATTATATTAACATGTATGTTATTAATATATATATATATAATAACTTAATATTTTTATTAAATATAATAACATAATATATATAAATGTTATTAATATATATGAGTCAAAGGGGGTCATAGGTCAACCATTGACCTGCTTTGATGCATTAAATGATGACATGTCCTAGGATCACTAGCGAAATATTACAATGGTTAATATGGGTTAAAGCGGGTCATATGGTGACCTATGACCCCTTTTGACCCATTAAATGATGACATATGTCCCTACGGGCTCCAGGACCCCTAGAGACATATTAAAATCATTCATATTGGTCAAAGGGGGTCATAAGGTGACTTATAACCTCCGTTGACCCATTAAATGATGACATATGTCTCTAGGGGTCTTAGGACCCCTAGGGACATATTAGAATCGTTTATATGGGTCAAAACCTATGACCCCTTTTAACTCATTAAATGATGGCATATGCCCCTAGGGACATATTAGAATTGTTCATATAGGTCAAAGGGGGTCATAGGGTGACCTATGAACCCCTTTGACCTATTAAATGATGACATATGTCCCTAAGTGTCCTAAGACCCCTAGGGACATATTAGAATGGTTAATATGTGTCAAAGGAGGTCATAGGTTGACCTATGACCCCCTCTAACCCATTAAATAACGAGACATGTTCTTAGGGATCCTAGAACCCCTAGAGACATATTAAAATAGCTAATATGGGTCAAAGGGGGTCATAGGGTGCCCTATGATACCTTTGGACCCATGGACATATTAGAAAGGTTAATATGAGTCAAAAAAGGTCATATCATGACCTATGACCCCCTTTGACTCATGAAATGATGACATGTGTGAAAGGGGGTTCATAGGTTGACCTATGACCCCCCATGACCCATTAAATATTGAAATGTCTTGAAGGGCAATAGGACCCCTAGGGACATATTAGAATGCTTAATAAGGGTCAAAGGGGGTCACATGGTGACCTATGACCCCCTTTGATCCATTAAATTATGAGATATGTCCCTAGGGGTCCTAAGAACCCTAAGGACACATTAAAATTGTTCATATGGGTCAAAGGGGGTCATAGGGTGACCTATGACCTCCTTTGATCCATGAAATGATGACATATGTCCCTAGGGGTCCTAGGACACCTAGGGACATTAAAATTGTTCGTATGGGTCAAAGGGGGTCATAGGGTGACCTATGACCCCCTTTGATGCATGAAATGAAAACATATGTCCCTAGGGCTCGTAGGACCCCTAGGGACATATAAAATGGTTAATATGGGTCAAAGGGGGTCATAGGTTGACCTATGACCCCCTTTGATAAATTATATGATGACATATGTACCTAGGGGTCCTAGGACCCCTAGAGACATATTAGAATGGTTAATATGTGTGAAAAGAGGTCATAGGTTGGCCTATAACCCCTTTTGACCCATGAAATGATGACATATGTTCCTAGGGGTCCCAAGAACCATAGGGACATATTAGAATGATATATATGGGTCAAAGGGGGTCATAGGTTGACCTATGACCCCACTTGATCCATTAAATGATGAGATATGTCCCTAGGGGTCCTAGGACCCCTAGGGACATATTAGAATTGTTCATATGGGTCAAAGGGGGTCATAGGTTGACCTATGACCCCCTTTGACAAATTAAATGATGACATATGTCCGTATGGGTCCTAGGACCCCTAGGGACATATTAGAATGGTTAATATGTGTGAAAGAGGGTCATAGGTTGACCTATGACCCCCCACGACCCATTAAATGACGCAATATGTCCCTAGGGGTCCTAAAACCCCTAGTGACATATTAGAATGGTAAATATGGGTCAAAGGGGGTCATAGGGTGACTTATGACCCCCTTTGACCCATTAAATGATGACATATGTCTTTAGGGGACGTAGGACCCCTAGGGGCATATTAGAATCATTCATATATGTGAAAGGGGATCATAGGGTGATCTATGACCCCCCTTGACCTATTAAATGATGACATATGTCACTAGGGGTCCTAGGACCCCTAGGGATATATTAGAATGGTTAATATGTGTGAAAGGGGGTCATAGGTTGACCTATGACCCCCCACGACCCATTAAATGTTGACATATGTCCTTAGGGGCCCTAGGACCCCTAGGGGCATATTAGAATCATTCATATGTGTGAAAGGGGGTCATAGGTTGACCTATGACCCCCCACGACCCAATAAATGATGAAATATGTCTCTAAGGCTTATAGGACAACTAGGGACATATTAGAATAGTTAATATGGGTCAGAGGGAGTCATAGGGTGACCTATGACCCCCTTTGACCCATTAAATTGTGAGATTTGTCCCTAGGGGTCCTAAGACCCCTAAGAACATATTAGAATCGTTCATATGGGTCAAAGGGGGTCATAGGGTGACCTATGACCCCCTTTTATCTATGAAATAATGACATATGTTCCTAGGGGTCCTAGGACACCTAGGGACATATTAAAATCATTCATATGGATTTCACCCATGAAATGATGACATATGTCCCTAGGGGTCATAGGACCCATAGGGACATATTAGAATGGTCAATATGGGTCAAAGGGGGTTATAGATTGACTTATGACCCTCTTTGATGAATTAAATGATGACATATGTCCCTAGTTGTCCTAAGACCCCTAGGGACATATTAGAATGGTTAATATATGTGAAAGGGGGTCATAGGTCTTTTCACCCATGAAATAATGACATATGTCCCTAGGGGTCATAGGACGCCTAAAAAAATATTAAAATAGTATATATGGGTCAAAGGGGGTCACAAGTTGACCTATGACCCCCTTTGATCCATTAAATGATAAATATGTCCCTAGGGGTCCTAGGACCCTTAAGGACATATTAGAATTGTTCATATGGGTCAAAGGGGGTCATAGGTCCCTTTGATGAATTAAATGATGACATATGTCCCTAAGGGTCCTAGGACCCCTAGAGACTTATTAGAATGGATAATATGTGTAAAAGGGGGTCATAGGTTGACCTATGACGCCTCACGATCCATTAAATGACAAGGTATGTCCCTAGGGGTCCTAGGACCCCTAGTGACATATTAGAATGGTAAATATGGGTCAAAGGGGATCATAGGGTGACCTATGACCCCCTTTGACCCATTAAATGGTGACATATGTCCCTAGGGGTCCTAGGACTCCTAGGTGTATATTAGAATCATTCATATCTGTGAAAGAGGGTCATAGGGTGACTTATGACCCCCATTGACCCATTAAATGATGACATATGTCCCTAGGGGTCCTAAGAACCCTAGGGACATATTATAATGGTTAATATGTGTGAATGGGGGTCATAGGTTGACCTATGACCCCCCACGACCCATTAAATGACGAAATATGTCCCTAAGGGTTGTAGGACCCATAGGGACATATTAGAATGGTTAATATGGGGCCCCTTTGACCCATTAAATCGTGAGATATGTCCTTAGGGATCCTAAGACCCCTAAGGACATTAGAATCGTTCATATAGCTCAAAGGGGGTCATAGAGTGACCTATGACCCCCATTGATCCATGAAATGATGACATATGTCCCTGAGGGTCCTAGGACACCTAGGGACATATTAAAATCATTCATATGAGTCAAAGTGGGGCATAGGTTGACCTATGACCCCCTTTGACGAATTAAAAGATGACATATATCCTTAAGGATCTTAGGACCCCTAGAGACATATTAGAATGTTTAATATGTGTGAAATGAGGTCATAGGTTGACCTATGACCCCTTTTGACCCATGAAATAACAACAAATGTCTCTTGGGGTCTTAGGACTCCTAAGAACATATTACAATGGTATATATGGTTCAAAGGGGGTCATAGGTTGACCTATAACCCCCTTTGATCCATTAAATGACGAGATATGTTTGTAAGGGTCCTTGGACCTTTAGGGATATATTAGAATCGTTCATATGTGTCAAAGGGGGTCATGGAGTGACCTATGACCTCCTTTAATCCATAAAATTATGACATGTCTCTAGGGGTCCTAGGACACCTAGGGACATATTAGAATTGTTCATATAGGTCAAAAGGGGTCATAGGGTGACCTAAGACCCTTTTTGACCCATGAAATGATGACATATGTCTCTAGGGGTCGTAGGACCCCTAAGGACATATTAAAATTGTTAATATGAGTCAGAGAGGGTCATAGGTTGACCTATGACCCCCTTTGACAAATTCAATGATGACATATGTCTCTGGACATATTAGAATAGTTAATATGTTTGCAAGGGGGTCATAGATTGACCTATGACCCCTTTTGACCCATTAAATGATGACATATGTCCGTGGGGGTCCTAAGACCCTTATGGACATATTAAAATGGTATATATGGGTCAAAGGGGGTCATAGGTTAACCCATGACCCCCTTTGATCCATTAAATGATGAGATATGTCCTTAGGGGTCCTAGGACCCCTAGGGACATATTAGAATTGTTCATATGGGTCAAAGAGGGTCATAGGTTGACCTATGACCCCTTTTGACGAATTAAATGATGACATATGTCCCTATGGGTCTTAGGACCCTTAGGGACATATTAGAATAGTTAATATGTGTGAAAGGGGCTCATAGGTTGACCTATGACCCCCCATGACCCATTAAATGATGAGATATGTTCCTAGGGGTCCTAGGACCCCTAGTGATATATTAGAATGGTAAATATGGGTCAAAGGGGGTCATAGGGTGACCTATGACCCCCTTTGACCCATTAAATGATAACATATGTCTGTAGGGGTCCTAAGATCCCAAAGGTCATATTAGAATCATTCATATGTGTGAAAGGAGGTCATAGCGTGACCTATGGCCCTCTTTGACCCATTAAATGACGACATATGTCCCTAGAGGTCCTAGGACCCCTATGGACATATTAGAATGGTTAATATGTGTCAAAGGGGGTCATAAGTTGACCTATGACCTCCTTTGACCCATTAAATAATGAGATATGTCTCTAAGAATCCTAAGACCCCTAGAGACATATTAGAATGGTTAATATGGGTCAAAGTGGTTCATAGGGTGACCTATGACCCCATTTGAACCATGGACATATTGGAAAGGTTAATATGGGTCAAAGAGGGTCATAGGACCCCCTTTGACCCATGAAATGATGACATATGTTCCTAGGGGTCATAGGACATATTAGAATGGTATATATGGGTCAAAAGGGGTCATAGGTCACCCTATGACCCCCTTTGACTGATTAAATGATGACATATTTTTCTATAGGTCCTAATACCCCTAGCGACATATTAGAATAGTTAATATGTGTACCCCCTTTAACTCATTAAATCATGAGATATGTCCCTACGGGTCCTAGGACCCCTAGGGACATATTAGAATCCTTCATATGGGTCAAAAGGGGTGATAGGGTGACCTATGACCCCACTCTATGACCTCGTTTGATCCATGAAATGATGACATATGTCCCAAGGGGTCCTAGGACACCTAGGGACATATTAGAATTGTTCATATGGATCAAAGTGGGTCATAGCGTGACCTATGACCCTTTTTGACCCATGAAATGACGACATATGTCCCTAGGGGTTGTAGGACCCATAGGGACATATTAGAATAGTTAATATGGGTCAAAGGGGGTCATAGATTGACCTATGACTGCCTTTGATGAATTAAATGATGACATATGTCCCTAGGGGTCCTAAGACCCCTAGGGACATATTAGAATGGTTAATTTGTGTGAAAGGGGGTCATAGCTCGACCCATTAAATGATGAGATATGTCCCTAGGGGTCCTACAACCTCTAGGGACATATTAAAATGGTTAATATGGGTCAAAGGGGGTGTTAGGGTGACCTATAACCCCCTTTGACTCATGAAATGATGACATATGTCCCTAGGGGTCCTAGGACCGCTAAGGACATATTATAATGGTTAATATGGGTCTAAGGGGGTCATAGGTTGACCTATGACCCCCTTTGATCTTTTAAATGATGAGATATGTCTATAGGGGTCCTAGGACCCCTAGTGAGATATTAGAATGGTGTATATGGGTCAAAGGGGATCATAGGGTGACCTATGATTCCATTTGACCTATAAAATGATGACATATGTCCCTAGGGGTCTTTGAACCCCTAAGAACATATTAGAATCGCCCATATGGGTCAAAGACCCTATGACCCCCTTTGACCCATTAAATGATGACATATTTATATACTATTAATACTATTGTAGCAGAATAATAATAATATTATTAAATAAACACTAAATATTAATACTATTATATAGATAGTAATAATAATAATACTATTATAGCTATAATAATAATATATATTAATGCTATTATGACATAGTATAATACATATATTAATACTATTGTAGCGTAATAATAATAATATAAATAAACACTAAATATTAATACTATTATATCTATAGTAATAATAAGAATACTATTATAGGTATAATAATAATATTGATACTATATATTAATACTAATAAACCAAAGTCAATTTTCCTCCAATTATTATTCTAATATTAATACTAATATAGCAAAGTTTGTTTTACCTCCAAATCTCATTGTCTAAGATCGGATATCCAATTTTGGATCGGATATCTGATTTTAGATTGGATATCCTATCCAAAATTGGATATCCAATTTCCTCTGGCACTAGTTTCCAACAAATCCCTTTCCCTCCAGACCTGACAACATTGCTTTTTCCATTCTTTTTTCATGGGTTTTACAAAAAAGTGTGTGCTGGGGCCCAATCAATTGAAAAAAAATTGAAAATATAACCTTAGGTGTTCAATTTTTTCATCTCAATGGGGAGCAGTAGTCGTCAAAAGGATAAATGCAAAAGGAAGGTATCCAATGAAGACATTGCGACATATAGGGAAAGAGACAAAATGGAACACTGAACAAAAAGACAAGGTATGCTAAATATCAGTCAAGTTGACGATGAATTAGTCAAAGGTGAAATCATAGAGTCAGATAATGAGTATGTACAATTGGAGAATGAAAATGTACCTATTGAAAATTTAGAGAATGAAAATTTTGAAGATGAAATACTACCAAGTCATAATCCAAACTGCATAATTGACCATGTTGAACATGACAATGCACAGGAACCTAATGCACAAGAATGTTACATATCTCCTAATTATAATCAACATGAAGGTTCTAAAACACCAAAATGGATAATTAAAATTGATGAAATGATTATTACTAGTTTGGAAGGGAAAAAATAAAAAAGAACCTTTCGGTTATGGGCTTCAAGACTATATCAGATATTTTTTGGCAACAAGATAGTGGTAGAGCAATGTTAGCTTTTCATGCACTTATTAAAGATGCAAAAGATGAGACCTATGCTTTCCAAATTGAAGATTCGTGTCAATAAAAAGTTAGAAAGAAATGCCATTATTGTGAAGAATCTTTTTAGTGCTCTCAATAGCATTGAGAAAAATAATAAGGAGAAGGATAACAGAGCTGCTCGAAGGGTTATTACAACCTCTTTGGTAAGTCATCATTTGAGAAAGGGTAGATATATGAGACAAACTTGTATTGATTTGAATCTAAATTGTCTTACTTTGAGAAGAGCACTTAGTCAACGAGAGAAAATTGATGATCCTCTTCAAAATGAAACATGGGCATTTGGTAGGAGACTTCCACATTTTGATAAGAAGCTATCTGATGATGTAAATGAAGAAATTACACAATTTTGGCACTCTAACCCACGAGTATCACCCAATGTTAAAGACATGTTAAAGTTGAGAATTGGCATCAGAGACCGCACACCACATCCTAAACACTATTTGGAGGTAAGTCAAACTATGTTGTTCAAATAATTTAGAGAGAGTCATCCAGGTCTTCATATATCACAAAAGGCTTTTGAATCTTTGAAGCCATTTTATTGTGTGCCACTCAAAATTTGAAATACATGTTGTTGCAAATATCATGTTGACTTTTCTATGCACTATGAAATATTATGCTCCATCCATTCTACTTTGCATAGTAAAGAAATTTTGGAGGATTGTGGTGCTAGTGAGCTTCCAAAATCATCAAGAGACTTGCTAGATCAACTTTTATGTCGTAGAGTTGATGGTTGTTTCTTTTATGGAAATGCTTGCTTAAATGAGAAGTGTTCAGAATGTGGTGCCTTATCCAAGTTTGACACATGTTTCCATGAGGGGTGTGAATAAGATCTTGGAAAGACAATAGTGAAAAAAAAGGTATATGAAATGATGAAATACACATTGAAGAATGGAGGTGAGAGCTCTAGATGTGAATTGCTTGGAAAAGATATCAATGTGGCTAGTTTTATTTCAAATTTCAAGGCAAATCTTTTTTACAAGTATGCAAGAGATAGTCACAGGTCTAAGTGGTTGGATGAACAATTTAGAATGTGTAAGGAGACTTTTCCCATTGGCACTATTATATCAGTTGTTGATTTGGCTGAGAACTACACATTGCAGCCTCAAAATGAGACACAATCTTAGTATTAGAACTCTATTCAGATTGCTATTTTTGTTCACATAACATATAGACATGCCCCTAATAGTGCAGAAGATAATCAAAAGATTATTAGAGGGTATCATTTTTATATGAGTGATGATAGATCTCACTCTCACAAGTTTGTGCAACATTATTTCAAGAATTATTTTGATTTCTTACATGAGCATGCAATTTCTATGGATAAACATATCATTTGGTTAGATAACTATATAGGTCAATTCAAGAATGCTCGCATCTTTTATTGGTTGTGTAGGATGCACGTAGAGAGAGGGGTGCCTCATATTTAGAATTTTTTTGAGTCTAGCCATGGAAAAAGGGGAACATGATGGAGCGAGGGCATGCACAAAGAGAGCTCTAGTCAAGGAGCAACTAAAGATTTCAGTAGCAGAGCTTCTTGATGCTTGTAGCATTGTTGATTGGTGTACTTTAGCATTATCACAGGGGGGGACTCTTGATTTAGTGGTACGCAAGTTTTTTTGGTTGGTTGAGAAAGGGTCCATAGCTAATAGACTAGATTGTGCTACAGTGAGAGACTCATCAAAAATGCATTCATTTCAGAGCTCTAATTCTAGTACATGGACCATTTGGACATGACAGCTAGCTTGTCTTTGTCCTAGTTGTTTTCAGTGTGATTGGGATCACTGTGAGTCAAGTGAGTGGGTGGACACATGGGCTCCACATTATCTTACTCCATTGTCTATCATATCCTCTATCAGAAATGATGACATGGAAAGTTCACTTGAGCATAACCATCTATCAAATCTACTTTAGCCAGGACATGTCTTTGCATTGGTTGTACCACAAGGGAATGATGAGAAATCTGATTATTGGTTAGCACATTGTGTAAGAGGTAAACAAAAACTTGCACAACATATCACAGATGATAATGGATTCACATATCCTACTGGTTCAGTAGTTGTCGCTGGAACATGGCTGCAGACATACATGCTTAGAAGGAATAGAATTCCTACATTCGAAGACTATCAGAAGCACAAAATAATTCTCATATATTCGCATCTTATTATAGCATCAAATGTAAAGTTGTTGAAGCATCAAGGAAGACCAAAAGTAAGAGAACTTTTTACTATTGCTAATGTTGATCATGAAGCCCTGTTGGAGACCCTAAAATAGAGAGAGGACCCTATTGGAACACTCGACTAGGTATATTTACTTCTTATGTTATTTTCTTCATAATGATTCAATGAACTGATGACTATCTTGTTTAATACAATAAGTTACTAATTTTTTTATGATATTGGAATGTAGGTACATCATGAAGAGTTGGGGGGGGGGGGGGTGGTATTGGGGAGAATTCCTAAGATTTATGATGTATTATGATGTAAAATGTGAACTTTTTTGTATATGATTTTTTTAATAATGAAAAAGATAGGTTAAATTAGTTACACATTCTAATTTGTATTTTGGTAGTTTCTTTGTAAGGAATTATAAGAGGAAGATATTGAACAAGTTCTAGCAAATCATATTTTCATGTGATACAAGGCTATAAGGACAATTTTAAGAGCATTTATAACTATATGAAAGATACTTTCTTGTGGATATCTTATTATAAATTTGGTTTTTTCCTTATTTGACATAAAGCTAACATTATGATTATTAAAACTAATTTTATCAAACTAATCAAATAAAAAAAATCTAGAAAGTATGGATGAACAATTAGAATACTTGATTTCTTCCATTTTGCAACAAATGATGGCATTTGAAAGCATAAAGAGTCATAATATTGTATAATGTTTTGAAAGACTTCCATATTGAAAAGTTGTAAAGGACCATGAGATTTGAACTTTAGTAATGTCTAAGTTTTCATAGGGTAAGTGAGTCATTACATAGGTCCTAATAAGGTCTCATAATAATCTCAAGTCATTTCATAAGTTAAAACATTCAATAAGTCACTTAAAATTTAGCTTATTGCTTTAGAAAATTCAAATCTTGAATGTAACAGCTACATGAGCATTTTGGAAGGAAACTCTACAGTTTAAATTTTATGAAATATAGGAAACACTAGTGCAAAGCATCTAATCATTTTCTTTTCTTGATGTAATACAGTCTAGAGATAGATCTAATGATCTCCTTGTGACCATCCACATTTGTAATGGACACAAGACCCCATGGTGCAACTATAAGCTTTGGCCATCAATTGGTCCAATAAAGTAGATTTTTGGTAAATTCCATATTTTTAAGGTAATTCTAGAGGTTTAGAACATTATTAGGGTCCCTAGGAGTTTGTAGAGTCTATTTGCAATCAAATTTGCAATAAAACTTGTCTTAGCGCAAAAATTGCAAAAAGTTGCTTAGCAACTTTTGCAATTTTCTTGACAACTTTTCAAAATCTAACTCCTAACGGCTAGAACTATTTGAATCGTCAATTCCATTAGCTCTGGGTGGGTGGGTGGACCCTAGTGACACCCTTGTTCCAACCACGGAGACCCTCTATCATTTGTGGCCACCCCATACTAAGGAGTCTCCAAGGTTCTCTAAGTGCGTTTTGAGGTCGATCTTCTGAGGGTCATAACTCAGAGTTTGTGAGGGCTATCGATGAACTATCAAATGCTACAAGACAGGGATGTTGAGGTCTAAAATAACCTATCTCATTTTTGAGATATTACATTCCATTTGGATTCGGCATAGTGATCTCACTTGATGCCAAAACTCGTAGTGTGCCTTAGTTCATAGGTGCACCACAACATAACTTTGAAACCACTGATTGTGGCATTGAATTGTCAGTGCCATTAGCTCTGGATGGGAAGGTGAACCCTAGTCACACCCTTATTCCATCCATAAAGACCATCCATCATTTGCGGCCACCCCATACCGAGGAGTCCCCAAGGTGCTCTGAGTGCATTTCGAGGTCGATCTTTCGAGGGTCATAACTTGAAGCTTGCGAGGGCTATTGATGAACTATCAAATGCTATAGGATGATGATGTTGATGCCTAAAATAACCTATCTCATTTTTGAGAGATCATATTCCATTTGGATTTGGCATAGTGATCTCTCTCAATGCCAAAACTCGTAGTGTACCTCAATTCATAGGTGCACCACAACGTAACTTTGAAACTGCTGATCGTGGAATCGAATCGTCAGCGCCATTAGCTCTGAATGGGCAAGTGAACCCTAGTCACACCCTTGTTTTGGCCATGGAGACCATCCATCATTTGTGGCCACCCCATACCAAGGAGTCTCCAAGGTGCTCTAAGTGCATTTTGAGGTCGATCTTTCAAGGGTCATAACTCGAAGCTCGTGAGTGCTATTGATGAACTATCAAATGCTACAGGACAGTGATATTGAGGCCTAAAATAACATATCTCATTTTTCAGAGATCACATTCCATTTGGATTCAACACAATGATCTCGCTTGATGCCAAAACTCATAGTGTGCCTTAGTTCATAGGTGCACCACAGTGTAACTTTGAAACCGCTGATCTTGGCATTGAATCGTTAGCGCCATTAGCTCCAGATGGGTGGGTGAACCCTAGTCACACCCTTGCTCTAGTCATAGAGACCATCCATCATTTGCGGCCACCCTGTACCGAGGAGTCTCCAAGATGCTCTAAGTGCATTTCGAGGTCAATATTTTGAGGGTCATAACTCAGAGCTCGTGAGGGCTATCAATGAATTGTTAGAGGAGAAAAGTTTGTAAGAAGCAGTGGCTTAGTTTTTTTATCTAAAATAAGTTAGTGGGAAGGTTTTATTAGAGGGTCTTGGCCAAACTAGTGGGGTGTCTACCCACTCTCTAATTTTGGAGACAATTAGGTTTTGGAGGGAGATTAGGGGAGCTCTACTACAACTATCCTTACCCTAGCTTGGACCAAGGTTGGTATCTCAAACTTTCTTCTTTTACATTTCTTTCTTTTAGCATGGTTAAGCAAATATGCAAGTGTGGAGTTTATCAATGGAGTATGTATTGCATTGCATTTTGGAGTAGCATTCATGTGAGTGCTTGAATGGTGTTCATTCCATGTAGATTAGTGTGACACCATTGTGCATCTTGTTGTACTGTGTGGAGTATTGTGAGTATTGTGAGTATTTCATCTATTTCCTTGTTGTATTATGGGTGTTGTATTATCCATTATATGCCATAACCATTCATATTTTGTTGGGGGTGATAAGGAAAGTATGGTGTAGAAAGGAAGTTTGAGGAGTTACAGCTAATGGTAGTGGGTTTGGAGGAGGAAAAGTGGAGGCCCCAAGAGGGCATGAATTTTTTTAAATTATGATAGCCCTGAGAGGGCATGAAAATTGTTTATTGCAGATATGGTTTGGTATGGAAAGTTTCCATTTTAGAACAAACCTTCACCCTATGTTTATGGTTCCATCTGTGAAGCCATTGTGAAATAGCCTTGGGGGGAAATTGTTCAAGTTTGAAATGTAATGTTTATGCATTGAAAGATTGTATGTGTATCCCAGTTTGAGCCTTGTTCCCTAGTGCGGGGGTGGTCTTTTTGAGGCCTATGGTTGGGTGGAAAGCACCCATGGTCCTTGCTATTTTGTTGTGTTGCATATGCAAATTTGTGTCCAAGGGAGCAATGGAAATGGCTTGGAATGATCATCTTGCAGATTGATGTTGGATGAGAAAACTTGACATTGTGCCCTCATTTGTGAAGGAGGATTCACTAGCTTGTTCACATTATCAACGATCATGTTGGATAATGTTCATGCTACTCATTGTCCATATCTTTCAATGTTCATGTTCCTTATGATTTTGAAAAGTCCCTTATGTTGCCCCATTGTGATGGAAAGAGATTGTATCATTGTTACCTAATGTACATGTAGAGGAAATGATTGATAAGGTTGTATATGCATGCTTCATTTGGAGTTTATATTGTTATGAAAGAATTGGTATGAGTCACAAATTTACTTTGACATCATTGTTATCATTTGAAAATGTGAAAGAAAGTTTTCTCCTTGTGGTATTGTAAATGACTAGTTGATAATAACAATCCATAGATGTTATGTGATAGCATTGATTGTATAAATTTAAAACTTAGTAGATTGCTTACAATCTTGTTGTGCACTCAATAATTTGGGAGGAAAATTTTATGTTCATATCACATGCACTCAATAAAATCCAAGATTGATCTTGACCGCCCTTCTAGAGTAGCCCCCAACATTTCCTAAGCCATCATAATGCAAAAAGTTTTCTCCACTCCCCAAGGCATATTGTTAAATTTGACATTCATTCTGACATGTCATGTCAAAACTTTTATCCTTGAGCTTGCCTCCTTGAAAAGGGGTTTCATCCCCATTAACATACTTGGGTGCATAGGAGAAAGGGTTTATATGTCACATCCTTGTCTTATGCACTAGTCATCCCCTCCTTTCAGCAGTGGTCATGTGTTCCCAAGTATAGGTAGTCAACTTGAAATTAAGGGGGAGTGGAATAGCAATCCCAAGGGATTTGTACTTAGGATAATGCCAAGTTGACATTTAAAATGACTTGTTCACATTAGGATTGCTAATTGGAGGGATGGGAAAAAGATGTCCTAAGGCTTGGATTAGTCAAAATTTTGCACATGACCCACATGGGACCTTGTGGGGACCACGTGTAGGAAGAAATGTGGCCTTGGTAAGAGTTAGGGAATGATGAGGATTTAAGATAGATAGGAGATTCACCCTTTAGATTTGTTTTTATTTTTATCAGATAATTATTTAATCATTTCAAGTCTTGAGTAGAGGATAATGACACTTAGTGTATTTGAGCTTAGTTTAAGGGTAATGTTTATATCAAGGGGCTCATTTAGAAACATGTAACAATTAAACCATATGGTAATGGAAAAGCTCAATATAGGAAAATAAATTAAATGAAATAAATAAGTTTACAAGAATGCATATATAATTGAACATGATGTTAAGTATGGAGGATTTAATTAAATTAGTGTTAAGACTATAAATTAGGATAGTTGGATGTAGATATAATAGGGTTAATATGAAGTAAGTTTTCAAGGTGATGGGATTGGAGAATCAAGGATAAGGATGGATGGTGGATTAAAATAATTACTCAAATCTAGTTTTATCTAGTCAATAAAACACATTGATAGATAAGAGTTACTAGATAGAATTGAATGCATGACAAACCTGTGTAGATGTTGGATTTAATGTCAAGTGAATTTTATATTTGGCTTGAGGGAATGTTAGTTAGATAATGAATGTTGTGGATTCGATTGAAGATATTATTAGAATATCAAAGTCGATAGAATATATATACCAATTTGAAAATTTAGTGTAGGAATAAAGCATTAGTTAGCTAGTATGTAATAAGGGTCAATAGGCATGTCATTAGAGGTAGCTCGTCAGCTCATGTACCCTATGTATAATTAATGATAATATTATTCATGTACACCACATTTTACTACATTAGTTGCATGAAATGATGAATACATATATGTTAGAATGACAAGGTATGTTATATACAAATGTTATTTATATGCTTGCACCTAATCCTTGCATAAATAATTCATCTAACAAATTTAAATTGACACACTCAATACGATGATGTAGTAGGATGTGTTTAAATATTGATCATGAATTATTATTGAGTTAAGTACTTTGAATTGGCCCTTAGACTTACTAAGAGTTTCTCATTTTATGTGCTTACTAATTCATACTATGAAACTACTTTGAATCTTAACATGCTTTGATAATAATAATATTGATAGTGAGAAAGTAAGCTTATGGTGAATAATTAGATGTAATAATGTAAAAAGTAAATGTAATAGTATAGTAATTATAGTAATTAAAATAGTAAATGTAAAAGTATGGCAATGTAGCTAGATTAGTTGGTAATTGATGAGCTAGATAGTTAGTAATTGTCTTTTATTAGTGTGAGTTTAATTTATGTATTGAAATAGTAATTTTTGTGTTTATGAAACTATAGTGAGTGCTAGTTTAGTGAGGAAGCAATGTTGATAGAATGCATAAGGATGACTAAATAGAGTAAAGAGGGAGAAAATGACTCAGTATTGGTCCAATCTTCGAGAGGACCTGTAACTAGTAAGATATGGATGCAAGCACATGATACATGTTTGGCACATAAAACAAATTGTTTATTCCATAAGTTGTGTATAGTATGTGTTGAATGATGGATACTATCAATACAAGTGGCCCCTTCTCCATCATGTAGACTTTGAAGCTACCTTTGGGGCATATCTTTTCTAATTTCCAATGGTTAGATCCGATATAATGTGGTAGATAAGTGTACATTTTCTTATTTGACTAAGGGTGCTCATGTGATGAGTACTAAATCTAAATTCTCTAGATAGGTGTGTTTAATCGATTAAGATATACTACACTTCCACACCATATAGTAATTGTCACATTAATATATATTGTAATGATTAATGAATGTGTGTGCATTGGTAATGAGGATAATAAGTAATTATGATCCCCTTTCCTTACATGCTAGAATCACGACCTAGTCCATATGATACAACCGACAGACCTTAATAGAATATTAGTATTAGAGGCTTGTTAGGATATGAATTACCTCACTAATTTATGAGTGTTGTATCTTGAAATTTCTCTTTTGACTCGTGATGCTAACTTGAACTAGACTGTCATCCAATCTATTTGAAAACCACGTGTGATTAAAATGTTACAACCGGATGACACTATCCACATGAGTCTTGAACTCCTATTCAATGATAACCTTGTTTTACAATATGTAATTTCTTATGCGACTTCATATGCTACAATTTTTTTTTTTTGTGTTTTTACTAGTAAAATTTAGGGCATGACACATGATCCATGATAAATTGAACAATACTAGATACTAAATTAATATGGATATAATTGTGCACATAAATGACAAAAATATATATCAAAATACATGTATCCATAGACAAAATTTTACACAAATATATATCAAAGATCATGTATCCATAGATAAAGTACACTCAAATATATATCAAAATACATAGATCCATATACAAAATGTGGCTGATCATGCCATCAGAATGTGTATAATATCAATGTTTTTGTATACAATGTGGGATATGCCATCTCAAAATGTCTCATGATACATCCTATGACAACTATACTATCCTAGGGTGCTAGTGGATGATCAAAATGTAGCCTCTTCACTACAGTAGGTGGATCAGATGCCTCCTACATAAACCAAAAAGAAAAACCCAAAGTTAGACTACTAAATTTATATGATTCTATGTATCTAACATTGAATTACTCAAATGCATAAGGATCTTTTTTGTAATGGAGATTAATACTATCAAAATTTTATAATAAATACCTCTCTCGTCGACCTCCTGTGCTGGTCAAGAGTCCTCTCATATGCCCTCGGCAATGCTGGTACCTCTCTGATTGTGGGCTATATATGTTCAAATACCTTTGTCAGATGAATCTACAATTTAAACTATAACATTATAATTCATAACATGCTAAATTTATAACATATTTAATCATGAATTCAAACTACAACTTACTATTGTAGGCTCCTCCTCAGGAGTGAGTGGCTGCATCATCAAATCTACATAAGTCTTCGTCGGACCTCCTGTGCACTAGGAGTCTCATATGAGATACAAAATAGTATTGTTAATATCACGAAAATCAGTTTTGAATTTATTTATGAAGATAAGGATAATAAAAAATAAATGATACTTATACATACAATGGGGATCTCAGTGCGAATGGAAATCCCTAATTGTCTATGACATGGAATCTGTACAGGCTCATCACCAGTATCAACACCCTATATAAAATAAAGAATGTAATTAAATGAGATTACCACAAAAATTTTACAAGAATGAATCGATATTTAATCAAATAGAAAGCGCCTAATTACCTTTCCTTTGTCAGTGCATGTTGGCTCACCCTCTACACTTTGTCCCTTTGGGACAGGTGCTACCTGCAAGATAAAAGAAAGATTAGCAACCATATATGCTACAATATCAAATAGAAAAAAAAATTCAAACACTACATAATGTATTATAGATGTCTCAAGGCCAAGAGCATGGCATCATCAATCTGTCTGAGCTCCTCCTTGGTCATCAACTAAACGTGAATGAAGATCACATACATATAAAAGTCAATATGGCTTAAAAATAAAAATTACTCTATTATAAAAATTAACTTTAAATCACATATGTCATAAAAAAAAAATATATACACGTACCGACACTGAAGGAGTCTGTGCCTCTGCATTCCCCTCCTCTCTCGCATCAGGGTCTGTAGCCTCTGCGTGTGTGTCTGGTGTATCCTCGTCTAATACAAAATGATACTTAGGAAGATCACCTATGGGACCTAGGAAAATATTCTTGCACGTAATGCAAGTGTGAGGCATACAAAAATGTGATGAGCTAGCCAATGATGAACTGGCACTAGCATCATCAACACGAGGAGGCGGGATTGACCTAGCTTGAGATATCATTAGGCTACTCAGCCTATGAATGGCTCTGATAGTCTGAGAGCTAGCCTCTATCATAATATTTGGATGTTGAACTTGAGGAGGAGGGGAGATATCAGTGGGGGGGACAAAAGTGCCAGCTTTCTTCTGCTGGGAAGAGGGTCTATCCTGAGGAGCTTCTAGTCCTAAGCCTATGTTGGGCTTCATGCTCCAATAGTTCACTTTAAGTTTTAACACAAATTCAGTATATAATTTTCTAAGGAAATAAAATGGTATGTCTAAATTTCCATGTGGAGGGATATCAAAGACCATCCACCAACGATCTCAAAAGTTTGCACGTATGGTGTCATTTGTACACCATTTAATCAATAGTTTGGATTTTTTGGGTCAACTAGTAAACCCGTTTTCAAGTTCGCAAAAAGGCTGACCAAATTGACTTTGCTTATGTTGAGGGCCACAACCTCATCATAATCCAAACCATCATCAAACATCTCATGCATTTGATCACACCAACAAAGCGTGGCATTTTGTTGGTTTGTAAGGGTTTCAATGTTATCCGCTATGGTGTTTAACATGGATAACATAGGAGCCAATGTGATTACATTATTATATGTTCTATGCAAACCTCTCACCTCGGTGAGATTTTCATTTATCAAATCCTCAATTCAAGGAGGGTTTTGAGGGGGTAGAGGATCATTTGGTGGACAGTTTTGTGGGGGTACTGGATCGTTTGGTGGGGGGTTATGAGGAATATTATTCCCTGCCTCAGTGTCATCATTCTGATCAGCCATTCCTATTGAATTGCAAAACTAATATATATTTTTAAAAAAACCTTAATTTTAACATTTTTTTCAAAAAAAACCCTAGATTCAACTAAAACAAACAAAATCATGCTAAAATCTATCGAATTTAGATTAAAAATTAGTTAAGAAAAAAAAACCATACCTCAATATTCGATATCCGATTTTATAACCAATATCCAGTCGCGCGTCGATACTAGCCCCAAAATCTGAGAAATAAGGGCTCGCGGGTCTGTTCTTTTTTAAAAATGTAATGCTGTAGGTATTGGATACCCAATCACTCATTATATTTTATATATAAGATATATAACATATAGCTTTGAAATATTATATTATATTATATATATTATATTATTATAATATAATATATTATTATTATTATAGTATAATATTATACGATTATAATATTATTATATTATAGTATAATAATAATTATTATAATTATATTATATTATATATTTAATAAAAATATTATATTATAATGTATTATACTGTTATAATATAATGTTAGCTCAGTTGGTAGAGTAGAGGACTGTAGTGGGATTCAAAATCTCTTAGAAATCCTTAGAAGGGCAAGGGCCCTAACTCAGTTGGCTAAATCTTCCCTATTGTAGGGGGTTGGTCACGGGTTCTAGTCTCCCTCGTCCCCGTGGTACCGGTGGACGTGTCACGCCAGCACTACTGGTCACATTAAAAAGTTTTCTTGGTGCACTATAGTTTATAGGGGGGGTCATGCTGCACCCGATTCTTGTAGTCTAATAAAATATATATATATTATTATAATAATGCCATGAATATTGGATATTCGATATTAAATTGGATATCTGATAATATCAGATATCTAATGTTAAATCAGATATCCAATATTAGATCGAATATCCAATAAGTTCAGCCTTTCCTTCCAGGCTTGGTACCTGGATAGGTGGAAAAAAGTCAGAGCGGATTTTGAAGCGCTTTTAGATGTGTTCAAACTCTATTTTTTTCACATCGCCACTTTTTGGCACACCATGATCCTGCACATACCCAATGAAGTGGAACTAACCTTATTTTGAGATTTATAATTTATTGTTGAATTTCTAAAATCTATGTATGTGACATAGAAAGAAAATAAAATGTTACATTATATGAAAGGATAAAGTGCACACTCTTTTATTCTTTAGATACTCCATGCATCCTTCTTTTATGTGATTACCTTGAACACTCAATCAATAGATGTTTTTTCTGAAGTGCTTGTCTCAAATTTTGAATTTGAATTTCAAAAAGCCACATAAAATAGAGTAGTTACCTCTTTTTTGGTTTAATAAGGTGCAACCAAGGTTGTGCTAGAATATGTTAAATATAAAATAAATAAGTTACAACAAGACTATCATGCATGAAGCATAGAAGATTAAAGGCGATAAAGAGAAGTGAAGGTCCAAAGGAGAGGGATGAATCTTAAAGAGACTACCATAAAGAAATGAAAGAACACAAGCCAAAACTTAATCAACATACTAAAACTAAATTAAAATTTTCTCTTAATAGAAGAGCACCCATATGTTCAAAGTTTGATTAGGAAATTAAGATACTAAGGGGGGGGGGGGGGGGGGGGGGCGAGGGGGGTGTTGAATTGAGATCTATAAAAAAATTATCCTTGAAAATAACTTTATTGCATTCACCATATTGACATCTCATGTCTAGTTAAATGTTTTAATTGATCTAACCATCAATCACATCCATGAAATGTAAATGCATAACACAAAAGATTTAGTTACCCATAAACCCTCTCAGGTGAAGGTAAAACTAGGGTAGGGATGACACCACAAATCTTCACTACTGCAGTAACAAAGTTAACTTGTTAGGATTACAATTGTGATCACTTCTGATGATCTAGCATGTGAGGATTTTGCTCTGCTAAAAGCATTTAAGACTATTAGGTTTTACCTTGTTAAAATATTTTACACTGTCATGCCCAAACTATGAGGGCAAAAATACACAATTTTTTTTAAAAATTAATAATAATAAAAATCTCAAGTTTGATAAGTTTTGCGATCACAGTTTAAGTATAGGTTCTCTATGTTACATCTTAAGTTCAAAATCCTAAGGAGGAATAATATAATAAATTTGCTAAGCATTTTAAATTTATAATAATTACTAACTAATTTAAGGAAGGACATAAAAACTTATTTACTCATCCAAACTCTTAACTATAATAAAAACTTAACTAAATATACTAAAACAAATAAACACTAACTAAATCTAACTTTACTTACCATCTAAATACATTCAAAGTTAAAAAAATCAAATCAAAATTAACGATTACATCCATAATATCTAAAATTGAAAGGATCGAAATCAAACTTTCATTATTTAAAATTTACTAACCTAAATTAAATCTACTAATTACATTTCAAAATTGGAAACCTTACAAAACAAATATCAATTTTACTTAATTTAAATTGTTTTAATTAGAATCTAATGTTAACAATTTCTAACCAAGTCTCGATTAAACTAACACAATTACATATAATTATTTAGAGAAAACCTCAAACAATGTAAATAAACTACTTACTAACTAGTACTACTAAATAACATTAACTGAATCTAATTTAATCTAAATTTAATTATATAACAACTAACTAAATTTAACTAATAGTTAAATTAAAATTTCCTAAAATAATAAAACAACTAAATTAATTAAAAACTAAACTAACTAAATCTAATACCCACTAACTAAACTTAATTAAAACTTAACTTTAACAATTACTAATCTAGAAACTAACTAAAATCAAAACTAACTAATATATATATATATCTATCTAAAATTTACAAACTTTAAACAATACAACTAACTTCATATAATGAATAACTATCTAATCTTACTATCAATATATGACTAACTTAAAACTTTAGTAAATTAAATTAACACCACATAAACTAACACAAATCTAACTTAATTAAATTTAAAACTAACTTTAATACTAAAACTAAATAAAATAAAATAAAACAAACTAAGCTAAAAACAAACCTAATCTACCCCACCCAAACACTTCAACACATACCCAAGCGCTCATTTCAAACCCATGCACTTTGTCAAACAAGAGGCGCTCTGCCCAAGCGCATTAAAAGCTAACACCACTGACCAAAGGGATGGAGGCGCCAAGGTAAAAAGGTAACATTGGTTTAAATCAAATGCAAATTTTTGCAAGCACATTGTCATTGATACCACCCAAAACTTGTGCCTGTAAAACTCAAGGATGGCAACCCGAAGGCAGAGGTGGGAGTTGGTGTATTAATGCAATTTCCCAACCCAATGCAAGATGGGTCAGTGCTTCCCAAGGAAGCAACTCGCTACCAAGGACAGCCAAAGACTGACACAAACCTACCACGTGAGGTGGCGATGAAGGCAAGAGGTAAGTGTGAAGTTAAAAATAATATGCAATCACCTTCCTCTGTTTAAAACCAAACGCTTCCTAAGTGTGAAGTTAGAAAGTTAGTACAGGGGTGATGTCATCCCAATGACTTTGCACAAAGACTTTTTAAAAAAAAAATTTAAATAATAGCATAATGAGAAATGACACCCAAGGTAAGATGGGTAAGAGTTTAAGGAAAAAGTTTTATAGGTAAGAGTATAAGTTATGAAGATAGTCTTCTAGGATATCCATTAAATTGCTCATAACTAATTTAGATATCATTTAAATTAGAAATACATTTTATATTTTTTATTTTCTTAAAGAACTCAAAAGGAATATTCTCTGTTACAACAAGGAAATAAATTATTCCTCCCATACAATTTCCAGCATCCTGTAGGTGGGTGTTTGGAAATTTTCTAGTTCCCTCTTTTTTTTAAGCATATGAATTTTCTCTTAGGGGTGGTATGAAAAGTTAAATTAATCTTCTTTAAGTTGGATCAAAATTGAAAAGCTGACATATTGCTAATATTACTCTAGAATTTTAATTCCTAAAGTTTCTTATGGCTTACAAAACTAATAGTGCATCTCTTAAATCTATTAGATGATTAATGTAGGATACAATACAATTTCTATCACATCTAAAATAGATTAATCCAAGGACTAAATTTTTCAATAATTTATTTTTAATTAAAAACCATAAATCTTGATTACAACCTTAACATACCAAGAATATGAATTATCCATTTTATTCGATAATGCAATACTTGTTTGATTTTAATAATCATGAAACTAAATCTACATGCATGATCATAAATTTCATTTTCAACATACAAGAAAACCTTGAAATATTTGCCAAATTTAATCAACATAAATTCCATCCTAATTTTATGTGCATCCATCTAAATTTAAATCACGATAAAATCACATGATAAACAATTATACTCAAACACCAATTTTATTGGCAAACCTGATTCAAGGGCTCAGCCGGGAAAGAATCAGGAAGAAAACTTGGCTTTGTTGCCAATTACAGGAAAGTTTAAAATACAAATTACATAGGATATCAATCCTAAATTTCAAAAATTTAATTGAATTTTCTTCATGACCCTCATCAAGGTATTTATAATGTTTTCTGCAACACATTTCTAGAACCATGGAGAGAATAGAATCTGATCAGGTGACCAAAAGCATGACCAAGAACAATTCAAACATGCATATACATACAAGGTTATCACAACATGATACACAATAAATAAACACTAGGGAAAGGTGGATTCTTCCAACCAGGAGAAGTCAAGCACAACACCAAACAGATGCCCAATCGGGGCTATTAACCAAGAACTTCCATTCTTCCATTTCAACATACCATAATCATACAAGGTTTGTGCTAACAGGTAGGGGCCCATAACACCCTACCCTTTCTCCCTCTTCTCATCCTAAGAAGAGACTCTACACTGGTTGGAGTCCGACTAAACAGACCTTTTCCAAAATTGGTCACTTCTGCCCTATCCAAGGGTGAGTAATACCAAAACACCCATGCAAGAAAATCTCAAAATTTCAAACATAAACATGAAAAGAAATCATCCAAAATAACATGGTTTTCAAATCTTCCCAACATACCCACAAACATACAAACATTCAAACAACAACAAGGTAGCATAAGCATGAAACAAGAATGAAATCTGAACAAGGGAGATGATAATTCCTACCTTCACAAAGAGGTAATTGCAAATGAATAAGTTTGAGTAGAGCTTCCCTTTCCTTGCTTCAATCTTCAAGAACTCCTCTCTAAATGTAGAGATTGGGTAAAAAACCCCACTAGTCCAAGAAGGGCCTCTAAATAAGCTTCAAACTCAACCACCAAAGGGATCAATAACTTCTCCCACCCACTTACAATTCTAGAAACTTCTAACTCAACCCACACTATGCTCAAACACTAAGAGAAGGTGGCGTAAGACAACTCATGGTAACCACATGCAATTTTCGTACAAAGGCAAAAAGAGACTTTGTGAGAGACCTCAAAAGTCAAAAAAAGGGGCTTAGGGGTTGGAAAAGACCCCAAACCCATACCCATACCCCTTGGGTATAATTATAACAGGTTTTAAAGCCTTAAGAATGGGTTTGGAACCAAACAAAAGCTAAGAAAAATAATTAGAACCAACTAACAACTCTAACAATGCAGATTAAGCACTAATTTAGATTAAAGATGACTAAACTTGATTAAGAACCAAATTAGCAACTGAAACTAACTTAAACCAACATAAGTCCAAAGGTTACACAACTTACCCTAATCAGCATGCTGAAGAGCATACACAATTCACGAGTGTCAAGCAACACTAAAACAACATAGTTACGAACATTAACATTCACTGAACATAGAAAGATACATACATACATCTCACAATACAATACTAGAATTATGAACAACAAGGTTTCCAAAATTAGCACATAGAGATCAGTTTTGTTCCTCCGTCGATTTCCTCGACTAAAATATCTACAAACTCATTGCACACATCAGTAATCCCAAAAATCACATGTACATATATACGTATTAGAAATCCACATAAATTGAAATATACATCAATCAGGGTTTCTTGCATCCTACTTATATCCTTAATCATAAAGATTCCAAAATCAATGTGTTAATCCTACATTTTACTCACTTCATCAATATACATATACCTAACACCTTAAATGACGAACATCAAATATCTAGAAGTAACATCACATAGCATGAAAGTATAGTACTTTTCTGATCATTCACCACAATCTAACTAAGGAAAACTTGAGGAATACAATCCTAAGATCAAAAAATGAAGAACTAAACCATCATAACAAATGGTAGATGAAGCTGGTGGACAAGTTTTTCAAATTAGGGATATTCAAAAGATTGTTCAAAATTTTCACATAATTGTAGAATTCCTAGTATAGGAAAGAGAAGAAAAGATGCAAAGACATGCAATTCAGAAGGATAAAGGGAAAAATAAAGGAGGTGATTGTGATCCTCAAAACACACCTCCCTCTTCTCCTTCTTCCCCCTCTTCTCCTTCTTATACCCATTCTATGTCTTCTAAAAATTTTAAGGGTGGAAATAAGCCTCAAATCAAGTTGGATGTAAAGTTTGACTTGCCAAAATATTGTGGGGAGTTAAATGCCAAAAAATTAGATGACTGGATTCAACAAGTAGAAGTCTACTATAGAGTTCAAAACCTTGTAGATGATGTTGATAGAATTTAGTTAGCCACTCTTTAGCTAGGTGGTGTAGCTCTAACCTAGTGGGAGAGTAGGACTCAAGATGAAACTTCACAGCATGGTAAGTTTAAATTGTCTTGGTCAAAACTTGTTATCAATTTAAAGAAGCAATTCTACCCCCTAGTCCATATCCAATAGTTAATGATGAATTGGCAACATTTTAGGCAAGGGAAAGGTCAAACTATCTAGGAGTACACCCATGAATTTTGTAAAAAGGCTATTTCATTAAATGTTCCATTGTACACCCAAGATACTTTACTCAAGTACATAGGTGGTCTTTGTTCTTACCTTAGACATTCTATTTTGGTTTTAAATCCATGTAATTTGGATGAAATATGTAGTGTACAGGTTACATATTTAGAGTTAAGGGGTAAGGGTACTTTCATTGATAAGGTTGATAAGAAGCCATCTAAGTTTGAAGGTAAATCCAAAGATAAAGGAAAGGGAAAGAAGATAGCTATAGTAAACAAAGAGGGTGAAAAACCCTCATTCTCACATTAGAAGAAAGAAAGGCATGATGATTTTAAGTGTTGGAAGCTACACCCAGAAAAAAGGCCCAAGAGATATGATGGAAACAAAGGAAAACAAAAAACTATTATTGTAATTCAACATGATATTGGAGCTAACTCTAGAGATGAGACACAGATTGTTGATGCTAGAATCCAAGGTAAAGGAAAGGGTATATCTCTTTCTCTAGCTACAAGGTCTTCAAATATAAGTGCCAGTACAAGTAAATAATCTTCTCCTAAGAATGATAAGTAAAGGAATGAATTATTTCATATTTGAGTTTCTATCAAACATACTAAGGTTGATACATTGTTCAATATAGGTACTCAATTTAATTTGATATCTAAAGAAGTTGTTAAAAAAACTTGACTATAATACCTCATCCAAAGCCATATCTACTG
This sequence comes from Cupressus sempervirens, assembly GCA_028749045.1. NCBI lineage: Eukaryota > Viridiplantae > Streptophyta > Pinopsida > Cupressales > Cupressaceae > Cupressus > Cupressus sempervirens. The sequence continues at coordinate 388,236,055 of CM053783.1, forward strand.
GGATAAGTTTGTAATGATGCATAGTTACAAGTAACTAAGAAATGTAAATTGATATTTACTATCACTGCAAACTTTGTAGATGAGGTAGAAGTTGATGTAATCCCTTTAGATATTTGTGGTCTTGTGCTTGGGAGTCCATACCTATATGATTGAAAAGACATATTTTTATAGGGGGAAGAGAAAAATATCATCTTTTCAAAGATAAGGTTGAATACATTGTACGAGCACATAAGATAAAGACTAATCTTGCATTAGTTAAAGCTAGTTAGATGAAAAATGTTAGTCAATTCCAATAAGAACTTTGTATTAATACTTGTAAAAGTCAAATAAGATGAAACATCTAAACATTCAAAGATTGCTTCCTCTTATAATGACTTGTTACAGGAACCAAAAGGGTTACCTGTTGGAAATGATTGAAAAGATCATGAGGAAAGTTGTTGGAATGATCATATGGAATTGGTAAAGAATGTTCTCAATCATTGTTTTGCAATTGATGTCAAACTTGCTACTCCCAGGAATGAAAATTGCTTTAGTGATCCAAATACTATCAATTAGTTGATTAACAAGGAGGAGGCAATCAATAAGATGTAACTAGAAGACCTAGAGAAAGGTTGAAGTTATGATGTTGTAATGAAGTACAAGGATCAGGTAAGCCATTGATGAAAAAGTGTATTTGATGACATACTATAAGACACAGAGAATGGGCACACTAAAACATATCATAGATGTAAGGTTTTAGCTAAGACATCTGTAAAGCCTAACTAAAGTTCATTAGAGAGAAGGAGCCAAGCAAGCTAGTAGGTGCCGAACAGATTCCTAGTTGAAGCCGAGTAAACTTCAAGTGCTGAGAAAATACAAGTGCCAAGAATATATAGGTGCCGAGTAACACAGAGGCACTGAGCACCAATAAACCAACAGTGTCGAGTAACAAAGAGGTGCCAAACACTAGTAAACCAATAATGCCAAGTTGGTGCATTATTTTGAAAATTGAAGATTTGCCAGATCTAAGCCGACAAGGTTGTTATCTAGAAGTTTGTGAATTAAATGGAAGATAAGAATGATGAGCTAGTGGCACATAACACCATGTAGAACATTTTTGAAGATACAACTGAACTCTAGACAAAGTTTCTAGATGGAAACAACATATGGGTTAGATACATTGTATCCTACCTAATCCATTTAAAACCCTAAAATTGGAGAGGGAGAATTGAGTGGCAAAGGCAAATAAGATTTCTATTTAAGGAGTCATAAGTTCATGAAAGAGAGAGAGAGAGGCAGTCAAGCATGAAAGCATAAGATGCTGAAGGAGGTGCTAAGGAGGAAAGAGAGCATAGTTACTCTATTTCAATAAGAAGACCCTAGATATAGATGCATTGGTATGATGAGTAAGAAGACTCAAGGAGACAAATCTTGAGAGGAAGACAAGTAGTCAGAGCTAAAGTGATTGAAGCCAAGCATAAGGATTGAACTGAAAGTGTGATCTGAAATCTGCAAAGCATGTTGTAGGTTATATCAGATCAAAAGGCCATTATCGTTACTTTCTAGCAATTGTAATAGTTAGTTTAAATCCTATGGACTTAGGTTGGTTTAATAGCCATGAGATAAATCCTTTAACAGGGTGACATTCTAAGTGAATGTTCTAAAGTCCTTTAACCAGGCCGATTCCTAATAGTTTGGTGAAATCCTCTAACAATGATCTAGGGGATATTTTCACCAAAAATTGAAGTATCTCCAAAACTCCAACAATCAACATCATTTTAAAGTCTTCAAAATTTTGCACCCAATGCAATTCGAATGGGCAAAAAAAAAGTTCATACGCAAAAGTTATAGCCAGTCAAAGTTTGGTCAAACCAGGTACAAAGGTCATCAAAAGGTGAAAAAATAATCATTTCAAAAGTGGTCAATAGTGGGTTTCAAATTGAAGATCTCATCAAGAGCTTTCCAACGATGTTCGTTTCATCAAAAATGGAGCTCGTATGCAAAAGATATGCCCGATTGAAGTTTGAGGTGGAAAAATAAATAAATAAATTAATTTAAAATAATTTTAAAAATAAAATAAAATAAATAATTATTATTAGCAGTGCTGGGTTTTGAACTCGTGACCACCGGCCCCTAAAATTTGACTAGTGGCCATTACACTATTGGCAGCTTTGGAAAGTCAGTTATCAAATATTCTATTTATGGTTTGAACGGTGCTCATTTGAGTTAAAGCCAAAGGTCGGTGTGGGGGTTGGAACCGCCAACCTCCTTTGTGACAAAAGGCTCTGCTACCATCATGCCACGTGAGTTGCTTAGCATATAAAATGCGTGGATTTTATTTAACTTTAGACTAATGCCGATTCCTCTTGCCCAATTAAGGGGATTTGTTGGAAACTAACCCTCCAAAAGAGGATAATGACAAATTTCTAAAATGACTAAGGCTTAATTTCGAAGGTGGATAGTTGTGAAGGCCTATTATTAGATTTGTTTGTTTTTGCCCTATTTTAGGCAAATATTTTGTATAAAAAGGGGGGGGGGGGGGGTGTTAGGAGCCTTTTAGAGTCATGAAAATGAAGGGAGAAATAATGCAAATGTTCAGAGAGAGTTTGTCTATGTGGAGACTTAGTGATTTTTCCTGCACATAGAGGAATCTTGCGCATGTGCTTGAAGGGAATTGTCACAAATCACTTGTATTGATTTATTGGAGTTAATCGAATCGGTCCCCCTATTGGAGCTGGACCTAGAGACGTAGTCCTAACCAGACAAACTCCGAAATCAAATGTGTTGTGTCCCTATCTCTCTTTCTGCCATTTCATTCTATCTTTTTCTTAATTGCAATTACATGAATTTTCTTTATTAAAGCTTTAAAATTAACCAATGTGAAATCAGATCAAATTTGGTATCAGAGCTTTGTTGGACTAGTATTGCAGATTTGAATGTTAACAAGATCCAGGTTGAATCAAGGCAAAAGTGATCTTGAAGAATATAATCCTGAGATTGGAAAATGAAGAGCTAATCCACCGTTTTAGATGGAAGATAAAGGTGGTGGACAAGGTTCAGAAGATCAAAATGTCCAGAAGACTCTCCAAAGTTTGTAAACAATGGTAGAAGTTTTGTTACAAGAAAGAGAAGAGAAGATGTGAAGGCGTGCAGCTCATGATGACAAAGGGAAAAAGAAAGGTGCTGATCATGATCCTAATCGTGAGCCTCCATCTCCTCCCTCATCTCCCTCTTCTCCTTCTTCCCCTTCTTCTCCTTCTTCTAAACATTCTGAGTCTTCTAATATTTTTAAAGGCAGACATAAGCCTCGAATTAAGTTGGATGTAAAATTTGACTTGCCAAAATATTGTGGGGAGTTAAATGCTAATAAGTTAGATGACTGGATTCAAAAAGTAGAAGTCTACTGTAGAGTCCAAAACCTTGCAGATGATGTTGATAGAATTTAGTTAGCCACTCTTTGGTTAGGCAGTGTCACTCTAACTTGGTGGGAGAGTAGGACCCAGAATGAAACTTCAAAACATGGTAAGTTAAATATGTTGTGGTCAAAATTTGTTAGTGCTTTAAAGAAATAATTCTACCCCCTAGGCCATATGCAAGAATTAATGATGAGCTGGCAACATTTTAGGCAAGGGAAAGGTCAAACTATCCAAGAGTACACCCATGAGTTTTGTAAAAGGGCTATTTCATTAAATGTCCCATTGTATACCCAGGAGACTTTACTCAAGTATATAGGTGGTCTTCATTCTTACCTAAGGCACTCTATTCTTGTCCTGAATCCTTGTAATTTGGATGAAGTATGTGTTTAGGCAACACATTTAGAGTCAAGAGGTAAGGGTACCTTCATTGATAAGTCTCACAAAAAGTCATCTAAGTCTGAGGAAAAGTCCAAAGGCAAAGGGAAGGGCAAAAAGACAGCTACAGTAAAGAAAGAGGGTGAGAAACCCACATGCTCACGTTGCAAGAAAGAAGGGCATGATGATTCTAAGTGCTGGAAGTTGCATCCTAAAAAGAGATCGAAGCGATTTGGTGGAAATAAAGGCAAACAAAAGACTGCTGCTGTAGCTTGACAGGATCTTGGATCTAACTCTAGAGATGAAACAAAGATCGTTGCTACCAGGATCCAAGGTAAAGGAAAAGGTATTTCTCTTTCATTAGCTACCAGTTCTTCTAGCATAAGTGCAAGTACAAGTGAAGATTCTTCTCCTAAGAATGATAAGAAAAGGAATGAATCATTTCACATTCGAGTTGTCATCAAGAAAAATAAGGTTGATACATTATTTGATACGGGTTCTCAAGTTAATTTGATATTTGAGGAAATTGTTAAGAAGCTCAATCTAACTACAACACCTCATCCAAAGCCATATCCTGTTGGATGGGTTTTCAATGATGTGCAATTATAGGTAACCAAGCAATGTAAGTTAAGATTTTCTATCACTGCAAACTTTGTAGATGAGGTAGAAGCTGATGTAGTCCCTCTAGATATTTGTGGTCTTGTACTTAGGAGTCCTTATTTGTATGATCGACAAGCTATCTTCTATAGGGGGGAAAATAAGTATCATCTGTTTAAAGATAAAATTGAATACATTGTATGGGCACATAAGGTTAAGACTAATCTGGCACTAGTTAATGCTGGTCAGATGAAAAGGTTAGTCAACTCTAGTAAGAACTTTGTGTTGATGATTGTAAAAGCCAAAGAAGATGAAACATCTGAGGCATTTAAGGGATTTGATCCAAAACATAAAGATGAGATGGTCAAAGTTGTTTCTACCTATGATGACCTGTTTCAGGAATCGAAGGGATTGCCTCCCAAAAGAGAGATATAGCATGAAATTCGGTTATAGCCAGAAGTGCCAGTTCCTAATATCGGCATGTACCGATTATCAGTCTTGCAGAATGAGGAAATCAAGAAGCAAGTTCAAGAGCTCATGGAGAAAGGAGTTATTCATCCTAGTACTTCTCCTTGTGGTTCTCCTATTGTGTTGGTTCCAAAGAAAGATGGGACTTAGAGAATGTGCATTGAATACAGGGCTTTGAACAAGATAATGTAAAGAACAGGTACCCTCTTCCTAGAATTGATGATTTGCTTGATCAATTGAAACATGCAATTTATTTCACTAAGCTAGACTTACGTAGCGGATATCATCAAATAAGAATTGCAGAAAGTGATATTTGGAAAACTGGTTTTAAGACAAAACAAGGACTTTATGAGTGGTTGGTTATGCCATTTGGGCTTTGTAATGCACCAGCTACATTCATGAGAGTCATGAATGATGTCTTTCATCCTTTTATTGATGATTTTGTCATTGTCTATGTAGATGATATTCTTGTATTTAGTAAGTCTTGGGATGATCATGTAATTCATGTAAAGAAAGTACTTGATGTATTGAGAAAAGAAAAACTCTATGTAAAGATGTCAAAATGTGAATTTTCAAAGACATCCTTAGTGTACTTAGGTTATGTTGTAGGAAAGGTCAATTGAAAGTAGACCCTATGAAGGTTGAATGTATTGTAAAATGGCCTAATCCAAGTACAGTTACAGAAGTCAAAAGCTTTTTAGGTGCAGTTCAATACTGGAGAAAGTTCATTGCAAACTTCTCTTATATTGCATCACCATTGCACGCATTGACTAGTACCAAGGCAACTTTTTAGTGGGGAGGTCCACAACAAAAGGTTTTCGACACTTTGAAGGAAAAGTTGAGCACCGCACTAGTTTTGGCTTTACTAGATTTACATCAACCATTTGAGATTGAGACAGATGCAAGTGGGTTTGCTATGGTAGCTGTACTCATGCAAGGAAGTAAACCAGCCTACTACCACTTTGAGACTTTTTCAGGAGCAGTAAGTAACTATCCTACTTATGATAAGGAACTTTATGCTTTAGTTCAGAGTGTTAAAAAATAGAAGCACTACTTAATGGGAAAGGAAACTATAATCCACACTGATCACCAGCCACTACAATATTTGCACTCACAATCTAAGTTGGAACAGAGTAGGCATTTTAGGTGGATGGGTTTTCTACAATAGTTTCATTTGGTAATTAAGTATAAAAAGGGTTCCCATAACAAAGTAGCAGATATGCTCTCTAGGCCTCCTATTAAGAATGCTTTGATAATCCTTCAGAATAGTTCTATGGTTCATGAAAGTTTTCAGGAACAATATGCTAATAATGAGGACTTTAAGGATATCTATGCAGCTTTAATCTAGGGTAAACATGTGGAAGAGAAAGATTACTATGTGCAGGATAATTTGTTATGCCATTTGGGAAAAGTAGGCATTCCTAAAGATGAACAGGCACATGTAATCCATGAAGAACACACCTCTTTGATTGCAGGGCATTTCAGGGTAAGTAAGACATTAACTGAATTGCAAAAATATTATTACTGGCTTTGTATGTAGGAAACTATCACCAAGTATATAAAAGGATGTGTAATGTTTGCAACCAGCAAACCAAGTAACAGAAAATTGGGTTTGTACACACCATTACCTGTACCATCCCTTTCATGGGAAAGTGTGTCTATGGAATTTGTGGGGGGTTTACCTATGTCTAGGAAGGGTCATGATTATTTGTATGTAGTAGTTGATCAGTTCAGTAAAATGTGTATTTTAATGCCTTGTAAAAAGCAAGTCACTGCTGAACTAACTGCTCATTTGTACTTTCAAAATGTATGGGTTCATTTTGGGTTACCCACTTCCATTGTATCAGATTGAGATTCTTGATTCTTAGGGGAATTTTGGTCATCTTTGTGGGGACTCATGGATACCAAGCTGAAGAAGAGTGTAGCCTTCCATCTACAGATAGACAGACAGACAGACAGAGGTAGTCAATAGGACAGTGGTTCATCTACTTAGAGGTTGCTGCAGCAAGCATCCTAAGTTGTGGGATGAAAGTATTCACTATGTGCAACACACTTACAACCATGCAACACACTCTTCTACAAAGAGGTCTCCTTTTGAGACTTGCTTTGGATATTTGCCAAAAACACCAATGGATTTTGCTTTTGGAAAGGACAATATCATTGATGGATGCCATGATGCAGAAAGGGGTTTGAAGTTCATCCAAAAGGTCCAAGCAATCCATTAGGCAGTAGAAGCACTGTTGGAGCAGAGCCAAGCAAAATACAAGGCTCGCCATGATAAGCATCGCATTGATCATCAGTTCCAAGTTGGTGATAGAGTTTGGTTACATATCAATAAGGAAAGAATGCAAGGTGAAGGAAGGAAGCTCAAGCCTATCAGGTATGGTCCTTTTGAAATCTTGGAAAAGATTGGTACTAATGTCTTCCACCTTAATCTTCCTCCATACATGCAAATTTACTCAGTTGTCAATGTTGAGAATCTGAAGTTGTATGAGCCTCCAATAGTCTTGGATGAAGACATCAGTGTTCAGGTTCCATCAGTTGATGATCTTTCACCAGAGTACATGATAGAATTGCCAGAAGATGTCATCCTTGATAGGAATGTCAGAACTTCACGAAGAGGACTAGTTGAATACCTTTGAGAGGGATTGAAGGGGATGCATCCAAGCAAAGAAAGATGGATGGAGATTGGTAAAGTGAGGGAGAAATACCCTCACCTATTTTCTGAGTAATCAAACTTTTGGTGGTCCGAAAGCTTCTCAGTGGGGAGGCTTGATTCGGGGGATATTTTCACCAAAAATTGAAGTATCTCCAAAACTCCAACAATCAACATCATTTTAAAGTCTTCAAAATTCTGCACCAAACACAATTCAAACAGGCAAAAAAGGAGTTCATACGCAAAAGTTATAGCCAGTCAAAGTTTGGTCAAAGTAGGTATAGAGGTCGTCAGAAGGCGAAAAAATAATCATTTCAAAAGTGGTCAACAATGGGTTTCAAATTGAAGATCTCATCAAGAGCTTTCCAGGGACGTTCGTTTCATCAAAAATGGAGCTCGTATGCAAAAGATATGCTGGATTGAAGTTTGAGGTGGAAAAATAAATAAATAAATAATTTTAAAATAATTTTAAAAATAAAATAAAATAAAGAATTATTATTAGCGGTGTTGGGTTTTGAACCCATGACCACCGGCCCCTAAAATCTGACCGATGGCCGTTACATCATCAATGGCTTTGGAAGGTTAGTTATCAAATATTCTATTTATGGTTTGAACAGTGCTCATTTGAGTTAAAACCAAAGGTTGGTGTGGGGGTTGGAACCACCGACCTCTTTTGTGACAAAAGTGTTCACCACCATCATGCCACGTGAGTGGCTTAGCATATAAAATGTGTGGATTTTATTTAACTTCAGACTAATGCCGATTCCTCTTGCCCAATTAAGGGGATTTGTTGGAAACTAACCCTCCAAAAGAGGATAATGACAAATTTCTAAAATGATTAAGGCCTAATTTCAAAGGTGGACAGTTGTGAAGGCCTATTATTAGATTTTTTTGTTTTTGCCCTATTTTAGGAAAATATTTTGTATAAAAAAGAGGGGGTTAGGAACCTTTTAGAGGCATGAAAATGAAGGGAGAAATAATGCAAATGTTGAGAGAGAGTTTGTCTATGTGGAGACTTAGTGATTTTTCCTGCACATAGAGGAACCTTGCTGCGTGTGCTTGAAGGGAATTGTCACAAATCACTTGTATTGATTTATTGGAGTTAATCGGATCGATCCCCCTATTGGAGTTGGACTCAGAGACGTAGTCCTAACCAGACAAACTCCGAAATCAAATGTGTTGTGTCCCTATCTCTCTTTCTGTCATTTCATTCTGTGTTTTTCTTAATTGAAATTATGTTAATTTTCTTTATTAAAGCTTTAAAATTAACTTTATGTAATTGGTTAACATTAGCTGTAATAGTCCTAGATCCTAGAAATCAAATCAAACAAGGTCACAATTAATAGTGTGTTGTAAGCCTTTAACAGGGTAGGCTTTTAACAGGGCATCACTTTAGAAGAGTGAGAATCAAGTAACATGTTATTGACATTTTTTCCCAAATTGGGTTTCCACGTAAATCATTGTGTCATGTGTTGATCTTGCATGTTTTACCTCTGCATGTTGATTTACTATAACTTGCTAATATGGTTGATTTAAGTTTGGATGGATAAAAAGTGTATGGATTCATTAAAAGTAGAGAAAAAGTATTATTAGGTCATTTGGACCTTGAACAACTGATTCACCACCACCCCCCCCTTCCCCCCCCTGTTGTTCTAAATAATTCTAACATTACCTCCTAAGAGAGAGATTCAACATGAAGTTCAATTATAGTAGGATGTGCCACTTTCTAATATAGGAATGTATCATTTATTAGTTTTATAGAATGAAGAAATTAAAAATTAGTTCAAGAGTTGTTTAAGAAAGGAGTTATTCATCCAAGTACTTCTCCTTGTGGTTCTCCTATTGTGTTGGTTCAAAAGAAAGATCAGACTTGGAGAATGTGCATCAATTACAGGGCTCTAAACAAGATAATGATAAAGAACATGTATCCTCTTCCTAGAATAGATGATTTACTTGATTAGTTGAAACATGCAATTTATTTCACTAAGCTATACTTCCATAGTGGATATCATCAAATTCGAATTGCAAATAATGATATATGGAAAACTACTTTCAAGAAAAAACAAAGGCTATTTGAGTGGTTGGTCATGCCTTTTGGGCTTTGTAATAAACCAACTACACTTATAAAAGTCATGAATGATGTATTCATCCCTTTTATTGATGATTTTTTCATACTCTATTTAGATTATATCCTTGTGTTTAGTAAGTCTTGGAATGATCATGTAACTCATGCAAACAGATTCTTGGATGTATTGAGAAAAGAAAAACTTTATGTAAAGATGTCTAAATGTGAATTTTCTAAGACATCATTAGTGTACTTAGGCTATGTCATAGGGGATGGTTAATTGAAAGTGGACCTTGTAAAGGTTGAATGTATTGTAAAGTAGCCTGATCCAAATATAGTTGTAGAAGTCTGGAACTTCTTAGGTGTAGTTCAATAGTAGAAGAAGTTCATTGCAAAATTCTCTAACATTGCATCACCATTGCATGCATTAACCATTCTGAAGAAAACTTTTTAGTGGGGAGGTCCGCAAAAAGAAGGCTTTTGATAGTTTGAAGGAAAAGTTAAGCACTACACTAGTTCTAGCTATACCTAATTTACATCAACCATTTAAAATAAAGATAGATGTGAGTGGGTTTTCCATGAGAGCTATATTAATGTAAGGCGGTAAACTAGTCTGCTACCACTATGATACTTTTTTAGGAGCAGTAAGTAAATATCCCTATTATGATAAGGAACTTTATGCTTTAGTTTAGAGTGTTAAAAAATGGAAGCACTACTTAATGGGAAAGGAAATTGTAATCTACACTCATCACCATCCACTTCAATATTTGCACTCACAATCGAAGTTGCAACAAAGTAGGTGTTGGTATTTTATTTTGATGTTAACAGTGCTAAAACTACTAGGCGACAAAAGGCTTAGTACCTAGATATCAGTACATACACAACCTAAAGAATAGCCAATTCTCATTATCACTTGCATATGCAAAGTACTAGGGCCCAACTCCAACAAAACCTTAGACGGTTTTCTACTCTTTTGGCTCTGTAAAAACTAGGGCGGGTGCACCCGGGGATGGTTCAAAGATGGAATAATTGTATGAGAATTATTCTTAGTTTCATTTTAATTCTCATCTCTAAATCCTCAAACATATACGTAAATAACTGATAAACACATCCCTTGAACAGATATGGCCAAGAAATCTTCTATAGCTCTGCAGATGTTTCCAACAACAATGGCTAAATGAAGCTAAAACAATCCATGCAGGCAAGTGCTGGCCAACTTTGAAAATCTTACAGGAAAGATAAGTGAAAATTGATTTTATGATGTATTTTGAAAAAGCTAGTTATAATATACTTCTATTTTGGCTGAAATACTTTCGATCAGTGCCTAATCAATTGGGAATTCAGAGTCAAGTAAATTCTTAGATCTAATTTGTTGCCTTGCAACGAATTTTCATCAGCAATTCTTACCAAAATTTATAATTCAAAAATCCTTATTAACACCCAAGCAACCTGATCACATTCATCAGAGCCTTTATTTAATCCATTGAATTAACAGCAATAACAAATGGATGTACAGTCTTACTATATTGCAATCAATTGCATAAGCTTTTACTCACACAACATCAAGGTAGCTAAGTATTAAAAAAGGAGACAAAATTCAGAGAAGAACAGATATGGGGACAGTTCATAATTTGTATTCATTTCCTTTGAAAATGGTATATCCTTTACAAAAGACCCAGAAAAACCTTCAGAGAAGAAGCACAGTTCTTTCTACATTCATCCATATCTCAGAAATTTTGACAAAAAAAGTATACTATAAATTTCTTTCCCAAAATGTTTGGACCAAAAATAGAACTAAGCATAATACTTAGTGAAAACCAAATTCGGACCCATCTTTAGCCTTGGGATCTCACTTAAATAATGTGAGATGCAACAAGCTTCAGGCTACAGAAGGTGACAGGTGTCCTTCTTTTGAAAAACAAAAACAAGAATAACAGAAAGGTTGATTATAACAGCACTTCTTGGCGGGTCCCTTTCTGTTATGCTTCTTGGTTGTTATGATCTGCTCTCACAATCATTCCTCATCTTCAGAGTACATACCCATAAGGTCTGTAAGTGATGTATCATCTTCTGTTACATGCAAACTCACTTTAACCTGGAGATTTTCTATGTCATCATTGCTGACTACAAAAGTAACTATTACTCTTACATCTTCCTTGTCATCGTCTCCTGACATCTGTTCACTAAACTGATCTTTCCATCTGTTAAAAGTATCATCATCTGGCCAATCAAAACTTAGGGTTTCTCTTTGTATCTTTATTAAAGAATTGGCATTTTCTTCTAAATCATCGAATTCTTTTCTTATATCAGCATAATATAATTGTATTTTTACCAGCTCTTCATTTGTCTTTGCCCAAAACCAATGGCCAGTCTCACTGATGATGTTTGTTATTCTGTTATCGAATAATTCATCCATTTCCTTTTTCCATTTGTCTTTTTCCTTTACTGTATCAACAGATTCTAAGGCACAAGGAAATAGGGTGAATTTTTTAGCAAGATATTTTGAAAAATAGAGTATCAATTTTCTCTGTAAAGAATCTCTTTTATTTTCAAAATTATCTAAATGATTCAATAAATCAAAAATCCTTTCAACCTGATGATAAGGCATTTGAACTGTAGATATACAAATAATTGTAACATCATTATTTCTCTGTCTCCACTTCTGTGCAAGAGAATCTAGTCCATTCTTTTCTTTATTTAACTCATCCATGAGGCTTACAATCCTTGTCAACTGATCATAAAAATTTGACCATTTTATTTTATCCCTCAAATATGTCACACCCTGCCTCCATTTCTCTTCCTGTTGATTTCTAAATTCTATCTGCCACTCATGTAATTTGATTTTTTCTGCTTCAAATTCCTCTACAGTATAGAATTGGGGTCTTTCAGGGGTGTCAGGTGTAGACACCTAAAAACCTTTAGAAAATAAAGTATTTTTATTTTCTGAAAAAATCTCTGATGACATCATCATTTATTAATTAATTATTTAATTAATTTTTATGCCATTAAATCCCTTTATCTTAATTAAAAATATTTAATTAAGGAATCCCTCCCTAAAATGTTTAAATCTTATTTAAACATTATTTCCTTATTTATTAATTATTTAATTAATAAATTGACCAAAAATCCTAAAATAAATAAAAAAATTATTTTTTGCCCAAAACTTGGCCAATTTCCTTATGACCAATAACCTCTTCCAAAATCTTCTAATCCTTCTTTAATTTTGATTAAAGGCTAATCCCATCATTTCCTACCCCTAATCCCAACTCAAAATATTTAATTAAAATTAAATATTAATCCTCATGTTTATTAAAAAAGTTTTAATAAATATCTCCTCAACCCAAACCCTTGAAATAAATAAAACTTTATTTATTTCCTAAAAATCTAATTTATCCTCATCCTAAGAAGTTCTAGACTCTTCTAGAAAGTCTTCATCCTCATCCTAGGAAATTCTAGACTATTCTAGAAAGTCTTTATCCTCCTCCAAAATCTAGACTCTTCTAGAAGATGTCTTTAAACCTAATCCTAATCCCCTCCTAACCTTGTCACATTCCCTAAACATGGGTTAAGAATTACTAACCCAAGCCAAAGTTAACAAATATCTCCTCCTTCACCCACCCTCATTAAATGCCATCCACTTGCCTATCCCTAAGCTAATCCTAAACCATCCTAATCCATCCTCTAATCATTTGCACAAGCCTAAGCAAGCTTAAAACCTTCCTAATCAAGTCCAAGTCGAATTTTCTCTCATCACCCTCAAAATATCTCAACCATAAAACTTTATAAAGTCCACTAGGTCATAAATGACTCTTACAAGCCCTTTTATTGCTCTTACAAGTCATTATGAGGGTCTTTATGAAGATTTTATCCCTTGAGCCTCCTTTGTTGACTCATCCTTCCCCTTTCCTCCATCCTCTCACCATGTGACATGTGTCACTCCTTGATTGGTTGTAAGGAAGCACAATCCATGTGCTCTCCTCTCATGCAATCTAAGCCCTCCATGAGCTTTTTCCCATTCTTGCATCCTAGCCCTTGATCCCTCAAGCCCTTTGCCTATTTAAGGAATCCTCTCCCAAGCCATATTAACACAATCCATGAAGTAAAGTTATAATGCTATTTTGAGAGCCAAATCCATACTAAAGCCATCTATCCACACCAAAAATTCACAATCATCCATTGAAGCCTTTGGAAGCATATTGAGCATACATCCTATCTATTTAGACAAAGCTACACAACAAGAGAGCTTCTCATTGAGAGAGCCCATTAATGGCTCATATTCTCAATTGAGAGCTCATATTAGTCTATCTTGAAGTTTATGAATTTTGTTTAGTTTGTAGAAGCTTTATTTAAATTTGGTTTCTATTAGCATACTAACATTGCTCATATACATTTTGGCACGCCCGGTGGGACCCCGCATGGGTCATCTTCATTAGATTTTTTAGTCAAGTTTTGTATGTCATTTGCTGATTTTGGCTAATTTTTCTTGTCTTTGTGATTGGTAGGATTGTATAAATTGGTTTTGTAGGTCCACATGAGCATGAAGAAGAAAAAGGAACTCATAATCTATCTCATAGTGTTTGCAGATTTTTCAAGCTTATAGGTGGACAAAGACCTTGAAATTCTTCTTCCTCTTCTTGTCTATATTCTTCTTATTCCATCTACTTCTTCTTCTTCTTCTTGTGGGAGATCTTGGCCATTTTTTTTTAAGGAAGCAAAATCATACACACTTCTTTTTAGTGCTTAAAATGAACCCCCAAATCATACTTAAATTCATTGAAAAATTAAAAATTTGCAAAAAAGAAAAAATCTTTTAACAAGTGAAACTAAACCAATCTAATCATTTGCATCCTTGCATTATCAAGTTTTTAGATGCCTTCATGCAAAATTAGGAACACTTAATTTTTGGGAATTTAAAAAGAACTTCAAGTTTCCATTTCAAAAGGTTCAAAATCAACACTAAGTGCACACTAAAGTTCTTTTAAAAAATCTCATGAAAACTAAGAGTCCTAAATGGTTGCCAAAATTGTCCTAAAAAGCTTTGTTATTTGTTCCAAAAAAATGTCTTGTTGCAAAATCTTGAATGTTTCTTAGGTTTTTCATGCATCAAAACAATCTAGGAATATCATTTTTGGGCTTAAAACATGCAAACTAGCACACAAAATCTTGAATGAAAAGCAAAGTCCAAAGAGTCATTTTCACTTTTGAGTCCAAAAAAATCTTGAATGATCTAAGGTTAAAACAAAGCACTTCAAAGTTCTTAAAACAACACACAAAATCTCAATCTTGAATGCTCAAAGGAAAAAACTTGAATGTTTAATCACTTGTCTTTGAATGCATGTTGCTAAAATCACTCTTGAATGCCATGGATTAAAATCAAATTTTCCTTGAATGCACCTTAATCTCGCTCACACTTTATTTGGGCATAAAAATTGGACAAATCTTGACGTGGAGGGCCTCCGGGCGCGCGCTTGAAATCAAATCTCACACACCTTTGTTTTGGGCTTAAAATAAACTCACACTCAATCTTGAATGCCTTAAAGAAAAATCAATCGATACTTGACGTGGAGGGCATCCGGGCGCACGGGTTTACCTTCTTGTTGACCCTAACTCTTCTTCTTGTTCGCATTCTTCGATCAATTTTATTTTTGTCGACGCTTCAAAGTTGGAATAAAAATTGTATCTTAAACATGAGTGCTTGCAAAGTCTAGATCAGAAAACTTAAGCGTCAGTTGGTAAAAGAACAAGCATGCTTTTTAGCCCAAGATCATCCAAGTCTTCTCTCCCCTTGTCGTCTTTCGAGGCCATCTTGGGTGCATAAGATTAGGATCCAAAATCTTGTCTTAGCTTTTTAGGAGGCCTGCTTGGGGATTTCATCACCCCTTGGGACGACCTCAACTCCAGCGTTCTGGCGGAGTATAAAGATCGGGAGGTGAATCCAAAGACACCTCTCTTGGGATCAAAATTTTGTCACTCGGGCTAAGCCTCAAGGAACTTTATACCCTTGAGAAGTGAAAGAGGAGAAGTGGGTTACCGCTCCTCTTGGCTGTGTGACATCTTTTTGGTTTCATCTATGGATTTGGGCCTCACGTACCTTGTGTATATCGAGGACTCCCTAGCTAAACCAAATTTCATCCTTGTAGAAAGCTTCCTAGGATGTTCGTGTGTTTGATGTGCTTGCTCCAAAACTTTTGTCTGCTTGTTTGTTCATAGATTTTGAATGAATGTTTGCCAATTTTGGTCAAAATCCCAGAAAAGCAGAAATCTCCCAACTCAAGGCATACTTAGCGTAGTCACTGCCTTATCAGAAAATCATCCAAGCTCCCCCGATGCAACCGAATCTATCTAGTTCTTTGCCTTAGAACAATCCCAAATCCAAAGTCCACCCAAATCATCCCCCCAGCTAGCTAGCAACCCAATCCAAAATCACCCAAGCCTTTAAAGAGTTGTTGTCACTTTGCTAAATTTTGCTATCCAATCAATCCTACCAATCAACCAATCTCACCAAGGTTATCCCTTTGACAGAGCATTGTCTAGGGTAATCCAGCTTTGTCACTTGTATCCCTCATCACCTTGAGCTAAAGGTTGGGATCCACAAGTGGTCAATCTCGTGTCATGCCCATAGGATCATTAGTCTATCCTCAAGTTGACACAGCCACCACCAAATCTAGCACATAGGAAAGCAAAACTCTCACCTTTTGACAACATGCCCTTGAAGTCTTCCATCTACAGGAAAGCCAAAAATCTCTAGCCAATCCTCCTTAGGTCTGTCATGCAGCTTTGACTCTCCCTAGGAAATCTTTCATCAGCCAATCCAAAATTTGTGCTTAATCCAAATCCAACCATGAGCTTCCGTGTTCATCCATATGCAAGACCCCATCCCCATCAAACTCACCATCAAAGCATGAAGTACCAATCCTATCATGATGTGTTTGGTCGCATTGTCCTTGCTCCTGCCACCTCCTATTCCAATGATGATGAAAATCTTGTTGACTATGACGGGTATATTGAAAGCCTTAGAAACATTCCCCCAAACATCCCCCAAAATCCAAGAGTTATTCCAAACTATCTAGTCATGCCATCTGATATTCCAGCTTCCCCTCCATCACCCCATCAACCAAGCTTCCAATCTTCCACCCCCATCACACTAGCTATTCCTATCAATCCACCTCCACCTTCGACACACGAGTCTCCAAGGAATCTCCTAGAGGAAATACAAGAAAATTTGCCTCCAACAGTCGATAAGCCATGTCATCTAATCCAACCATGTGAAGTAGTCAGTGATGAAGCTTCCCCATCTATAATATCACCTCCATCTCCCATAGCTATCATCCCCATACCATCCATCAAATTGCTTAAAATCCTTCCACTTCCCGCAAGCATCAAAATCCCACCACCTGTCAAATCCCTCCAAATCCTATCCACATCGCCTCCAAGCATTTCCCAAATCTCTTGTAATGACCCTTATGCATCCATCTTCTACTCACCCATCTCCACTACTGAATCTCCCATCTATCCATCCGCTACCTTTGAAGAATCCATCCCTTCACCTCCTATCCTACCATCCACTCCAAACCAATCCTATCAAGATCCTGCCCAAAAGCATGTTGACATCCCCCAAAGCATAAATGAAGATATCATTGTACCATGTCTTCCATTCATAGTGCAGTCACCATCTCCTCCATCTCCAAAACCTCGAGCCATATCTCCTCCACTACAAGATATCTTGTCATCCCACCAGCTACATCAAGATCCTATCCTTCCATCTCCCCCGCTCCATGCTTCCATCTTACCACCTATCCAAGCTATTCCACCATCTATAATCTACCCTCTTGGTTCACTTACATTCATCCACGGTGGCCCTCTCTCAGCAGAAGAATTAAGAACAGTATCTCCCCATTGCAATGCACCTAATAAATCACTTCTACCATTTTCTGCAAGCAAAAAGTTTCCTCAGCTTGTTCAAATGCTCAATCGATGGCATTATCAAGGTCTAGGTTTAGGACCACAAGAGCAAGGAATCAAAGAGCCTATTATTGCACAAAAAAATCTAGGATTTCGTGGTCTTGGATATGTATCCAAAGGCTCACCATCTAAAAGTGTTGGTACACCACACCCCCAAACCAAGCCTATCTCCAAGCCCACCATGATAGCCTCCCATCACTACTTCAAGAAATCTTATGTCATCCCCCCTCCACCATCTTTGCAACCCAAAACAACCTACCATATCCCCCCTTCATCCGCTAAATCCATTTTGGGTCCCTATGTCCCAAAATCTACCATCCTCCATCCTCCTATCAGCCATCATAAAAATCCTATTCCATCCATTTCTATGCAAGATCAACAAAGGCACATATCAGGGCACATCATCCATCATCATCCCCCTACATGCTCTTTCATATCCTCTCCATCTCACAAAGCTTCTCCTAACCATCTTCCCAAAGCTTACCACAACAATGTGAATGCCAACTTCAAAATGCATAAAGCTAAAAATCCACATCCTAGGCAATCATATGTCTATTCTAAAAGACATACTCCAAAAAGGAAAAATCCAATCAAAGAATGCAAAACAATGCAAAAGCCCATGAAAAGAAAATCCAAAACCATGTGGATCCCCAAGAAAAAACTTGAAACCCAATGCATAATGGCATCCACCATTGCTAATCCCCCATCTAGTGACTCATGTCCCCCATCTCCTAACTCCATCTTGGGTGCCTATATCCCCAAGCACACTTCCACAAATCCTCCATCACGCTCGCATCTACCATCTATCCCCCATATGCTCTTTTCACACCCGTCCCAACATGTGCCAATGTTGCTCTTGCAAGCATCCCCATCTCATGCTCCTTTCCAGCATTTTCATCCCTCCATCTCCTACCATCAATCTAATCTAATCCGATCTATTGCATAAATCACACATCTAGTGTACCAACAGCTAGCAACAAAATTGAACATTCCAACAGCTAGTGAAAAATCCCAAAAAAGCCAAAATAGCTAAAGAAAGCCAAAATCATTCCAGCTAAGTCCAAAGTCAAAAAGTCAAAAAAGAAAAGAAAAATAAAGCGTCCACTGGTGAAAACTTGGCAATTCAAGTGCCTTGGACAAGTACCATGATGAAAACTTGGCAAACAAGCGTCATGCGTAATCCCGCCATCCCCAACTTAGCCTATCACCCTCATGCTTTTGGTCATCTCTTGACATCCAACTCCATACTGAAGCCATCTATCCACACCAAAAATCCACAATCATCCATTGAAGCCTTTGGAAGCATATTGAGCATACATCCTATCTATTTAGACAAAGCTACACAACAAGAGAGCTTCTCATTGAGAGAGCCCATTAATGGCTCATATTCTCAATTGAGAGCTCATATTAGTCTATCTTGAAGTTTATGAATTTTGTTTAGTTTGTAGAAGCTTTATTTAAATTTGGTTTCTATTAGCATACTAACATTGCTTTTGGTCATCTCTTGACATCCAACTCCATCTTCCAATCTATCCACCTATCCTCCATCCTCTAGCTTCCATGTCACACCATCCACTAATCTTATGCAGCTTCAGCCAATCATCTCAGCTATCATCCATCTCCCTAGCCCCTTCAATTTTTTCCATCCTAGCTTCAATCCTATCACATCCATCATAAGACCTCCTTCCACATGTTATCTTCTGATTGGGGGCACTATATTCCTTGGAGATCTTGTCTTGTCCATCCTCCCTTGTCATTAGTATCTAGGTCTAGGCTATCCTCATGCAAACCCAATGTCATCTCTTTATATCCATCATAATCCTAGCTATCTACCATCCTATCGAGCCATCTCATCCTACCCCTCTAGCTATCCTTGGTCACAAAATCTCTCATCATCATTGGATGCATCCTACCAAATCCATATCTTTCGCTATCACCCCACCCTTAGCTTTTGCATCTTGCACAACATCGAACCATGCCACTATCCTATCATCCTGAGCTTTTGCCTGCTTGTAACTATCTTGGTTCGTTAGCTTGTACCATATCTTGATTATCCCACTTGTAAATATCTTGGTCCGTCAGCTTGTACATCCTCTTTAGCTTAGTACCATTGTATCTATCCAACATTCATGTCAGTTCGTCCTTGATCAGCATCTTGCACCCATCACACATCTTGGTTAGCTATTCCAATGCATCCTTTAGCTAGATTTCCTGTCACCAAAGTGTTATCTTTCTTAGTTCAGCTTTCCAGATGCATCACTCATCCAAATCAACCAACTTCAGTGCTCTCCGATAGGTCCTTGCAGGATATAGCTTTCCTCATGTCTGATCTTGGTCCGTTAGTACCTTGTCCTAACCATCTCGTTGGCAAACGGCTCTCTTTTGGATTTTCACTTTCTTTTGATTTGGGATCTTCCCTTTTGGGTCTTGAAGTATCTTTTCCAAGCAATCTCCTTGTTCTCTCCTCAAGGTTGCCACGATCTTCCATATCATGGTATGCTGTGAATGGGGCAATTAGAGCGTAAGGTCTTGATCAATTCTTTCGTTTGTTTTTCTTTTCTGCTTGTGGGTTCTCCAGTGTCGTTTCCACGCTGCTTCCTCTAGGATTCATGTGTGATGCTAGGGCAATCCTTGTGTGTTTGTTTTGAGTTAGTTTGTCAGTCCTTTGGATGGTTGGTGAAAAGGCCTTGATGTTCTTGGTAACCTTGGAAATTAACCAATAGTCCTATAGAAAATCTAGTGCTCAACTACATGGTGGTACTTCTCTTTGAAGTATCCCCCCGCTCAAAAAGCTTCAATGGTTTTCCTTCATCTCCATTATCCCCCATCCGTATCCAACATCTATCTCTCCTACCCCAGCTTATGCATCAGTGTCTCTTTGAATCACTCCTCACCTTTAGCTTTAGGGATCCACAATCCTAGTCTTAGGGATCCACCAATCCAAATCAATCCACCAAGCCTCATCTTTCGAGATCCATAATCCTAGTCCTAGGGATCTCCGAAACCCATCTTCCACCAATCTGACTCTTTGAAATCCTGTTGCATCGGCTTTATAATCCCCTCATCCATCTCCCTATCCTGGATTCCTTTTTATAGTGCTCTGCTCCTTCATCCTCCACCTTTCCTAAAGTCTTAAGCTTGCTTCCTCTTGTGCATCTGATTCTCCTTTATCATTCTCCCATAGTGAGAGTTTGAGCTAATTCAGCCCCTTCTCTTTGCCAATCTGAGTATCCTTTCTCATCCGAGATTCTTGTACTTTTCAAGAAGCCATCGAGCCTTGCTTTCTCTCCCCGCTGCCTTCTTGAGGGGGCATCTCACAGTCCATTCTCTCCTCTTCTCCTCTAGCCTTGGGCATCTTATTTTCTTATCTTTGATGCCATGCCACTTGCGGCATCACATCAAAGAGGGGCAAAATGTAGACACCTAAAAACCTTTAGAAAATAAAGTATTTTTATTTTCTGAAAAAATCTCTGATGACATCATCATTTATTAATTAATTAATTAATTAATTTTTATGCCATTAAATCCCTTTATCTTAATTAAAAATATTTAATTAAGGAATCCCTCCCTAAAATGTTTAAATCTTATTTAAACATTATTTCCTTATTTATTAATTATTTAATTAATAAATTGACCAAAAATTCTAAAATAAATTAAAAAAATTATTTTTTGCCCAAAACTTGGCCAATTTCCTTATGACCAATAACCTCTTCCAAAATCTTCTAATCCTTCTTTAATTTTGATTAAAGGCTAATCCCATCATTTCCTACCCCTAATCCCAACTCAAAATATTTAATTAAAATTAAATATTAATCCTCATGTTTATTAAAAAAGTTTTAATAAATATCTCCTCAACCCAAACCCTTGAAATAAATAAAACTTTATTTATTTCCTAAAAATCTAATTTATCCTCATCCTAAGAAGTTCTAGACTCTTCTAGAAAGTCTTCATCCTCATCCTAGGAAATTCTAGACTATTCTAGAAAGTCTTTATCCTCCTCCAAAATCTAGACTCTTCTAGAAGATGTCTTTAAACCTAATCCTAATCCCCTCCTAACCTTGTCACATTCCCTAAACATGGGTTAAGAATTACTAACCCAAGCCAAAGTTAACAAATATCTCCTCCTTCACCCACCCTCATTAAATGCCATCCACTTGCCTATCCCTAAGCTAATCCTAAACCATCCTAATCCATCCTCTAATCATTTGCACAAGCCTAAGCAAGCTTAAAACCTTCCTAATCAAGTCCAAGTCGAATTTTCTCTCATCACCCTCAAAATATCTCAACCATAAAACTTTATAAAGTCCACTAGGTCATAAATGACTCTTACAAGCCCTTTTATTGCTCTTACAAGTCATTATGAGGGTCTTTATGAAGATTTTATCCCTTGAGCCTCCTTTGTTGACTCATCCTTCCCCTTTCCTCCATCCTCTCACCATGTGACATGTGTCACTCCTTGATTGGTTGTAAGGAAGCACAATCCATGTGCTCTCCTCTCATGCAATCTAAGCCCTCCATGAGCTTTTTCCCATTCTTGCATCCTAGCCCTTGATCCCTCAAGCCCTTTGCCTATTTAAGAAATCCTCTCCCAAGCCATTTTAACACAATCCATGAAGTAAAGTTATAATGCTATTTTGAGAGCCAAATCCATACTAAAGCCATCTATCCACACCAAAAATCCACAATCATCCATTGAAGCCTTTGGAAGCATATTGAGCATACATCCTATCTATTTAGACAAAGCTACACAACAAGAGAGCTTCTCATTGAGAGAGCCCATTAATGGCTCATATTCTCAATTGAGAGCTCATATTAGTCTATCTTGAAGTTTATGAATTTTGTTTAGTTTGTAGAAGCTTTATTTAAATTTGGTTTCTATTAGCATACTAACATTGCTCATATACATCAGGTATCTCAATAATAGGGGTTAATCCCATAGATGACTGTGGGGGATATGCAATTCTTAGTGTACTGGATTCTCCCACTTTTCTCTTTCCAAGTACCTTTTCTAATTGAGATACCCTGTTTTCTAACTCAATTCTCCTTTTTACCTCTTGGTTATAGGCTTCCACCACTATTTCATATTTATTATGCATATCAATCATTTCCTTCTCTCCTCTTTCCGCAGTAGCCAGGGAAAATTTAGAATAATCCACATTCATGTGGGCTGCCTGTACATTTGAAGTGTCAGAAAATATTCTTACAATGATACTCCCTGTTAATCCTGAATCATCAGGCTATGATGAAGTAATTCTGGATCCTCTTCTCAGGGACCACATAACAAGGGCAGCTTGATCATTGCTGAACGCTGTACCCAAGAATTCCTCTTTATTTGGATCCTGGAGTCCTAAATTATTTGAAACAGAATTAAAAATTAATGCGTCAGCAATGTCCCAATTGGGCAATAATAAAACATTAGCATTTTTTACCATCTATCTTCCCTCATCAGGGGTTATATTTTGGAACTCTTGCACCATTTGTTCCTTTATTAGATTTTGAATGGAGGTCTCATCCATTTCTGGATGTTCTGCTCTCATATTATTGCACCTCTACTCAAAAATGTGCATGTTTACTCTCCACGCAAACTGATGGAAAGCCCTAGATCTTACAAAATTGTTATCAGATAAAAAATGCTGACTGGCTTGTTCTAAAACAGGGTCCAATTCCCTTCCTCTGAAATCTGCTGTAGTTAATTCAAAACTTGGTACAGTGGGTTCCTGAGGGTTCCCTTCATCAATCTCTGCTTGTGTAACAAAAATTTCTCCTTGTGACCCCATTTGTTCGAATTGCTCATTGGTGAGCTGTTCTTCCTCAATTCTTATTGGGGTTTGAGAAGGTGAGCCACTTTCATCAGGGGATACTTCCTCCCTTATTATTCTCCTTCTTTTGGGGGAAGGTTCAGGGGGTCTTTCTTCTAGGACAGTGCTGGTGGATTCAACTATCTATTTTTCTTTATGTACAATGGGCACCTGCTGTCGGACAATAGTATATCCTGTTTTCTTCCGTACCACCAGTGGACCTATTCCAATGTTGGGGGTGAAACCCAATTTTCTCATAATTTCTCTGGCTTTATCTGAAAAAGAATTAATAAAATGTTGTTTCTTCTCATTCATTACTTCCATTATCTCAGAGAAAGTACTCATGAGCTTATGTATTTTATCTGCATTGTTTGCAGCATTACTAAGAGGACTAAAATCTTTGTCAAAACAATTAATGAATTCCAAAACTTTTGAATAGACTCTCCATTTTTCTTTCTTTATTTCTTGCTCATGGAGAGAGTATTCATTTCTTATTATATCTTCAGGAAAATAGAATTCATGCTGAACTGGACGAAGCTTGATTCTCAATCTAAGGGCAGAGTTAAAGAAACCTTCTGTATCACAAAAACGAGAGTGAGACACTGCCATTTTATATTGATCCAAAATTTTATGGAGAAAGACCCACCCTTCTTTAGTTATCACAAACTGGTGGGCTATAGTACAAGTAGGAAAAATTGATCCTGTCCCCCTTTTGTGCAAAAAGGCTTCCTCCACTCCTCCCAACTGTCACAAAAATTCAGCTATCCCTACCTTTAAAGGTACCTGATAGGGTAACACATGGGGTGTTCCTTTGAATCCATAGACCCTGATGACCGTTGAGACTGAATATGGGATAATATCTCCCCAATTATGTGAAACTTTTAGATTATGGGTTTTGTCCATAGGCCTGACAAGGTGCATTAATGCCTTAGGGATTCTGGGATTGTCACTCAATACGAGGCACCTTAGTTTGGAGGCAAAGTGCCTATCAAATCTAATGAAGCTAGCATTTTCTGCTTCCCAGGTCATGTCTGCACTCCATAATTGGACTGGCAGTGCTTCCCCTTCTTGTTCTCTATTTAAAACCATTTCTTTACCAAAATAAGTGGCCCCTTTAAAAAGAAACATATGCATCAGTAAGGAATACTGACCCCAAACCTTTTCCACCTTGCCCTGTGTAATCCCCACCAATCCATGATGAATCTCATTTGCCAAGTAAGATGCAAAATCAAAAATTATTTCCACACCAAAAGAAGAGATTTGGGTGATCATATACATGAAGCTCACCGGAATAAAATCTTCTTCGCCCTCTCCGAAGACTCTGCACAGGGTCCTATATATTTCCACTGCCCTGGCATTAAAACATGATTTCTTGAAGGGTTCTTTAGAAGATGATGTTATGGTTGGGAGGCCTCCAATCCGACCTATGTGGGCTTTCA
Organism: Cupressus sempervirens; assembly: GCA_028749045.1. NCBI lineage: Eukaryota > Viridiplantae > Streptophyta > Pinopsida > Cupressales > Cupressaceae > Cupressus > Cupressus sempervirens. Next base: position 388,260,810 of record CM053783.1, read on the forward strand.
GTGCACCCTGTCTAACTACATCCCTCTTGGATATATATTCTTTTTCTAAATCTATCAGATTAATGGGCACATACATGGTGAGGGGTCCCATACTGAAAACCTTCCTAATCTCCTCGGGACTAATGGTAACTAAAGCCTCACCATCTATTCTTCTCACTACCTTAGTGGCTTGGTCATAGTTTTTTGCTACAGCTTCAAGTAGGTCAAAATCCATAAACACGCTGGGGACAACAAGCTTCCCAAGATCAAAATTCCATATATTGGCATGAGGGGCATATAACTTCCTTTCTGCAAACCATTTTTTGAATAAACTCAAACCAGTTTGAGAAGTTTGAGCATCCCGGACCCAATTACCCTTATCATACAATCCATCAGCTACCCTGAGCCTAGGGTTGAGTGAGCTTAACCTCTTAACTTGCACCGTTTCTACAGTAGATTCAGGAAGTAACTCAAGCAAATCATCATGCACATTTCTATCCAGGTAGTTTACTGCACCTATAAATCCCTTCTTAGGAGGCATCTTGGGCTATCCTTTTTAAAACTTAAAAGCTCACAAAGATGATGGCAGTTTTACTTACTTGAATTCTGTCTCAATTCTCCTTTGTATTCTTACAAAATTTCCGTGAACAGATAACTTGACAACTTTTTATCAACCTTGGCACGCTTTTCTTTCAGTAATGGCTTCTGCACAAGAATGGCTTCAAATCTTTTCTCACGTGAAATGAAATTGATGCAATCTCTCTGTATTATACTCTGTTTTTCCTCACGGATGAAGCTTTCTTGTCTAATTAATACAGAGAGTGGCACTACATTTTTTATTTAAAACTGCGCCGTTGATCTTGAAAGATCCTACGATCATGCGGTACAAAGAGAACAACTAGGAGTTATATTTTCCATGTCAGTTATTTTACCCAATGAGAGCTTGCCATGTACAAAATTCTTTCTTTTGATGGCGCTTACATTTAGACCCACTGACGACAGAGAACACGTGTCAGCATGTCGCTACTTTGTTATGCATAAAGAACAAGCACCTTGCCATGACGAGGCGGCGACAACCATTGATCGGATCAAGAAATGATCGAAAGATACGCTACAGGACTTCTTAAGAAAGAAGGCGGCGGGCCCAACTCGCTATGTCACTGTAATTATCTTCCTTACAACTCTTCATAGCGAGGTAGCGAGCTCCGTTGATCCACTTCAAGCTGATGTTCAAGATTTCTTGTACATTTAGTCAGATAGGTATTAATGAGAATCGGATCTCTGCATAGCTGGCACATGTCAAAATTTATCACAGTCATCTGTCATTACACATCATCAAAGATCTTGCCGATCTTTTGCCATTTTACGGGGCCTCGCTAACTCGCTAATGGTGAAGCACCTCAATTTTCCGATAGCGAGGTAGCGAGCTTTGGCACTTAAAAGAATTCCGTGCCAGAAAATGCAAGGGTTACCCAGTAATTACTTCTGTTAATTAAAACTAATTCTGACAACGGTATTTATGACTGGTCATGCCACCTAGTGTAATTATGATACAAGCAAGATGCAATGTCATCATTTTTAGATTTTCACGTGGCCTCGCTACTTCGCTAATGGTGAAGTGCCTGAATTTTCCGATAGCGAGGTGGCAGAACTTTCGGAAAAATCAACATTCTGGCTCTGATGTCAGATATTCTAGTGGGTCCCTCTCCCCCCCTTTTTTTTTTGATGGCGAATTGCAAAGTGTACCTGCACAATAAAACAGCAAATCTTTGATCGCCGCATCTTCACTTCATGGTCCCACCGCTTAAAAAACTCAATACTCGCTATCTCGCTATACTTAATGAGCATGCAACTCTCAATAGCGAGGTAATGCCAGTGGTATATCTAATCGGATCCGACGGTTGGGACAAATAGGAAGAAAGGTAACTCGGCAGAAAGGAAAAGGAAAATGAAAGCATATTCGCCTCTTTTGAAATTTGAAAATTTCGCGCCCAACCACTTATGAATAGGGATGAATATAGGGCTTATATGATGATTATTTCTTATAGATGGTTTATCCAAAACCCTATGCTTCACTTAAACATAGAACATCTGACTTTTCTATGGTTTAACTGAAAAATTTTTTACTGCAGGAAAAGTCAGACCAATAGTGGCTCTGTCTGGGGATGATAGACTACTTGAGTCTATGCAAGGATTCAGAATCTATGGGAGAGCAGACCACACATCCGGGAAGTGAAAACTTCTTCAGAGAGCACAAAGCAACACACAAAAACAAAAACTCAGACTGTACAAAGATTTACAGAAAATAGGACACCAGGAAAACCTAAAACTATTGTTCATGGAAGAAAATAAGTATTTTTTCAAGAAAAATACCTCTTCAAGAACTGTCCATGAACTGGAAATTCAAGAATATTATCAAACATATCTTTGATTATGTAAGAATCTTTACCCCAAGCATTCTCAATGAGATATGGGCCTAACCAAATGGGATCAAATTTGCCATGTTTTCCTTTATCTTCAATTCTGGCATTCCACATTAAGACTAGGTCTCCATTTTCAAATTTCTTATTTACAGTTCTTTTATCATAGAGTGTTTTGACTTGTAACTGCAATTTTTGATTTTTCAGAGATGCTTCTCTTCTGGCTTCGGTCAATCCTACCAATTCATTCTTTCTTTCTTTCATTTCATCAGTAGTATCTTCATCATATGACTGGATGTAATTGTATAATCCCATCAAATTGTTCTGGGGCATTCTAGCTTGAATTCCATACACTAAATCAAATGGAGCCACCCCAATTGCCTTCTTTACAGTTACTCTGTCAGCCCATATTGCCAACTATAACTTGGACTCAGCTTGCCCATTCCCTTGTGGATGATATGGGGCAGATGTTGTTCTTGTCATTCCATATTCATCACAAAACCTGATGAATTCCTCAGACCTAAAACACATAGCATTATCTGTGACAACTTTCTGTGGACATCCAAATCTGGAAATGATATTATTCAATAAGAAATTATTTACCACTTTACTCGTTGCATTTCTGGTAGGGATAGCCTCTACCCATTTTGTAAAGTAGTCAGTAGCAACCAGAATCCAAGAATAGCCAGTACTGGACTTGGGAAAAATTTCTCCTATGAAGTCCAAACTCCATTGTTGAAAAGGTGTTTTAGTTTCAACTGGCTTCAGTGGAGTATTTCCTGAGAATTTTAGCTTTCCAGCAAATCTCTGACAAGGATCACATTTCTTAACCATAACTTGAGCATCTTTGAACAAAGTAGGCCACCAGAAACAAACTCTCATTATCTTATGCGCAGTCGTTTTGGCCATGTAATGTCCTCCACATACTCCAGCATGCATTTCTTTCAAAATCTCTTTTGCCCTTTCATTGTCAACACATTTCAACAGAACTCCTTCAAAGTTTCTCCACCATAAGTTATTTTGAACAATTACATACCTGATGGCTTGTAATTTAATATTCCTTTTTTCATTATCAGGCAGATGGGGAGGAACTTCCATATGTTGCAAGTAATGTATAACATTAATGTACCAGTCACACTGGTCCATGTCGCATAAATCAGTTCTGAAATCATCATTTACTAGGTTTATCTGATTAGCTTCCAGGTTAGTTTCGGCCATAAGTTTGGCCAAACCTTGACCTCTTACTAACTTAGTTATCTGCATATCAATGTTAAATTCTTGGATTCTATTGATCCATCTGCATCTCCTTCCTGACACTTCCTGCTGAGAGAAAATATCTTTAACTGCAGCACTAGGTACAAAGGCAATAATAGTAGCACCTACCAAATAACTTCTGAATGCTTTTACAGCCTTTACCAAAGCATATGCTTGTTTTTCATTTATTTCATACTTTAGTTTAGCATGCTGCAGGGATTTGCTAAAAAAGGCAATAGGCTGTTCATACCCTTCTTGGTTTTTCTGTAATAAAACTGCAGCTACAGTATGGAATGATGCAAAAGAAAAAATATGCATGGGTTTTGTATAATCTGGGGTCCTCAACACTGGAGCATTTTTTATCGCAGTTTTTATATCCTGGAATGCCTGTGACGGTTCACCATTCCAATCTATAACAGCTCCTTTCTTGAGCATTTTTGAAATGGGTCTACTGATTTCAGCAAAATTGGTAACAAACCTCCTCAGAAAATTAACCTGGCCAAAAAAGGACTGTATACCTTTCACGTTTTTAGGTTTAGGGACTTTATCAATAGCTATTACCCTTTATGGGTCTATTTTTACCCCATCCTTGGACACTATGTGTCCTAATAACTTTCCTTCTGTGACCCCAAACGAGCATTTCTTTGGGTTTAGGGATACCCCATATTCCAGGGCTTTTATAAAAAAAATTTCCAAATGTTTGCAGTGATCTTCAGCCTTGTTAGAATACGCTGTAAGATCATCCTGGTACATAACCATAAATTTGTCAATATATTCATGAAATGCTACATCCATGGCTCTTTGGAAAGTAGCTCCTGCATTAGTCAAGCCAAAAGGCATCCTCACATACACATACATTCCCCAAGGGGTTGTGAAAGCTATTTTGAACTGTTCACTTTCTTTTACCAGGACTTGATTATATCCAGAAAAGCCATCCATCATTGACATCAATTCAGAGCCGGTCACTTGTTGCAACATGGCTTCCATATTAGGTAAGCCATAATTATCTTTTAGAGATGCAATGTTTAGATTTCTAAAATCCACACAAAGCCTAATATCTCCATTCTTTTTTCTTACAGGAACAAGGTTTCAAACCCAAGTGGAATGCCTAATTGGTTTGATTATTCCACCATCTCTCAGTTTTGTCAGTTCTTCCTGCATTTTTGGGGCAAGGGTAGGATTGATTGGCCTCTGTTTTTGCCTAAAAGGTTTTACATTTTCTTTCAACGGTATGACATGCTGGAAAAGGTCCTCCCTATAAGCTTTAAGGTCATCATATGACCAAGCAAAAACATGCCTGTACTTTTTAAGTAGGTCAATCAATGCTTTTCTGATTTGAACTGGCAGATCTTGGCCGATGTAAACCCTTTTAGGGAATTCATCCGTTCCCAAATTCATTTCTTCTAGCTCCTGTGGTTTGGGGTCCTTTATTCCCGATTTTACTCTGTCTTGGTTATCAAAAATATTCTCCAAGACTACCAACCCCTTAGTCATCTTATTTGTTTTTAATTGCATGATTTCTTGACCAAAAATGGTTTCCCTCCCATTTATGGTTTCAATCAGTCCATTGCAGTCCATCTCCTGCCCATGGTATTTGTCTTCATTTAGCAAAAAATTTGTGATATCTTTGTCATCTTCAAACACCTGCCAATTTTCAATGTTGTCAGGTATAGAAGGTCTTTTTTGGGCCTCAATCTGGGAGATTCCTGCAAATGATATTTCTTTTGGTTTGATAGCTACATTGGCCAGAAGATCAGCCATTTTATTCTGGGTCCTATCTCTCCATGAGATCCCAAATGCATCAAAGAATTCTATTTGATCCCAGACCGCGTTTCTATATTGTTTTAATCTCCTATTTTTTGAGGAGTATGTTCCTTTAATCTGAGAGATGATCAATTCAGAATCCCCTATGACACACAATTTCTTAATTTTGTGGTGTGTGGCCACTTTGAGACCTAACAGCAATGCTTCATATTCAGCAATGTTATTAGTGCAAGCAAACTTCAAGGTGAATGAATACCTGAAGGTGTTATTTTCAGGGGACACAAAGACTACACTTGCCCCTGCACCCTCTTTAGAACTAGCCCCATCAAAGAACATTGTCCACAATTTTGGTGAATTCATGCAACATTCAACCTCATTTTCAATGATATCAGGTAAGTTTTCCACTTCCTGAATAATTAATTCAGCTCTGAAAGCATTAATCCCAGTGTCTAGGAAACAGGTGGTATCTTTGTCAATTTCTTCACCTAAGATGTGGTTAACCCTTGGTTCCCTATTTACCCTGATAGCTTTGTCCCCTATATGGAAGGTGGCATAAGTAAGGTCACATTTCAGGCTTCCCCGCATGGTGGCACTCCATTTTCTAGAAAGTAGCATCCCGTAGTGTGGGGGTATATCCACTACAAGGACAGACATGGTTAATTCTACCTCAGGAAATGCAGCCAGTTTGAATGGTAAGGCATTTATAGTACCTATTACTGGAACCTCTCTAGCATCCATCCCTCGGCATCTACCTTGCTTAGTATCCACCTTCAATCCTAGGGCTTCCATTACTTTAAAAGGCATTATAGTGTTGGAAGCTCCAGAATCTATCATACAATTTTTTAAGGTTTTCCCTTTTATGATTAGACTAAGGAAAAAAGGATCAATATCTTGTATGAATGCAACTGATGAATCATCTAAGAACATCTGAGGAATCTGGGATATAATACCATTGTCCTCTATTATTAATGGGGTCTGTTGGGCTACAACTTGATCTTCAATACTATTGTTGTTTGCTATTCCACCCAACCATGACAAAGCCTTATTTTTATGCTCTTCAATTCTAAAAAGCTCAGACAAGGGTACTTTCATAGTAATTTGAGATAACATGGCAATCATATCAACAGGTTCAACCACAGTAGGTTTTACAATAGTACCTGGAATCAGAGTCTTCTGAGTAGTGGGTACCACTTTTTGCTTGACAACATCCGGTTCTGATTTCTCTGGTTGCACTACGGTCTTTGTTGCTTCACCTTTTTGAAATTGAACCTTCCTTTTTGGTTCCCATTTCTGACCCTTGTTCTCCTTGATCTTAGACACATCTATACTGGCTTTCTTGTGTTGATCATCTGTCTTATGAGTGGTGTCTTTGATGAACATACTAGATGGCCTTCCTGCATCATTATTTATTGCTCTATTTCTCAAATTGTAATTACTATGGACTTGTGAAATCATCTCGGCTGTAATTCTATCAATTTCCTCCTTGGAGGGGATTCTTAGGTTTGTGAAACCTACTTCAGAAAATGTATTGCATACCTTATCTGTATCATTCTTTTCATCATGTGAAAATATTTGCTGATGATGTAACTGGTAAGCAATTCTCTGGCTGGTAACATCATTCTCAGGTTCTTCTAAATCAGAATCTATCAAATCATCAGATGTGTTCGCCATATTGCAGCTTATATCATCATGGTTTTCTTCTTCTGTTTCTTCTTCTGCTTGCACTCCTTGAGCTTGGGCGAACGACTGGGCAACAGCACAATAATCAGCAGAATGAGGTGATTGGCATATAATGCACCAAGGTACATCATCATTCATATTTACAGTCTTCCTTTGCAGGGGGTCTGGGGTACCCTTATCTTTCATATTTTGGATCTGGTTGGGAACTGGTTTACCATCTTTCCATTGGGTGGTGTAAGGGTAATTCTGCATCCTAGGCTGTCTATTGAAATTGTTGTTATTAATAGGGGTTCTCTCAGTAACATTTTTCTTATTGAAAATAGTGGGATTCATCTTCTTGAGCATTTCTAAAACATGGCCTATAGTAGGTTCTTCAGGCCTTTTTCCTATGGGAGTTTTGTCACCTTCCCTTTTATTATTATTCTTAGGGTTGAAAAGCTTAGGATCATCCCTCCTCCCTAATTTTCCAGAGGCCTTTCTATTATTTTCTATATTCACTGCAACTCTATAGGCATCTCTTAAATTTTTAGGATCCTTATCTCTCAGTTGGTAGGCCATTTTGCTATCAAAGGCATTGAAATAGGTTGTAAGACAGACGTCTTCATTTAATCGCATAAACTGAAATAGTTTGTACATCCCTTTCTGAAATCTCACATTGAAATCAAATGTGGATTCATTTGGATTCTTCTTGATATTGTTGAACTCATTCAACATGAATCCTGCATTAGTATTGTCCCCATATTGTTCTTTGAACAATTTATCCAAATCACTCCATGAAGTAATACTATCATCAGGCAACCTCCTAAACCAATCCCTTGCATCCTCTGTGAGTGAATGCACAAATAATTTCATCACCATGTCCTCATGTTCAACTTCATAATCATTGAGCATGTCAATGAAAATTCTCAAATGTTCTTCACCAGTAACAGCATTATTTCCAGAAAACTTAACCACTTTATCCCTTAAATCAAAAGATATGGGATGGGGGGCACCAGGAATACCGGCAAATGATATTTGTCTATATTTTTCGAGGTATATAGGTTTCTTCTGGAAACCAGGAGTGTTAGAGGTACTAGCTGCATTAGCTTGAGTTAGGAGAGTAGCTTGGGGTAGCTGTGGTGGGACAAATGGGACTTGAGTGCCAATATTGGAAGATGAGGTAGGAGCAGATTGGGGTGCTTTCTAAGTCAGGATTATGGGAGCATTAACTGGTGCAGGATTTGTAGGTGTGATAGACAAACTCGGCCATGAATTCAATGCAGAATTAGACTTTATGAATTGGATTTTCCTTCTGATTTCTGCGGCCTGAGCTTCATTTTCAACCTTCGCAAGTTCTTTTGCAAGGTCTTCCCTCTCCTTTCGAGCCTTCTCTAGTTCTAGATCTAATTTTGATATGGAGGGTTGTATAGGTTTGCTCGGTATGGCTTGAGGCTCATTTATTTGGATTCCTATAGCCTTGCCTTTCCCTTTATCTGGAACTGTTCCAATGGGCTCTATTGGATTAACTTGAATGGGTTTATAAGCTTGAACTTGAGCAATAATTGGTTCTTGCCTTTGATTTAGGAGTTTTTCCTATTGTTGAACTTTAGCTCTTAGATTATCAACATTTCCAAAGACGTCCTGATGGAGAGTGGGGGTATTCTCTTCTAATTTTTTATTTTGCTCTTTCAAAGCATCCATCCTTCTTAGCAAAGTATCTCTTTCTATTATTGCATCCAAAGTGGCTCGCTCCCTTTCCTTTTCAAGACGGATGCGCTTAGCTTCTTCCTCAGCAATCCATTTCTTCAAAAATCCTATTTCAGATTGCACTTCTTTAGAATCAGCAGAGGTTGCCTCAGAATCAGCAGGATCATTTAGATCTATAAAGTTTGGTTCCATATATGGGGCTACTCTGGGATTAAAAGGGGTATCAGATGAACTCCTAAATCCTAGCCTGCAATTTATATCTGCTACAGGCCCTGGTCTTGGTGAAGCAATTCCCATAGTAGATACGTCTTTATCTTGAAAAACTCTCTGATCTGGTAATGGGGTACTGAAAATACCTCCTAAAAGTCTTGTATTTTCGGATTCAGAACTAAGCGAAGATGACTCTCTTGCTATTATCGGTAGATAATGGGAATTTACGGAGGCATTACCTCTAGGCTTCCAAGTAGGATTTGGATCTATTCTTTTCTTATTTTGGTTCTTCCTACCACCTTGGGGTAAATCAGAATACATTGATACATCGGGATTGGCTCTCATGTAAGCCCTTGTGTTTTTTCTCTTGTCAGCCATATTCTCCTTTTGTTACAATAAGCACTAGCTTCAAAACCTTGACTGAGTCACCACCCTTTTTCGGGAAAATATAATAACACTTCTTACTGACAGAAAGAAAACAATACACAAGTGGGAATAAAAATATGGCACAAAGAAATCAATCACTGATGTTGTAAGACTACAACTCTTTCTTGTTAGATAAGACACTCGGATAAGATGGATGCGTCAGTGTGTAGCAATGGTACTTGGGTTTATATCTTCTTTAAATTCTCAAGTTTTGACACTAAAGATTCCCCTATAGCTACGGGAAAAATAAAGATCACACGACACAAACTTACTTAGTAAGACTAAAGACAACTGCAGTACTTTTTACAGATGTGTTAGACATTCCCCAGCAGAGTCGCCATTTTGTTGGTGTTTTATTTTGATGTTAACAGTGCTAAAACTACTAGGCGAAAAAAGGCTTAGTACCTAGATATCAGTACATACACAACCTAAAGAATAGCCAATTCTCATTATCACTTGCATATGCAAAGTACTAGGGCCCAACTCCAAAAAAACCTTAGACGGTTTTCTAATCTTTTGGCTCTGTAAAAACTAGGGCGGGTGCACCCGGGGATGGTTCAAAGATGGAATAATTGTATGAGAATTATTCTTAGTTTCATTTTGATTCTCATCTCTAAATCCTCAAACATATACGTAAATAACTGATAAACACATCCCTTGAACAGATATGGCCAAGAAATCTTCTATAGCTCTGCAGATGTTTCCAACAACAATGGCTAAATGAAGCTAAAACAATCCATGCAGGCAAGTGCTGGCCAACTTTGAAAATCTTACAGGAAAGATAAGTGAAAATTGATTTTATGATGTATTTTGAAAAAGCTAGTTATAATATACTTCTCTTTTGGCTGAAATACTTTCGATCAGTGCCTAATCCATTGGGAATTCAGAGTCAAGTAAATTCTTAGATCTAATTTGTTGCCTTGCAACGAATTTTCATCAGCAATTCTTACCAGAATTTATCATTCAAAAATCCTTATTAACACCCAAGCAACCTCATCACATTCATCGGAGCCTTTATTTAATCCATTGAATTAACAGCAATAACAAATGGATGTACAGTCTTACTATATTGCAATCAATTGCATAAGCTTTTACTCACACAACATCAAGGTAGCTAAGTATTAAAAAAGGAGACAAAATTCAAAGAAGAACAGATATGGGGACAGTTCATAATTTGTATTCATTTCCTTTGAAAATGGTATATCCTTTACAAAAGACCCAGAAAAAGCTTCAGAGAAGAAGCACAGTTCTTTCTACATTCATCCATATCTCAAAAATTTTGACAGAAAAAGTATACTATAAATTTCTTTCCCAAAATATTTGGACCAAAAACAGAACTAAGCATAATACTTAGTGAAAACCAAAGTTAGACCCATCTTTAGCCTTGGGATCTCACTTAAATAATGTGAGATGCAACAAGCTTCAGGCTACAGAAGGTGACAGGTGTCCTTCTTTTGAAAAACAAAAACAAGAATAACAGAAAGGTTGATTACAACAGCACTTCTTGGCGGGTCCCTTTCTGTTATGCTTCTTGGTTGTTATGATCTGTTCTCACAATCATTCCTCATCTTCAGAGTACATACCCATAAGGTCTGTAAGTGATGTATCATCTTCTGTTACATGCAAACTCACTTTAACCTGGAGATTTTCTATGTCATCATTGCTGACTATAAAAGTAACTATTACTCTTACATCTTCCTCGTCATCGTCTCCTGACATTTGTTCACTAAACTGATCTTTCCATCTGTTAAAAGTATCATCATCTGGCCAATCAAAACTTAGGGTTTCTCTTTGTATCTTTATTAAAGAATTGGCATTTTCTTCTAAATCATCGAATTCTTTTCTTATATCAGCATAATATAATTGTATTTTTACCAGCTCTTCATTTGTCTTTGCCCAAAACCAATGGCCAGTCTCACTGATGATGTTTGTTATTCTGTTATCAAATAATTCATCCATTTCCTTTTTCCATTTGTCTTTTTCCTTTACTGTATCAACAGATTCTAAGGCACAAGGAAATAGGATGAATTTTTTAGCAAGATATTTTGAAAAATAGAGTATCAATTTTCTCTGTAAAGAATCTCTTTTATTTTCAAAATTATCTAAATGATTCAATAAATCAAAAATCCTTTCAACCTGATGATAAGGCATTTGAACTGTAGATATACAAATAATTGTAACATCATTATTTCTCTGTCTCCACTTCTGTGCAAGAGAATCTAGTCCATTCTTTTCTTTATTTAACTCATCCATGAGGCTTACAATCCTTGTCAATTGATCATAAAAATTTGACCATTGTATTTTATCCCTCAAATATGTCACACCCTGCCTCCATTTCTTTTCCTGCTGATTTCTAAATTCTATCTGCCACTCATGTAATTTGGTTTTTTCTGCTTCAAATTCCTCTGCAGTATAGAATTGGGGTCTTTCAGGGGTGTCAGGTATCTCAATAATAGGGGTTAATCCCACAGATGACTGTGGGGGATATGCAATTCTTATTGTACTGGATTCTCCCACTTTTCTCTTTCCAAGTACCTTTTCTAATTGAGATACCCTGTTTTCTAACTCAATTCTCCTTTTTACCTGTTGGTTATAGGCTTCCACCACTATTTCATATTTATTATGCATATCAATCATTTCCTTCTCTCCTCTTTCCGCAGTAGCTAGGGCAAATTTAGAATAATCCACATTCATGTGGGCTGCCTGTACATTTGAAGTGTTAGCAACTCTTCTTACAATGATACTCCTTGTTAATCCTGAATCATCAGGCTGTGATGAAGTAATTCTGGATCCTCTTCTCAGGGACCACATAACAAGGGTAGCTTGATCATTGCTGAACGCTGTACCCAAGAATTCCTCTTTATTTGGATCCTGGAGTCCTAAATTATTTGAAACAGAATTAAAAATTAATGCGTCAGCAATGTCCCAATTGGGCAATAATAAAACATTAGCATTTTTTACCATCTGTCTTCCCTCATCAGGGGTTATATTTTGGAACTCTTGCACCATTTGTTCCTTTATTAGATTTTGAATGGAGGTCTCATCCATTTCTGGATGTTCTGCTCTCATATTATTGCACCTCTGCTAAAAAATGTGCATGTTTACTCTCCACGCAAACTGATGGAAAGCCCTAGATCTTACAAAATTGTTATCAGATAAAAAATGCTGACTGGCTTGTTCCAAAACAGGGTCCAATTCCCTTCCTCTGAAATATGCTGTAGTTAATTCAAAACTTGGTACAGGGGGTTCCTGAGGGTTCCCTTCATCAATCTATGCTTGTGTAACAAAAATTTCTCCTTGTGACCCCATTTGTTCAAATTGCTCATTGGTGAGCTATTCTTCCTCAATTCTTATTGGGGTTTGAGAAGGTGAGCCACTTTCATCAGGGGATACTTCCTCCCTTATTATTCTCCTTCTTTTGGGGGAAGGTTCAGGGGGTCTTTCTTCTAGGACAGTGCTGGTGGATTCAAGTATCTGTTTTTCTTTATGCACAACGGGCACCTGCTGTCAAACAATAGTATATCTTGTTTTCTTCCGTACCACCAGTGGACCTATTCCAATGTTGGGGGTGAAACCCAATTTTCTCATAATTTCTCTAGCTTTATCTGGAAAAGAATTAATAAAATGTTGTTTCTTCTCATTCATTACTTCCATTATCTCAGAGAAAGTACTCATGAGCTTATGTATTTTATCTGCATTGTTTGCAGCATTACTAAGAGGACTGAAATCTTTGTCAAAACAATTAATGAATTCCAAAAATTTTGAATAGACTCTCCATTTTTCTTTCTTTATTTCTTGTTCATGGAGAGAGTATTCATTTCTTATTATATCTTTAGGAAAATAGAATTCATGCTGAACTGGACGAAGCTTGATTCTCAATCTAAGGGCAGAGTTAAAGAAACCTTCTGTATCACAAAAATGAGAGTGAGACACTGCCATTTTATATTGATCCAAAATTTTATGGAGAAAGACCCACCCTTCTTTAGTTATCACAAACTGGTGGGCTATAGTACAAGTAGGAAAAATTGATCCTGTCCCCCTTTTGTGCAAAAAGGCCTCCTCCACTCCTCCCAACTGCCACAAAAATTCAGCTATCCCTACCTTTAAAGGGACCTGATAGGGTAACACATGGGGTGTTCCTTTGAATCCATAGACCCTGATGACCGTTGAGACTGAATATGGGATAATATCTCCCCAATTATGTGAAACTTTTAGATTATCGGTTTTGTCCATAGGCCTGACAAGGTGCATTAATGCCTTAGGGATTCTGGGATTGTCACTCAATACGAGGCACCTTAGTTTGGAGGCAAAGTGCTTATCAAATCTAACGAAGCTAGCATTTTCTGCTTCCCAGGTCATGTCTGCACTCCATAATTGGACTGGCAGTGCTTCCCCTTCTTGTTCTCTATTTAAAACCATTTCTTTACCAAAATAAGTGGCCCCTTTAAAAAGAAACATATGCATCGGTAAGGAATACTGACCCCAAACCTTTTCCACCTTGCCATGTGCAATCCCCACCAATCCATGATGAATCTCATTTGCCAAGTAAGATGCAAAATCAAAAATTATTTCCACACCAAAAGAAGAGATTTGGGTGATCATATACATGAAGCTCACCGGAATAAAATCTTCTTTGCCCTCTCCGAAGACTCTGCACAGGGTCCTATATATTTCCACTGCCCTGGCATTAAAACATGATTTCTTGAAGGGTTCTTTAGAAGATGATGTTATGGTTGGGAGGCCTCCAATCCGGCCTATGTGGGCTTTCAGTGCACCTTGTCTAACTACATCCCTCTTGGATATATATTCTTTTTCTAAATCTATCAGATTAATGGGCACATGATACATGGTGAGGGGTCCCATACTGAAAACCTTCCTAATCTCCTCGGGACTGATGGTAACTAAAGCCTCACCATCTATTCTTCTCACTACCTTAGTGGCTTGGTCATAGTTTTTTGCTACAGCTTCAAGCAGGTCAAAATCCATAAACACGCTGGGGACAACAAGCTTCCCAAGATCAAAATTCCATATATTGGCATGAGGGGCATATAACTTCCTTTCTGCAAACCATTTTTTGAATAAACTCAAACCAGTTTGAGAAGTTTGAGCATCTCGGACCAAATTACCCTTATCATACAATCCATCAGCTACCCTAAGCCTAGGGTTGAGTGAGGTTAACCTCTTAACTTGCACCGTTTCTACGGTAGATTCAGGAAGTAACTCAAGCAAATCATCATGCACATTTCTATCCAGGTAGTTTACTGCACCTGTAAATCCCTTCTTAGGAGGCATCTTGGGCTATCCTTTTTAAAACTTAAAAGCTCACAAAGATGATGGCAGTTTTACTTACTTGAATTCTGTCTCAATTCTCCTTTGTATTCCTGCAAAATTTCCGCGAACAGATAACTTGACAACTTTTTATCAACCTTGGCACGCTTTTCTTTCAGTAATGGCTTCTGCACAAGAATGGCTTCAAATCTTTTCTCGCATGAAATGAAACTGATGCAATCTCTCTGTATTATACTCTATTTTTCCTCACAGATGAAGCTTTCTTGTCTAATTAATACAAAGAGTGGCACTACATTTTTTATTTAAAATTGCGCTGTTGATCTTCAAAGATCCTACGATCATGCGGTACAAAGAGAACAACTAGGAGTTATATTTGCCATGTCAGTTATTTTACCCAATGAGAGCTTGCCACGTACAGAATTCTTTCTTTTGATGGCGCTTACATTTAGACCCACTGACGACAGAGAACACGTGTCAGCATGTCGCTACTTCGTTATGCATAAAGAACAAGCACCTTGCCATGACGAGGCGATGACAACCGTTGATCGGATCAAGAAATGGTCGAAAGATACGCTACAGGAGTTCTTAAGAAAGAAGGCGGTGGGCCCAACTCGCTATGTCACTGTAATTATCTTCCTTGCAACTCTTCATAGTGAGGTAGCGAGCTCCATTGATCCACTTCAAGCTGACGTTCAAGATTTCTTGTACATTTAGTCAGATAGGTATTAATGAGAATCGGATCTCTGCATAGCTGGCACATGTCAAAATTTATCACAGTCATCTGTCATTACACGTCATCAAAGATCTTGCCGATCTTTTGCCATTTTACGGGGCCTCGCTAACTCGCTAACGGTGAAGCACCTCAATTTTCCGATAGCGAGGTAGCGAGCTTCGGCACTTAAAAGGATTCTGTGCCGAAAAATGCAAGGGTTACCCAGTAATTACTTCTGTTAATTAAAACTGATTCTGACAACGGTATTTATGACTGGTCATGCCACCTGGTGTAATTATGATACAAGCAAGATGCAATGTCATTATTTTTAGATTTTCACGTGGCCTCGCTACTTCGCTAACGGTGAAGTGCCTGAATTTTCTGATAGCGAGGTGGCGAAACTTCCAGAAAAATCAACATTCCGGCTCTGATGTTAGATATTCTAGTGGGTCCCTCTCCCCCCCCTTTTTTTTTTGATGGCGAATTGCAAAGTGTACCTGCATAATAAAACAGCAAATCTCCAATCGCCGCATCTTCACTTCATGGTCCCACCGCTTAAAAAACTCAATACTCGCTATCTCACTATACTTAATGAGCATGCAACTCTCAATAGCGAGGTAACGCCAGCGGTAGATCTAATCGGATCCGACGGTTGGGACAAATAGGAAGAAAGGTAACCTGGGAGAAAGGAAAAGGAAAATGAAAGCATATTCGCCTCTTTTGAAATTTGAAAATTTTGCGCCCGACCACTTATGAATAGGGATGAATATAGGGCTTATATGGCGATTATTTCTTATAGATGGTTTATCCAAAACCCTATGCTTCACTTAGACATAGAACATCTGACTTTTCTATGGTTTAACTGAAAAAATTTTTACTGTAGAAAAAGTCAGACCAACAGTAGGCACTTTAGGTGGATGAATTTTCTACGATAGTTTCATTTGATAATTAAGTATAAGAAGGGTGCCCATAACAAAGTAGAAGATATGCTCTCCAGGCCTCTTGTTAAGAATGCTTTGATAATCCTTTATAATAGTTCTATGGATCATGAAAGTTTTCAAGAACAATATGCTAATGATGAGAACTTTAAGGATATCTCTACAATCTAGGGTAAACATAAAGAAGAGAAAGATTACTATGTGTAGGATAATTTTTTGTACCACTTGGGAAAACTATGCATTCCTAAAGATGGGTAGGCACATGTAATCTATGAAGCACATACATCTTTGATTGTAGGACATTTTGGGGTAAGTGAGAAATTGGATTAGATACAAAAATATTTTTACTAGCCTCATATACAAGAAAATGTAACTAAGTATATAAAAGGATGTGTAATGTGTGCAACTAGCAAACCAAGTAATAGGAAATTGGGTTTGTACACACCATTATTGTACCATCAAGTCCATGGGAAAGTGTGTCTATGGACTTTGTGGGGGGTTTACTTATATCTAGAAAGGGTCATGATTATTTATATGTAGTAGTTGATTGGTTTAGTAAAATGTGTATGTTAATGCCATATAAAAAGCATGTCATGACTGAACTAACAACTCATTTGTACTTTCAATTTGTATGGGTTCATTTTGGCTTACCTACTTCTATAGTATCAGATCAAGATTCTTGATTCTTAGGGAAATTTTAGTCATCTTTGTGGGGACTCATGGACATCAAGCTGAAAAAGAGTACAACCTTCCATCTACAAACCAATGGATAAACAGAGGTATTCAACAAGATATTTTCTCATCTACTTAGAAATTACTATAGAAAGCATCCTAAGTTGTGGGATGAAATTCTTCATCATGTGCACCATGCTTACAACCATGCAACACACTCTTCTACAATGAGGTCTCCTTTTGAGACTTGCTTTAGGTACTTTCCAAAGACACCAATGGATTTTTCTTTTGGGAAGGATGATGTTGTAGATAGATACCATGATGGAGAAAAGGCTTTAAAGTTCATCAAGAAAGTCCAAGAAATCCATCAGGAAGTAGAAGCACAATTGGAGCAAAGCCAGGGAAAAATATAAGGCTTGCCATGGTAAGCATCACATTGATCAACATTTCCATGTTGGTGATAGATTTTGGTTACATATTAGTAAGGAAATAATTCTTGGTGAAGGAAGGAAGCTCAAGCCTATCTAGTATGGTCTTTTTGAAATCTTAGAGAAGATTGGTACCAATGCCTTTTGCTATAATCTTTCTCCATACATGTAGATATACTTGGTCATCAATGTTGAGAATCTAAAGTTGTATGAGCCTCTAATGATCTTTATTGAAGGAATTGACATTTAGGTTCCATCCATTGATGATCTTTCACCAGAGTACACATCAAAGTTGCTAGAAGATATCATCTTTGACAATAATGCTAGAAGTTCATGAAGAGGACTAGTTGAATATATCTGAGTGGGATTGAAGGGGATGCATCCAACCAAGGCAAGATGGATGGAGATTGGTAAAGTGAGGGAAATTTACCCTCACTTACTTTTTGAGTAATCAAACTTTTGGAGTTCCAAAAGCTCTTCAGTGGGGAGGCTTGATCTAGGGGATAAAAATTAGTGAAAATTAAAATGTCCCCAATGCTCCAAGAATCAACATCATTACAAAGTGTTTACAATTTTGACTCCAATACAACTTGAATGGGAAAAATTGGTGTTCAAAAATAAAAGTTATGGTAAGTCAAAGTTTGGTCAAAATGGGATTAGAGGCTGTAAAAAAGTGAAAAAATAATAATCTCAAAAGTGATCAACAATGGATTTCAAATGAAAGAGCTCATTGAGATCTTTCCAATGAAATTCATTTCATCAAAAATAAAATCCATACATAGAAATTATGGCATTTTGAAGTTTGAGGAAAAAAAGTAATTATTGATGATATCATCATGATGTTAGCAAGATGAGGAGGCACCCTAAAAAGTAGTTTGAAATTTTTCTTGATGGGATTCAAACTCACAACCCCCTACCAAACAAAGGAGGGATGTGCTATTTAAATTCAACAAATTCGCCAAATGGGGGATTGAGGCCAAACAACCATCCTCCTAAAATCAAGGCCCACCACTGCACCATTTACCATTTATGATTATATTTTGAGATCCATTCTATTTGAATGATAGGTTTTTTGCCAACCTCATTCAAATAAGGTTAAATATTAAAAACAAAACCCTTATTTTATCATGAAATCATAAACAAAATTCATTAAGGGATAAATACAAAGATGAGGATGATTATGTAGAAATTACTTTTGTAATAATTTGCTTTAACCTATTTTGGCTAATTTTATGTATTTAAGTGGGGGTTGTAGGCCTTAGTAAGTCATTCAAGTGATGAGAAGGAGAGAATGCACTAGGATTTTGTTGTTGGTCCTGTACATCAGAATATTGTGATACTATTGTACTTGAGGGAATGATCTTGTAAATGCTTGTAATTAATTTTTGGGGTTAATCAAATTGGTCACCTTATTGGAGAGGGATCCAGAGATGTAGTCCAACCCATAGATGGACTTCACTATCAATTTGTATATTTCCTTCTATCTGTCTACTCTCTTTCTTTTAGTTTATAAATTTTATATGCCTTATTCATTTATGCATTTAATTTATGTTAATTCATTAAACAATGCTTCGAGTTAACTTTATGTTATTATGTTAAGCATTCCTCTATAATAGTTGTAGATCCTAATCATATCACAACTTTCAAACCATTCACTATGGAATCATTTTGCCGATGCTATTAGCTCAAGATATCTAGATTTCCTCTAGTGAAACCATTGTTGTGTCCATGGAGTCACTATAATGCTCACGATCACCCTAATTTGGACTATCTCCAAGGTCCCCTAAGAACATTTATGTATCAATCTTTTGATGATTGTAAGTTAGATCTTTTGATTTGTTATTAAAAAACTCTATGATGTTATATGATCATAATATTAATGTGTATAATAACCTCTCTTAGACTTGGGAGATTTAATTTCATCTAAAATTGGCATAAGAATCTTGATCGATTCCAAAATTCATAGTATTCCTTATTGAATTTGTACACCATTGTGCAACTTTTGAACCATTTTTTGTGGCATAAATTTGTTAGTGCCATTAGCTCTAGATAGCCAAATGAATCTTAGTAGCATGTTTATTTCCTCCATGGAGTCACTAGAATGTTTGCAAGAACCTCAATCTAGAGTGTCTCCAACATGCCCTAAACATGTTTGGAAAATGATCTTATTACTCTTGTAACATGGATCTTGTGACACTTATCAATGAATTTTTAGATGCTACAAGACCATGATATTTATTTCTTCAATAACCTCTCTTAGTTCTGAGAGATTCAATTTTTTTTGAAATTGGTAGAGTGATCTCCGTCGATGCCAAAACTTGTAGTGTTCCTTAGTGAATTGGTGCACCACTATCTAAATTTTGAACCTTTCATCATGGAATTGCTTCATTAGTGTTGTTATCTTTGAATAGCTATGTGAACCCTAGTGACACCATGGTTTCATCCACAAAGTCACTAGAATATTGATGAGCACCCCAATCTCAAGCATCTCTAAGCTTCCCTAAGTACATTTGGGCATCAATAATCTAGTTCTTGTAAGTTGAGGTTCATGATGCTTATAAAAAAAAATGAGATACTATAGGACCATGATATCAATGTCTACAATTACCTCTCTTAGTTTTGGGAGATTCATTATTTTGGAAATTGGCATGCCAATATTAATCAATGCCAAAACTCTTAGTGTTCCTTATTGAATTGGTTCACCATTGCAAAACTTTCAAACCATTCATTGTGGTATCATTTTGTTAGTTTTTTTTAGCTTTATATGGTTGGTTGAACCCTAGCAACACCACATTTTCCTCCATGGAGTCAATAAAACATTCATGAGCACCCTAATTTGGATCATCTCCAAGGTTCCCTAAGCACATTTTAGTAGTAATATTCCAATGCTTTTAATTCAAATCTCGTAATGTCATTTGATGAACTATTAGATGATATAGGACCATGATATCAATGTCTACAATGACCTCTCTTAGTTTTGGGAGATCCAATTTCTTTTGAAATTGACACAATGATCTCGATTGATGCCAAAACTTGTAGTGTTCCTTAGTAAATTGGTGCACCACTATGGAGCTTTTGAATCCTTTGTCATGCCATCATTTCATTAATATTGTTAGCTCTAGATAGTTAGATGAACACCACTGACAACACTTTTCCATCCATGGAGTCACTAGAATATTCAAAAGTACCCTAATCTAGAGCATCTCCAAGGTTTCCTAAGCATGTTTGGGAAGTAATCTTTTAATGCTTGTAACTTAGAGCTTGTAATTCCTGTCAAAAAATCATTGGAAGCTATAGGAACCTTATATCAATTTCTATAATAACCTCACTCAATTATAGGAGAATCACTTTCATTTGAAATTGGCACAATGATTTTGGTCCATGCCAAAATTCACAATGTTCCTTATTGAATTGGTACACCATTACAAAACTTTGTAATCATTCATCATGGTATCATTTTTTCAATTCCATTAGCTCCTATGGGTGGGTGAACCCAATGAAACCATTGATTCGTCCATAGAGTCACTATAATGTTCATAGTCACCCCAATCTAGACCATCTCCAATGTTTCCTACATGTGTTTTGGTAGCAATATTTTGACCCTTGCAACTTGAATCTAGGTATGTGCAAGATCATGGTCAACCAAACTATGGCCTTAATAGGTAGTACAAAACTAGAAAATTAGTGTTATGTTAACTTGATATATAATTTGAAAGTAGTTATGGGTTTTATATCAAAAATTTGTAAAAATAGAATATGTAAGAAATTGAATATAGTTTCTAAACTACTAGGCCTTATCTAGAGGAAAAACTATTTGATTTGTCAAAATTTTGGATTTTAATGCAATGCTACAAAAAAATTAGGGCAAAAATTAAAAAGTAGGTGTATGTTTAACCGCCTTAATCAAAATCAAATGATGATATTTTTAAATATAATTATATATATAAATTAGACTCATATTTGGATGTGACTCATATTTTTGTGTATTTTAATTCCAAATAAATAATTAAATATTAATTTTCTACTATAACTTTTTCAAAATAAAAATACTCCCATGTCTCACCACCTTAACTAATTGAAAAATTTATAACATGTTTGGATTTCAAAAAATTTATACTATTTGAAAGTTAAAACTATTTTTCAATCAATATGTCAATCAATAGTTTACAAATATTATTAATTAAGAATTAACTAATAAATACCTATTGAACTCAAAATTTGATAGAAATTATATCAATGGATTCTTGAGAATGTTATAAAAAAAAATTCATTTCATTGAATTTTGATGAAAAAAATATTATCAGATGGCTACTCAAAGTCTGAATGTCACTCAAACATGTCTCAAAGACATTTTTTTAGTTGATCAAAGAGGTTTGGTAAATACCAAGCCTAATTGGGTACACAAAATTCGGCGACAATTTTTTCTTTCAAAATTGATCACCCAAATTTTGGAGGGAAATGAATTTGGCAAATGTGGGAAATCAACAACTATTGTATATTATAATATATTAGTCTATTATTATTATTATTAAATATAGTATAGTAATATATATGATTATTGTTATTATTATTATATAATCTAGTAATATATATTTATTATATTTAATATATAGTCATATTATTATTATTATCATGTAGCAATTGGGGCATAGGCTAGGACAATCGATGCAATGTGTCAAATGGGATTGTAGGCTAGCCTATGACCCTGTTCGACCCATAGCATCGATTACTCTATAACCCTAGGGGTCCTTTGACCCCTAGGGACACATATTGATATGCTAGCCCACGACCCCATTAGACCCATTGCATCGATTGCCCTATGTAACTAGGGCTCCTAGGATACCTAGGGACACATGTCATGATGGAATGGGTCCAATAGGATCTTGAGTTATCGTATGACCCCTTTCAACCCATTTGAATAAATTAAATAGGTCCTTAGGGGTCCTAGAGGACCCCTAAGGACATTTTTTGTCATAAAATGCATCGACAGGGATCATAGTTTATCTTATGACCTCTTTCAACCCATTCAAACAAATAAAATAAGTCCTTAGGGGTCCTAGGACCCCTAGGGAGATTTGTTGTCATAAAATGCATCGAAAGTGGTCATAGATTATCTTATGACCCCTTTCAACCCATTCCAACAAATGAAATAGGTCCTTAGGAGTCTTAGGACACCTAGGGATATATGTTGTGCTAAAATGCATCAAAGGGGTCAATTTGAATAAATTAAATAGGTCCATAGGGGTCCCAGGACCCCTAGGGACACATGTTGTCATAAAATTCATCAAAAGGGGTCATAGGTTATCCTATGAACCTTTTTCATCCCATTCTAACATAGAACCTTAGGGGTCATAAGCTATGACCCCTTTCATCCCATTTGAACAAATGAAATAAGCCTCTAGGAGTCCTAAGACCCTTAGGAACATATGTTGTCATGAAATGCATCAAAAGGGGTCATTGTTTATCCTTTTACCCCTTTTGACCCATTCGAACAAATAAAATAGGTCCTTTGGGGTTCTAGGATCTGTAGGGACATATGTTGTCATGAAATGTGTTAGAAGGGGTAATAGTTTATCCTATGACCCATTTCGACCCATCCAAACAAATGAAATAGGTCCCTAGTGTTGGAAATATAAGAGGAGTAACTAAGATGGGAGGTGTGAATCAATTACCACTAAAATAAATTCCAAATCACTTAGATGTCAGTATAAAACAACTCTACGAAAACTTAACTCTCTTGATGCTTGGCAAACACAAAAAAAAAATGTTGTAACTTGATAAACACTGAAATAGCTTGGTAAATGCGTAAAATGAAAATATTTAAGATATTATATGTGATTAATATTACTTTAACTTAGTTGCAAACACATAAGAGAAATAACAT
Source organism: Cupressus sempervirens (assembly GCA_028749045.1). Classification (NCBI taxonomy): domain Eukaryota; kingdom Viridiplantae; phylum Streptophyta; class Pinopsida; order Cupressales; family Cupressaceae; genus Cupressus; species Cupressus sempervirens. Next base: position 388,284,152 of record CM053783.1, read on the forward strand.
GAACACATTTGACACCAAGTTTTAATGTGGAAACCCAATTTAGGAAAAACCACCAATTGCAACTAGTTACTAATTTTCACTCTTATGAAGTGAGCCTCATTAGGATCCAACCCTATTAGGTATGACCCTATTAGAAGATTTAATCACAATATTAGAAGTGGCCATTTTAAAGGTCTTTGGATAATTCAATAGAAACGTCCCCTTGTTAGAGGATTTACAAATAGCTATTAAGCTAACACTATTAAGAAATTTAGATCACTGCTCAATGGTTAGAGAGTAACAATGAGATGACCCAATTTTGGATGCAACTGAATTGCTAATTATAGATCTCAATTTTGGCTTGTATACTTGATCCTTCTTGATCAAATGTATCTTTTCAACTTCACAAGGATATTCTGCTTATTCTTTTGATTCACTTCCTTTTAGCATCATTAAATCTTCAATTATCTTCCATGCATTCTTATTTCTAATTTTCAAATTTACCTTATATTTATATCTTTCATATTGATAAGTAGGGCATACTTTTCCACAGCAAGTCAAGTTGTGATATGAATATCAGGATTTAACTATGTAATTTTTGAGTCCAACTCATTGACCCATATTTCATGAGTAGTGATTCAACATGAATCCATATCTCATGAGAATAAATGGAACACTTATCACTCATTGGATCTAGGTGATGCTCACAGGGGTGAAGCATCGAGACTTCCTGGGAGGTCACCCATCCCAGTACTACTCCAGCCTGAGCGCGCTTAACCACAGAGAGATATTTATATCACAACTTGACTTGCTATGGAAAAGTATGTCCTACTTATTAATTTATGAGCTTAAGGGGATTTTTAATGAATGTTTCATAAGGCACAACACTTCGTGAAGGTTTTTCAAATGGGGTCGCAAGCTTTGGGTTTAACTATGGAGGAAACTCTATAGTTAAGCACGCTTAGGCTGGAGTAGTACTAGGATGGGTGACCTCTTGGGAAGTCCCAATGCTTCACCCCTGTGAGCATCTTCTAGATCCAATGAGTGCTAAGTGTTCCATTTATTCTAATGAGAGATGGATTCATGTTGAATCACTACTCATGAAATATGAGTCAATGAGTTTGACTCAAAAATCACACAGTTAAATCCTAATATTCATATCACAATCTTTCATATTTTCAAGTTGGCTAGAATATAACTTATAATAATTAATATTAATCTCCTTAGTCAGCTAGAACCAATAGACAATTCAATTGAACTCAATATGCCAAAACAAGAAAATCCTTTGTTAGCCGACCCTACTCGGTAGACAATAACTCAAAAAATGATTTTCCTGTGCTAACCAAGTGAATTTGGTTAACACTACATATTCTTAAAGTTCCTTTGGGAACTAAGTGAGCTCTATTAACACTAGTTCCATCCAAAATTTCCTTCATTAATTTATTAAGCTTGGTTAACACTCAACTTTTGCAAACTTTCCTTTGATACCTAAGTGAACTCAGTAGATATTATTTTTTGAATTAGGTAAATATTGAAATACTCGGTAGACATAGAAAATTGTCTTCAATGCTTAAGTAAGTTCAACATACATTGACTGCCAATGATATGAAATTTTGTGTAACATCAAAGATAATACACAATTAATCAATTGTATTCAATAATCACCCTCTTTGGCATTGATGGCAACCCATCATGTCATAATGCAATACAATTTTTAGAGCAAGAATAAAGTAAGGAACATATCCTTAGTTTTATTCAAATTATCATCCATGAGAGCTCCCTCTATTAGTGTGAACTCTTTGTGCCTTCAATTTCTTTCTCTGTCAGAAAACTTCTATCTACTACAACTTCTTCTGATAGAAAACTCTGCCTTTGATATCAAACCAAGTTCATTCTCCCTTGTTGGCATCTCTTTCTCTTTTGGTTTACAAAATTTCTATGAGATATGAAAACAAACTTCTCCCTCTTTGACATCTCATTCCTAAGACAATAAGAATTGATTCATATACAATATTCACTTGCCAATACTACACCAACTAATTGATCTTCAACATGCTTTAGTTGATGCATCACTGAACTTCATTTAGTGAGCTTCTGATAAGGGAATGCCCCTAGCTAACCTCTTAGATACATAAATGCATCCTTCGGTAATGGATTGGTGAATATGTCTATAATTTCATCTTTTGTATTTACATATTTCAATCTAAATTCTTTATCTTGAACCAATGCTCTCAAAAAATGATATTTTATAGCAATGTGTTTTGTTTTGGTATGCATCACTAGAGTCTTTGATATATTAATTGTACTCATGTTATCACAATATTTAACCACCGGATCCTTACTCTCTACTTTCGTACCTGCCAATAGTTGTTTAAACCAAACAATATTAGAACAGTTGAATACTGCTACCACATATTCTACCTCTATTGTGTACTAAGAAATTCAATTATATTTCTTGCTTATCCAAGATACTAGTCTTTTATCAAGAAAGAATGCTCCACCACTGGTGTTCTTTCTTTCATCAATACTTCCTACCCAATCAATATCTGTGAATAATTTTAAGTCCAAATTGTCTCCTATTTTGTACCATAAACCATATTCTTTAGTACCTTTTAGATATCTCATGATTCTTTTGATTTCCATCATGTGATTTTATTTGAGATTTTCTAAGAATCTTGCAACTATATTGACTGCTATGGCAGTATCAGGCCCTGTATGCACTATATACTACAATTTTCCAATCATTGATATGTATGTGTCCTAATCTACTTCTTTGTAATCACCATATGTGGAAAGCTTATGTCTAGTTGACATAGGGGTTCCAATTGGTCTTGATTTTTTCCATTCCAAATTTATTTGGTATCTCCTTGATATATTTAGATTGAGTGATGTAGATACCATCTTTCTTCTACTAGATCTACAACCCAAAAAAGAATTTTATTTATCCAAACATAGACATTTCAAATTCTTTACTCATTTCTTCTAAAAATGCCTTGCATAAGTCATCATTTTGTGTGAATATAGTATCATCCATGAATATTTCTACCAAAACAATCTTCTTGTTTGGCCCTTCTTTGATATACAGACTACTATTGTCATTTGTTCTTTGAAAACTAATCTATATCAAGTAGTTATGAAGTCTTTCATACCAAGCTCTAGGAGCTTTCTTAAGACCATATAATTCTTTGTGTAATTTGCAGACCATATCCCTTTTGGTAGGATCTACAAAACCTTCATGTTGTTCTACGTAGACTTCCTCATCAAGAATTACATTCAAGAATGAAAATTTTACATCCATTTGATAAAATTTAAATCCTTTGTCAGTTGCACATTCTAGTAAAGTTCTAAAACCTTTGAATCTTGCAATAGGAGCAAAATTTTTACCATAATCAATACCTTTTTCTTGAGAATAACCTTTAGATACTAACCTTTCTTTATTTCTAGAAACTTCTCCATCTTCATTTAGCTTGTTTCTAAATACCCTCTTTGTGCCAACTATATTTTTATCCTTGGGTCTAGGAGCAAAAGTACAAGTTTTTTTCTTCTCTATCTGGTATATTTCTTCAGTCATTGCTTCAATCTAGTTTTCATTATCAAAAGAATCTTTAACATTTCTAGGTTCAAATTCAGCAAGTAAACATGTACCTTTCAATTTATTTCTTGTCATTGCTCCATCTAATTTGTCTCCAATGATCTGGTCAAGTGCATGATACCTTTTGACATATCTTGATAGAATAAGTACTTTAGATTTGGAGTTATTTTCACTGATTTCATCATGAACTTTAGTGTTAAGCTTGGGTCTCACTCTTTGTGACTCAACTCTATTAGACTTGATTTTCTCTTATAGTAGCTCAATAGCATCTAACTATGACTTGGGTCCTTCAGACTATGACTTAGGTTGCATTGATTGCAACTTGGTAGCTATTGGAGAATCGAGAGGTGAAGCCTTCTGTCTACTAGATAGATTTGATAGGGTATCAGGTTCATAGAAAAAAAGTCTTTTGTAATCATCAAGATCTTTTTTACTTTCTTCTTTACTCTTTTCTACAAACTCATAAATTCTCACATGTGCATTTTCTATGATTTTATGAGTAGAAAAATTGAAACAATTGTATGCTTTACTTTTATAGGAGTATCTCAGGAGTATGTCTTCATCACCTTTGATGTCAAATTTACCTTTCCTAGATTTTTTCAAGATATAATATTTACTGCTAAATACTTTCAAATAACTTACATTAGGTTTGTAGCCATACCATAGTTCTTAAGGAATTTGATTTGAGTCTTTCTTGAGCTATACCCTATTTAAGGTATGTATTGTAGTGTTGATTTCTTCATTCCAATATTTGATTGCAACATTCTTTTCTATCATCAATGTTCTTGCACAATCCATGATGGGTTAGTTTCTTCTTTTAGCTATACCATTCTACTGAAGTATACCAAGGGCTGACACTTGTCTTTTAATTTCTTTTTCAATGCAAAATTGGTTGAATTTATTGGATATGAATTTACCTCCTCTATTTGATCTCAAAAAAATTAGCTTCTTTCTAGTTTCCTTTTTTGCTCTTACCAAATACCACTTGAATTTTTGAAAAGCTTCAAATTTTTCTTTTAGATACATTACAATCATCATTCTAGAATAGTCATCAACAAAAAGAATGAAAAACTTATCTCCACTATAATTCTCTATTCCAATAGGTCTACATAATTATGTATGCACAAGCTCTAAGACTTCTTTAGAATGATAGTTCTTTCTTTTGAAACTAGTCTTTCCCATCTTACCAATTTGACAACTTTTGCATAGACCAATATCAGGTTTCCTCAAGCTAGGAATACCTCCTACTCTTCTATTTTTTCTTATTTCAACTAGATTATCAAAGTTCACATGACATAATCTTTTGTGCCATAACTAGCGTTCTTCTACTTGAGCAATACAAAATTAAATTTTACTTAGATCTAGATAGAATAGATTACCTTTTGTTTGTTTGCCATATCTAAATAGATTTTCTTTTCCATTCAGCAGTTTGGTCTTCCCATTTATAAATTCTACCTTGAATCCAATGTTATTCAACTATGCCATACTTAGTAGATTGTATTTTAGTCCTTCAACCCAATAAGAATTGGCACATCTAAGTTCATCAGTTAATGAGATACATCATTTTCCTTTAATGCAACAAGGTTCATTATTTCCAAATCTCACACTACCACCACCATAATGTTCCATGTGCTTAAAATTTGTTTTATCTCTAGTCATATGATCTAACTAGCCACTATCAATCATCCATGTGTCATTTTTGCTAATATGAGAGATATGTGTCATTTTATCTCTTTCATCATTAGATTCATCTTTTATAGTAATATGTACCATCTCATCTTCATTGTTATCAGAATCTTTAGCCATAAAACAAGATTTCTTACCTTTTTTCCTTGTAGTCCTTGTAGTTTTTGAATTTTTTCTTTCCCTTTGTACTTATTAATTTTATTTTCATCTTTTTTTTCTTTTTTTGGGTGTCTTTCAACAATGTGACAACTTCTTCACAAGAAAAGTAGATTAGAAGAATCTTACCTTTATACTTTCCTCTACTTTTGGAATATTTCCTTGCAAGTAGGGCTTCAAAAACTTCAAGATCACTATCATGAATTTCTTCTTCTTCTTCTTCACTTCTTGATTCATTGGCCTTTGATTTTGTACCTCTTTTCTTGAGTGAAAGCTTGGCTTCAAATACAAACTCAATACCATTGGAACTAGGCACATAGTTATCATAGTTATCCAACTCAAAAGTCTTCAATTTTCCAAATAGAGCATCCAAAGTTATTTTTCTATTTGGATCACATCTCATCTCTTGAATACTAGACACTGTAATTGCATACATAGGAAGAATGGTTCTGAGTACCTTTCTTACAACTATTTTGTCATCAATGTCTCCTCTAGATGCTTTGATTGTGCTCACACTTGTCTTGATTGTCTCAACATTTTTTGCAATATTTTCATCTTCTCTCATCTTCATATAATAAAATTGCCGTCTGAGACTTTCAACTTTAGCTCTTCTTATATTATGATCTCCTCCATAGATATCTTTTAGTTTGATCCACATATCACAAGTTTTAGTACGACTTTTGACTTAATCAAATTTAACATAATTAAGAGTAGATGCAATGTCAATCATCATGATGTTATGATTTTTTTTCAACAATATCTTCAATAGATAATGTACTAATAAGAGTCTTGTATTCATTATCAAGATGCTTACACCTTGAATCATAGATAGGTGCCAGATGTAACCTCATAATTCCTTTTCATACTACAAAGTTGTCTCGGTTCAACTTAGGAATCTCTTTTCTTTAAGACATCCTAATATTTGACTTAGGTCCTTGAAACCTTTTGTGCAAGCACAAAGAGATCTTATATCAATTTTTGGAAATATAAGAGGAGTAACTAAGAGGAGAGGGGTGAACTAGTTACCACAAAAATAAATCCCAAATCCCTTAGATTTTACTATAAAACAACTCTATGAAAACATAACTTTGTTGATGCTCGGTAAACACACAAAACAATATTGTAACTCGATAAATAATGAAATAGATTGGTAAATGTATAACATGAAAATATTTAAGATATTATCCATGATTAATACTATTTTAACTTAGTTGCAAACACATAAGAGAAATAACATGAACACATTTGACACCAAGTTTTAATGTGGAAACCCAAATAGGGAAAAACCACCAATTGCAACTAGTTACTAATTTTCACTCTTCTAAAGTGAGCTTTGTTAGGAGCCAACCCTATTAAAGGTTACAAAACACACTATTAGGTGTGACCATGTTAAAGGATTTAATTACCCTATTAGGAGTGGCCTTTTTAGAGGTTTTTGGACAATTCAATAGAAATTTCACCTTGTTAGAGGATTTAGAAATAGTTGTTAAGCCAACTCTTTTAAGAGATTTAGATCAATGCTATAATGGTTAGAGATTAATAATGAGATGACCTAATTTCATATACAATTGAATTTCTAATTATAGATCTATATTATGACTTGTATACTTGATCCTTCTTGATTGAATGTATCTTTTCAGATTCACAAGGATATTCTTCTTATCATTTTGATTCACTTCCTCTTAGCATCATTAAATCTTCAATTATCTTCCATGCATTCTTCTTTCTAATTCTTAACTTGATCTTATATTTATATCTTTCATATTGTCAAGCTAGATAGAATATAACTTAGAATAATTAATATTCATCTCCTCAATTGGCTAGAACCAATAAAAAATTTAATTCAACTCAATATGCAAAAACAAGAAAATCATTTGTTAGCTGACTCTTCTTGGTAGACACTAACTCAAAAATGGTTTTCCTTTGTTAACCCAATGAATTTGGTTAACACTACATATTCACAAAGTTCCTTTGGTAACTGAGTGAGCTTAGTTAACACTGGTTCCATCCAACATTTCCTTCATTAACCAATTGAGCTCAGTTAATACTCAAATTTTGCAAACTTTCTTTTGACATCTGAGTGAGCTCAGTAGATACCATTTTTAAAACTAGGCAAATGCTAGAATGCTCGATAGACACAGAAAACTATCTTCAATGCCCGAGTGAGCTCATCATATACTAACTAGAAATGATATGAAATTTTGTCTAACATCAAAGACAATACAAAATTAATTAATTATATTCAACACCTAGGGGTCATAGGAACCCTAGGGACATATGTTGTCATGAAATACATTCAAAAGTGTCATATGTTATCCTATGATCCCTTTCGACCCATTTGAACAAATGAAATAGGTCTCTAGGGGTCCTAGGACCTCTAAGGATATATTTTTGTCATGAAATACATTAAAAGGGTTCATAATATATCCTATGACCCCTTTTGACCCATTCAAATAGATTAAATATGTTTGTATGGGTTTGAGGACCCTTAAGGACATATGTTGTCATGAAATGCATCGAAATGGGTCATAGGTTATCTTATGACCCCTTTTGACACATTCAAACAAATGAAATAGGTTCCTAGGGGTCCTAGGACCCCTAGGGACATATGTTATCATCAAATGCATCAAATGGGGTTATAGGTTATCCTATGACCTCTCTTGACCCATTTGACCAAATGAAATAGGTCCCTAGGGGTTCTATGACCCTCAAGAATATATGTTGAAATGAAACACATACAAAAGGGACATAGGCTATCCTATGACTCCTTTCAATCCATTCAAACAAATGGAATAGGTCCCTAGTTGTCCTAGGACTCTTAGGGACATATGTTTTCATTCATTGAATCCAAAGAGGTCATAGATTATCCTATTACTCCTTTTGACCCATTCAAACAAAATATGTCAATAGGGGTCATAGGTTATCTTATTACACATTTTGACCCATTCAATCAAATGAAATAGGTCCCTAGGGGTCCCCTAGGGTGCATTAGAAGTTGTCAGAGGTTTTCCTAAGACCCCTTTTGATTGATTCCAATAGATTAAATAGGTCCTTAGGGGTCCTAAGACTCCTAGGGACATGTGATAGCATGAAATGCATCCAAAGGGGTCATAGGATAACCTATGACCCCATTCAACCCATTTCAACAAATGAAATATGTCTCGAGGTGTTCTAAGACCCTTAGGGACATATGTTGCCATGAAATGTGTTGAAAGGGGTCATAGGTTATTTATGACCACTTTTGACCCATTCCAACAATTGATAGGTCCTTAGGGGTCCTAGGAACCCTAGGAACATATGTTGTCATAAAATGCTTTGAAAGGGGTTATAGTATATCCTATGACCCCTCTCGACTCATTTGATCAAATGAAATAGATCCCTAGGTGTCCTGCAATCCCTAGGGACATATGTTGTCATGAAATAAATTGAAATGGGTTATTCATTATTGTATGACCCCTTTCAACCCATTTGAACAAATAAAATAAGTCCCTAGGTGTCCTAGGACCCCTAGGACATATTTTGTCATGAAATAATTTGAAAGAGGTCATAGGTTATTGTTGTCACAAAATTTTGCACCCTTGTCCAAAGTTTTTACCTAAGGAAAACCTTGCAAAAGGTGGAAACAACCTCCAAGTTCTGGGACTTGAATTGTGAGGTTGAGTCTCCAAAGAACACAAGCTTCCTTTGCTATTAGGATGCACCTAACTACTCTTGAGAGGAAGAGGAAGAAAGAGATGCAACAAACATAATCTACCTAATCTATTATAAGGAGGTAATGCACCAAAATAGAGTGTTCAAGATAATCCATACCCGTATATGCACTTTTGAACCATCATGACACCCAAAGATATATGCATCCAGACTTTTTTTAATCCAAGAATCACATGCAAATCAAAAAGACAAATAAATGATGCAAGGAAAATGAGATTCACATATATATTATTCATAGGCCAAAAGGAGATACAGTCATGCAAGATTGAAGATATTCACAATATGCCAATGAGAGGCAAATAGTTCTTGCAGTACACATCAATGGTTGAAGGAGATAAGGAAGAATTTCATATAGTTTAGAGGCAAAGGGGATTTACAGTAGCAAGCCAGAGTAATGCCATAGAAATAGAGAGGGTCTGAGCTTTTCAAAATTTACAAAATTTGCCTTTATAGCTCAGGCATAACTGAGATACAACCTTGAGTTCAAACTCCAACAATAATTATAGAATACCATAAATGAATATCTTAGTGAAATCTGATCTTGAGATCAACTTGTTGAAGTGAAGTGATTGGAAAGGCCAAAGAAAGAATTTGGTAGCAAAAAAGATCATCATTGTTTGCAAACCATCGAATAGATATGGATGGGAATCATCATTGGTGTTACCAAGCCCAAAGAGTCACTTTTAGATTAAATGAATAGCCCTAGTGACATGTCATGGCCGCAAAAAATCCATTTGTGTTGCTATTGAAGAAAACATGGAATGGGATAACATGCAAGTTAACTTGCCACAAAATCACAGAATTTATCATGTGGAAAAAATCTGATTTGCCCATAAGATGTATGAACTGTTGATGTAGATATTCTTTTTAATATGGCATAAGGAAGTGTTCAAAAACAAAATAACTATTAGATCAAAAGGGGCCTAGAAAGATAAAGATCCACCACACCATGACCCAAAAATGGGAAGGGTCCCCCTGCCACATGACAAGTGGTCACTATGTCACATGAAATAACTATCTTGCAACTATACATAGGGACATAGCAACAACCATAGATGATTCTTAATTCGATGGTGAGTAAAATGCATTGAAGGAATTGGCCCACCACTTGGCACTAATTCATTTTCTAGAACATTTCCCAATACATTATCAAAGAGGCAACATACAATTTTTCAATTTTTGAAAGAGCAGAAAAGTCACTCTTTGAAATGACAAAAATGGTTAATGCAAAATGTTAACCTCGATAGAAAATATGTTTTAAAACATAACTTAGTACATGAAGGAAAAATGAGCCAACTCAACACATGATGGAGTAGATGAAGAAATTGAACTAGCTATAGATATGAAGGACCCAAGTTAACATGAGATGTTAACCTGACCGAAAAGAATGTTAACCCATATCAAAGAATGTAACCCATTGAAGATCTCTCTAATTGTTTATCAATGATGGGCTGAATGGGGGCAAAAATGGCCAACATTCTTGGCAACTAAAAGGAGATGCTTTCCTGCTAAGCATAGACCAGTGCCCTTAAGTAATCCATTGGGCATAGAGTCACTACCAAGAATTGACATGTTATCCCACCCGCGACCAACAAAAAAAATTGCAACTAGTAAAGAACAAAAAACTTCTAGGGAACTTCAAAAAGCTCAAGACAACTCTGGAAAGTAGGAACAAATAGAAAGAAGACTAAACCATGTATGTACATGAAAAATTTAACCTTCATCAAAAGCATGGTTTGAGATAGATCCCATTAACTAGGATAGGAAAAATTTCACCATTAGGCTTGCTTAATTCAAAAGCATTGGCCTACTTGCAACTCATAACCACATAGCGACCACTCCATAGTGCATCAAATTTTGAGTGCCTCCCTAGTTTTTCCCTATGAGCATCCCATTTTAGCACAAGATCACCCTCTTTGAAAATTCTAAACTTAGCTTTCCTATAAAAGGACTTCTTCACCTATTGCTAATGTTCTCCCAAGGTCTACATGGTCTAATTTCTTTTCTCCTATAACTCCATCAGTTCTACTATCCTTATAGACATAGCATTATATTCAATTAGTTCCAATTGATGGGCTAGTTTAAGTGTAGAAAATTCCAATGAAATAGGAAGCCTAGCTTCTCTACCATATACCAACATGAAATGGGAATTTCCTATGGCTCTCTTAGGTGTTATCCTATTAGCCCATAGTGTTCTTTTTAACACTTGATGCCAACACCTCTGGTTATCTTCTATAATCCTTTTCATATTCCTAATTAGATTTTTGACTTAGCTAATCCATTGCCCTGAGGATAGTAGTTGGAGGATGTGCTTAAGTAGATGTTATGATCAACTACCCATGCACAGATCTGGGCTCTAACAAAAGATTTTTCATTATCAAAAATAAGAGTTGGAGAGCCACCAAACCTGGTTACAATTCCATCAAGAAATTTAACAACTAAAGATTTTATAGCATCCTTCAATGTAATTTCCTTTGTCCATTTAGTAAAGTAATCTATAGCAGCTAGAATCCATTTATGATGATAGCTACAAGGAGGATTGATGGAGCCTATGAAATCTAATCCCCATTGAGAAAAAGGCTGATTAGCTTGAATAGGGTGGAGAAGAAAAGCTGAAAGTTTTTGTTTATTGGAAAAGAAAGAACATTTTTCACACCTCACATGTCTATGAAAATAATGGAACAAGGATGGCCAGTAGTAACCAGCACTCATTATCTTCATGGAAATTGTTCTTGTTGAAAAATGGCCACCATCAAGACCATCATGGAGCTCTTTGATTATTCTTTTAGCTTGGTATATATCAATGCACCTCAATAGGGCTACATTGAAATCCTTCTTAAAAAGGATACCATCAACTACAACATAAGGAATTGACTACAACCTGTATTGTCTTCTTTTAGTTCTATCAAATCCTTGAGGATATCCATTGCTTGACATGAAATTCATCATATCATCCATCTAATTCCTTGGATTATCAGTTCTTACTTCTTGTTCTTTTGTTAGTATCATAGCAACTTCCTCATCTAATTCCTGAGATGAGATCATTTGATCACACAATCCTTTCCATATTACCAACTCTGTGATCTGGATGTGAACATCATACTCTATCACCTTAGTAACCCATCTAGCTCTCTTCTCACTAATGTCTTTGATCAAAAGAAAGTCCTTCACACTTGCATGAGGTACAAGCAAATGGATCTTGGTGTATGATAGAAGGTGTCTTAATTTCTTCAAAGCTCTTATAATTGTGAGGGCTTGCTTCTCCATATAGTTGTATTTGTCTTAATACTCTTTAAGACCTTCACTAAAGAAGGCAATGGGTTTTTCTTCATTCTTATCATTTACTTGAGTCAAACTAGAAAAAACGTTTGACTCACCACCTAAGCTATAAAGAATGAAATCCTTTTCAAAATTTGAATTAATGAGGGTGGGGGTTGAGGCTATGGCTGCCTTGATCTCTTCAAAAAAAAAATTCTCTTCCTTGGTCCATGCAAAGACCATATTCTTCTTGAGCATAGCTATAAGGAGCTTCACCATGGTAGAAAGATTAGAAATAAATCTTCTCACAAAATTTATCCTACCAAGAAAACTTTGTAGCCCTTTCTTATTTTTAGGAAGAGAGAGAGCAAGTATTTCCTTTGTTCTCTCTAGATCAATGGTTAAACCATCTTTAGATACAATGTGTCCTAAAAAAATTCCTTTATTAGTGGAAAATACACAATTGCTTGGATTTAAGGATAGACCAAAATCTCTACATTTTATAAACACTTGTCTAAGATGGCCAAAATGATCAATCATGCTCATAGATTATACTATAATATCATCAAGATAGACCAATACAAAATTTTCAATCATACTCTTAAAGGCCATCTCACTTTTCTTCTGAAGAGTGGCACCTACATTAGTTAATCCAAATGGCATTTTCCTATAAGCATAGGTGCCCCACTTTGTGGTGAATGTGGTCTTGTATCTGTCAGCCTCTTTGACTAGCACTTGGTTATAATTGGAGAATCCATCAAGAAATGAGGACCTTTCTGAACTACTAATTTTTGATAATATTTTTTCCATAGAAGGGAGGATATGATGATCCTTAAGGGAAGCTTGGATAAGGTCCCTAAAGTCCACACACAATCTGATTTTTTTTGTTCTTCTTCCTAATAGGGACAAGGTTTGCTACCCATGATGAGTTCTTCATAGGAAAGAATTATATTGGCCTCAATCAATTTAGATAGCTCTTTTCTCATCAAAGGTTCAATTTTGGGATTCACTAGCCTCTGACTTTGTCTTACTAGTTTGACATTATCAATTAAATCTATGGCATGTTGAAACAAAATTGGGTCAAAAACATTCAAATCATCATATGTCCAAGAAAATACATCATTAGATTCTTGACATAGATGAATAAAATTTTCTTTCTCAATTTTAGAACATACCTTTTCCATGTTCAAGCATTTTCAATCAGCAACCGTGACTAGTGTGTGATCATCCTTTCTTGCATCAAGGTTCATGCCTCTATCTCTTGCTTGGTCATTAGGATTGAAGACACTTTCTAAGGTAATAAGACCCTTAGGCAAATTTTTGGAACTAAGATTAATGATCTAATCACCATACTAATCCTGTAGTCTTGACTAGTTCCTATCTATAAACTCTTCTTCATTCTCCAAGAAGCTTACAATTTGTTCATCAGATTCAAACACTTGCCAATTGGTGTTGTTGTTTGGGACAACACACCTAATCGCCACTTTAATCTGATGCTTCTTGTTAGCTTCAAGGTTCTTTGGCACATCATAAGATGCACACATTTCTACAATTCTATAAACATATCTATTTTCTTTTCTAGGGATACTTTGAATATTAAATGCATTGAAACTTTCAAGAAAATACCATACTCTATGTTTATAGGACTTAAGAAAACCATTTTTTGTGATATTATAATTTCTCACTTGGTTAACCACCTATCTCCATATACACTTAAGGCTTGAATTCCTATTTTCTAAGTAAGTAGTAGACCTTGAATCAAGGATTCATAGTTGGCCACATTATTAGTACAATTGAATTGGAGAGAAGTGGTACCTTTCTAGTGCAGGAGAAATCAACATTGTACTGGCCCCTGATCCATTTTTATTTCTTGATCCATCAAAGTACATGCTCCATATCCCACTCATATCTTCATTGGTTTTCATAAGGCTAGGGATAAGAGCATCCTTTTCTGATATACAATATGTACCAAGGCCTATCTCCATGGTTTTTGATATGGGATCAAACTGGTATGCATTAGCCTATTCATCTAAGAGAAAATTAGGTATCTCTACTAGAGAGGTAGTAGGCTCATTTACTATGTCTCTTTCCTCTTCTACATAGATGGTGTAATTCATTTTTATAGGGCTAGGGGTATAGGACTCAGTGTGATGGAGGGCTAAAGGCTCTACTTTGATTGAAGCCTTGTCTCCATATCTTGTTTTAGAAAACATGTATGACCAATTGAAAGATATATAGCCACCTATTTGGGAAATGATATCTCTTGAATGATAGATAGCAAAGTGTGGCTTGATTTCAGAAATTGATATATCTTGGACTATAGTACAACTAGGGCATGCATGTAGGGTCATTTCCAAATTCATAAGGATTCCTATAGTTTTGATAGTACTACCATCTAGCTATAATACATCTGTAACAATGGGCTCATATTTCATTTCTAAAGTATTACTAATAGACCTAGGCATCACTAAACTTCTAGCCCATAAATTAATCATGTAATTTTGGACTAGCTTATCCCTTATAATTAGAGAAATGTAAAAGGGAGGAGGTCTAATGTTATTACTTGTTTCTACTTCCCTTGATGGTTGTATCAGACTTGTGGCACTTTCTTCTCTTGATGGCTAATCCTTTGGTTCAATGCTCTCCAATTCTTGTTGCAGTAACCTCTTTTGCATTGGTATAGTATTAATAGCATCCCACATAGAAATTTTTACACTCATCTTCTTCATTTGATCTACCACATTGAATGATGCATTATGTGCTCTGATAGAAACTTTTGGAGCTGCATTTGTAGGAGGTTGAGATGGAACAACTTGAAAATCACTCACATCTTTTCTGTTATTATTTTTCCTTTGTTGTTAAAAGGTATTTGATTGATCATTTACTGCTTGCATGTGAGGCATTGTGTTTGAAGTTGAGGCCTGATTAGGGGGGAAAGTATAGCATCTTCAATGGCTCTTCTCTTGCTCCTAGTATTGTGAGCAATGGAATCCTATTTTACATTACAATGTTCCTCCACTTGATAATTCATAAAAGAAAAATCCCCTAGTTGCTTCAAATGGGCAGCATTAGTAGACTAAGGATCATTATATTTTTGTCCAACATATGGATCTTGTGTGGTCAATGGTAGGAATGATTCTACATTTTGACACATGCAAAAACTACATGAATATCTACAAGAGGGAAAAAATTCCTACTCTTTAGAAAAATTATTTTAGGAAACCAATGCTCTCACTAAATTTGGGTTTGCATTTGTTGTAGTGGTATTGCTAATAGGCCTATTATAAGTAGGGTTTTGAGAAGAAGGTTGGGGAGACCTACAATTTTGAGCTTGTTCCCTTTCCGTAGTCACCATATTATTACCCATTTTCTGGACCACTAAGAGATTTTCCTCTAGCTTCCTTCCTAGATTAGAACTATGGTCTTGTAGCTTCTTTTCTAGATTAGAACTTTAATCTTGTAGCTTCTTGTCTATTTTTTGCATCATTATTTGCATGATGGCCTCGATCTTATCTACCTCATTGGAAGATGTAGAAGCTATTGGAGCTATAGCAAGAGGTTGATATGTAGAAGTAGTAGGGACAGGGACTATTGGAGGTCTATGACTAGGAATATCTAGGAAGAAGGACATAGGAGGCCTTGGAGCCAATTTTCCTCCTTGTATCAATATATTCTCTATCCTAATGGCAATTTCATAGGAATCAGGCAAGGTGTCTCCTCCAATAGATTGCAGGGTGGTAGTAATATCACTATTAAAGGCTTTAAGTTAATATAGAAAAGCATTACCAAGAGAAGGCTTGACTGTAGTGGGTATTTTATCCCATGTCTTTTGGAATCTATAATTGAAATTAGCCATATATTCATGGGGGGCTCTCTTGATAGTTGTTAATAGTTCCAAGAGTGATAGGTGATCACTTTTATCTTCAAAGTGCTCACATAATTTGGCTCCCAACCCATCCCAATAATTAATAGAGTAATGAGCCTAACCTTTATACCATTGCAAGGCCTTTCCTTTTAAGGATGAAGCTAGAAGCCTAACAAAAACATCATCTTCTATAATACCATTTATATTGCAAACATTCAAAACTTCTTGAATGTGTTCTAAAGGAGAGATAGAAGTTTCACCAATAAATTTAGGTAAAATTTTGAGGGCTAATATTGGTAGATCATGTCTTTCATTTAATAGGAGAGGACTTCCACCATTAAAGGTGGCAAAAGCATGAGCTCTAGGTTGATACATATGGAATAACAGTCTATTTATATAAGTGAATGACAACCTAGGCTAAGATCTAACAATAGGAGGAGTAGAGATGGATCTTGTAGGTGTATTTTTTATTGTTGTACTCCTAATTGGTGATATAGATACTCTAGTTTTTCTTCTTCTAGGATTTCAAAATAAAAGCTCTTGGTACTGAAATTTACCTATAGAAGATGCCCTTGTTTCAGCTTTGGGCATGAATCACTACAACTCAGTCTGAATCACATGTGAAAGTTGTAGAGTCACCAAGTGCTTTGTGGGGTGAGACTCTTGAAGGCCTAAAATATTGAGAGCAACACTATTTTCTCAACATTAAACTTGAAATCTTCCTTTTGACACCAATAGACTTGAAATTTTTTGAACATTGTCCCATCAGGCATGCCAAAAACTATTGTCACAAAATTTTGCACCCATGTCCAAAGTTTTTACCTAAGGACAACCTTATAAAACATGGAAACAACCTCCAACCTAGGGGACTTGAACTATGAGGTTGGTCTCCAAAGAAGGTCAGCTTTCTTTGCTATCAGGATGCACCTAACTACTCTTGAGAGGAAGAGGGAGAAAGAGATGCAAGAAATAGAATCTACCTAATCTATTCTAAGGAGGTGATGCACCAAAATAGAGTGTTCAAACTAATCCCTACCCATATATTCACTTTTGAACCATCATGACACCCAAAGATATATGCATCTAGACTTGGTTTAATCCAACAATCACATGCAGATCAAAAAACCAAAATAAATGATGCAAGGAAAATGAGATTCACATATATATCATTCATAGGCCAAAAGGAGATACAATCATGCAAGATTGCAGTTCTTCACAATACACCAATGAGAGGCGAAGAGTTCTTACACTACACATCAATGGTGGAAGGAGATAAGGAAAAATGTCATATAGTTCAAAGGAAAAGGGGATTTATAGCAGTAGGCTAGAGCAATGCCATAGAAATAGACAAGGTCTGACCTTTTCAAAATTTACCAAATCTACCTTTATAGCTTAGGCATAATTGAGATACAACCTTGAGTTCAAACTCCAACAATAAATATAGAATACCATAAATGAATATCTTAGTGAAATCTAATCTTGAGATCAACTTGTTGAAGTGAAGTGATAGGAAAGGCCAAATAAAGAATTTGGCAAAAAAAAAGATCATCATTATTTACAAACAATCAAATAGATATGGAGGGGAATTAGCATTCATGTTACCAAGCCCAAAGTGACACTTTTATATTAAACAACTAGTCCTGGTGATGTGTCATGGCCACAAAAAATCCACTCATGCTACTATCAAAGAAAACATGGGATGGCATAACACGCAAGTTAACCCACCATGAAAATCACAGAATTGATAGTGTGGAAAAAATCTGATCTAACTAGAAAATGTATGAAATATTCATGTAGATCTTCTTTTGAATATGGACAATTTAGATGCCACAAAAATATCCCTAATCGATGAATAAAAAACAACCCTTGATCAATATCTCTTTATTTCAAATGGACAATTGGGCTAAAGTAAGGAATCTCCAAAGAATGCATCTAAATCTAACAACCATCACATTTTCATAAAAGGCACAAGGAAGGGTGCAAAACCACAAGAACCATTAGATCAAAAGGGACCCAACAAGACAGAGATCCACCACGCTCCAACCCATAAAAGGGAAGGGCCCACCTGCCACATGACAAGTGCTTGCTATGTCGCATGAAATAACTATCTTGCAACTTTACATAGCAACATAGTGACAACCATAGATGATTCTTAATCTAATGTTGAGTAAAATACAGTGAAGGAACTGGCTAACCACTTGGCACTAATTTATTTTTTGGCACATTTTCTAATATATGGTTGAAGAGTTAGCATATAATTTCATGATTTCAAAAAGAGTAGAAAAGTCACTCTCTAAAATGACAAAAATGGTTAATGCAAAATTTTAACCTTGACAAAAAATGCACATTAACATGTAACTTGGCACATGAAGGAAAAATGAGCCAACTTGGCACATTTGGCACTTGAAAAAATTGAACTAGCTCAGTACTGAAGGACTTGAGTTAACATGAGATGTTAACCTGCCAGAAAATCATGTTAACCCATATCAAAGAATCCAACCCATTGAAGATCTCTCTGATTGATTATCAATGATGGGCTAAATGGGGGGAAAAATAGCCATCAATTATCCTATGACACCTTTCAACCCATTTGAACAAATGGAATAGGTCCATAGGGGTACTAGGACCCCTAGAGACATATGTTGTCATCAAATGCATCGAAAGGGGTCATAGGTAATCATATGGTGCCTTTCAACCCATTCGAGAAAATGAAATAGGTCTTTAGGGGTCCTAAGACCCCTAAGGACATGTGTTGTCATGAAATGCATCAAAATGGGTTACAGATTATCCTATGACCCCTTTTGACCCATTCAAACAAATGAAATAGGTCCCTAAGGACATATGTTGTAATGAAATGTGTCGAAAGGGGTCATAGGTTATTCGATGAACCCTTTTGACTCATTCAAACAAATGAAATTGGTTTGTAGTAGTCCTATGACACCTAACGACATATGTTGTCATGAACTTTGTTGAGAGGGGTCATAGGTTATCATATGACCCCTTTCAACCCATTCGAACAAATTAATAGGTCCCCGAGGGTCTTAGGACTCCAACCAACATATGTTGTCATGAAATTATTTGAAAGGGGTCATAGGTTATCCTATGACCCCTTTCAATCCATTACAACAAATGAAATAGGTCCCTAGGATCCTAGGACCCCTAAGGATATAGGTTGTCATGAAATGAGTCAAGGGGGTCATAGTATATCCTATGACCCCTTTTGAAACATTCCAACAAATGAAATAGGACCCTAGGACCCCCAAGGACATACATTGTCATAAAATGCATCAGAAGGGGTCATAGGTTATCCTATGACCCCTTTTGACCCATTCAAACAAATGAATGAGGTCCCTAGGGGTCCTAGGATCCCTAGGGACATATGTTGTCATGAGATGTGTCAAATGGGGACATAGGTTATCCTATGACCACTTTTGACCCATTCAAACAAATGAAATAGGTCTCTTTTGGGATATATGTGAAAAGCCAAATGCCACAGGACAATCATGTCGAGGCCTACAATAACCTATCTCATTTACAAGATATCATAGTTTGTTTGGACTCGAAACAGTGTTCCTACTCGATGCCAAAACTTGCAGCGTGCCTCTATTTATTAGTGCATCACTTTGAAAATTTGAAACCACTAATCTTGGCATTAATCAGCTACATCATTCAATCTAGACGGGAGGGTGAACCCTAGTGATACCCTTATTTTGACTACAAAGAGCTTCAATCATTTGCAGCCACCTCATATTGAAGAGCCTAGAAGGTGTTCTGACTTGGTTTGGAGGTTGATCTTCTGAGGTTCATAACTCAGAGATTGCGAGGGATATCAATGAAACATTGAATACTATAAGACAACCATGTCGAGGCCTACAATAACCTATCTCCTTTCTAAGAGATCACTTTCCATTTGGATTTGGCACAATGACTTTGTTCAATGACAAAACTTGCAGTTTGTCTTAGTTCATTGGTACATCATTGTGCAATTTTGAAATCACTGATCTTGGCATTGAATTTTCAAAGCCATTAACTTCAAATGGGTGGGTGAACACTAGTGACACCCTTCTTTGATCCATGGAGAGCCTCCATCATTTGCGGCCACCTTGTACTGAAGAGTCTCGAAGGTTCTCTAAGTGCATTTGGATATTGATCTTCTAAAGGTCATAACTCAGAGCTCATGGGGGCTATCATTGAAACATCAAGTGTTATAGGATGGTCATGTCAAGACCTACAATGAACTATCTCATTTTCAAGAGATCACATTCCATTTGGATTTGGCACAATGATCTCGCTTGATGTCAAAACTTGTAGTGTGCCTTAGTTCATAGGTGTATCAGTATGTAACTTTGAAATTGCTGATCTTGGCATCAAATCATTAGTACCATTAGCTTTGTATGGGTGGGTGAACTCTAGTGAGGCCCTTTTTCTAGCCATGGAGAGCTTCCATCATTTGTGATTACTCTATACCGAAGAGTCTCCAAGGTGCTCTAAGTGCATTTTGAGGTTGATCTTCTAATGATTATAACTCAGATCTCATAGGGCCTATCACTAAAATGTTGAATGCTACAATATGTTCATACTAAGGCCTACAATAACCTATCTCATTTCTGAGAGATCACATTCCATTTGGATTCAACACAATGATCTCGCTCGATGGAAAAACTTGTACTATGCCTTAGTTCATAGGTGCATCATTGTGTAATTTTGAAATTGTTGATCTTGTTATTGAATCATTAGTGCCATTAGCTCTAGATGGCTAGGTGAACCCTTTTGACACCCTTATTTTGATAGTAGAGAGTCTGCATCATTCACAACCAGCCCATACCAAAGAGTCTCCAAGGTGCTATAAGTGCATTTGGAGGTTGATCTTCCAAGGGTCATAACTTGGAACTTGTGGGGGCTATCAGTGAAATGTAAAATGCTAAAGGAAAGTTATGCTAAGGCCTACAATAGGCTATTTCATTTATGAGAGATCACATTTTGTTTGAATTTGGCATAGTGATTTTGCTCAATTGAAAAACTTGCAGTGTGCCTCAATACATAGGTGCATCACTACGTAACATTGAAACTATTGATATTGGAATCTAATAATTAGTGCCATTAGCCCTAGATGGGTGGGTGAACCTTAGTGACACCCATTTTTTGGTCATGAAGAGCCTTCATTGTTCATAGCCACCCCATACCAAAGAGTCTCCAAGGTGCTCTAAGTGTGTTTGGAGGTTGATCTTCCATGTTTCATAACTCAAATATGACTATGATGATGAGGCCTAAAATAACCTATCTTATTTTTGACATATCGCATTCCATTTGGATTTAGCACAATGATCTAGCTCGATGCCAAAACTTGTAGTGTGCTTCATTTCATTGGTGTATCACTATGTAACTTTGAAACCATTGATCTTGGGATCAAATTGTCAACAGTATTATCTCCAAATGGGTGGGTGAATCAAAGTGACACCATTTTTCCAGCCATAAAGAGCTTTAGAAAGTCATGGCCATCCCATACCATAGAGTCTTCAAGGTGCTCTAATTGTGTTTGGAGATCAATCTTCCAAGGGTTGTAACTCAAAGCTCATGGGGGATAGAGGTAAAATGTCAAATACAATATGACGGTCATGTTGATGCCTATAATAACCTATCTCATTTCTAAGAGATCATATTTCATTTGGACTTGGCACAGTGTTCTTGTTCAATCACAAAACTTATAGTGTGCTTTAGTTCATTAGTGCATCACTACGTAGCTTTGAAACTATTAATCTTGGTATCGAATTGTTAGTGTCATTAGCTTAGAATAGATGCATGGACCATAGTGACTTTATTGTTCTAGTCATAGAAAGCCACCAACATTCACAACCACCCTATACTAAAGAGTCTCCAAGATGTTCTAAGTGTGTTTAGAGTTTGATCTTCCAAGCCTCATAACTTGGAGCTCATAGTGGTTATTGCTGAAATGTTGAATGCTGTAGGGAATTCATGTTGAGGCCTAAAATGACCTAGTGACACCTAGGGTCACTTGATGGGGTCACAACCCAAGCACAGAATGGACACAATAGGAAAGGGGAATTTTATTAACTTTGTAAATAAGCTAATACATTCAGTACAGAGAAAATAGACTTCAAAACATGCCCTAAGGGCTTACAATAGTATAAATCTAGAGATAATTTCTCCTTTCAGTACCTCCTCTCAAACTCCACTTCGAACTGCCTTTTACAACGCTAGAAATGTTCTTAAATAGACCTCAAAGGGTTAAGGATTAGGAGTACATTCTAAAAAGTGCTAGAAAGAATCCACCGACCAAATAGAAGCCTCCAAAAGCTGCATTAGAAGTTGATGCAAATATAGAAGAATCCAAAAAAGGTAACTGAAATTTGGGGAGGCATAACTTTTGAACCGTAGCTCTGATTGACGAACCGTTTACATTTTTGAATAGCTCTCAAAGTGCTCTATAACCCTATGACCTAGATTCACTCGTCCCCCATTTTTTGGCCCTTTTTGAGGTCATTTAATGGCCCTAACCTGACTTCAAAGCACTCTTAAGAGGTCTCCAAAAACTAAAAAATTGCAATAACTTTTAAACCGTAGGGCCTTTTGACCTAATTCTTTTTCTGGAATGCCCTAAATTACAATTACATTCATCTAGCCAATTTACACCTTCTAATTCACCAAAAAAATGGATCAATTACATACTCCTATTTTTCTAACATTTACATATATCCCAAGGTGTTCAAATACTCTATCTTAGAACACTGATAGTGGAACTGTGAGAGTTGGAACCTTTATTTGACCCAAATGGGTATCCAAAAATGAAAACACGTGAAAAAAAATTGAGTTTAAGTACATCTTTTTGGTTGACACAAGATTGCCCTTATACCTCTGGATACTCCTGCATCAAACACCCAAGGTAGATTGAAAAGTGACCTTATTACTTTATGAATGGTAGAGGAAATCCCAAATGGGAAACCTGAGCTGGTGATATCCAAGTTGAGTCCTCTATCGGCCCTCCTTTCCACTTGACCAAATACTCTTCATACTGCCTATGTCTAGTACTCCTACCCACACAATGATCTAAAATGTCTTCTATCTCCTCCTTTTTAGAAGTAGGAATTGGACATGGCTCTAACATCAGCTCCTCATCTGCACCATCATCATGATACTCTGTTAAGCCTGCAATGTTCAAAATAGGAGAAATGTAAATACCATCTGGCAACTCCACCTCATATGCATTTCCTAAGTCATGTTTCTTCAGAATTTTGTAGGGGCCAATTTTTTTCATTTTCAGCTTGTTGTAAGTAACAGCAGGAAATCTTTCTTTTCTTAAGTGTACCATGACTAGATCCCCTACTTGGAATTCCTTATGTATTCTCCTTTGATCACCAATAGCTTTATACTCTTGATTCATCCTATAAATGTGTGCCTAGACCTCCTGATGTAGATGCTTGATATGTTCAGAAAATTCTTCAGCTTTAGCACTTGTCCTCTCCCCTTGTTCTATCTTCCTCAATTTTGGTGCAGACCTTGGGCTACTTCCATATACAATTTGGAATGGTGATCTACCACTACTCTTGTTTATAGAGTTATTGTAAGAAAACTCTACTTATGGTAGAATCAAATCCCACCACTTGGGCTTATCCCCAACTAAACATCTCAGCAAATTGCCCAGACTTCTGTTTACCACTTCTATTTTGCCATTAGTCTGCAGGTGATGTGTCGAACTAAATTCCAAATCTATTCTCAACTTCTTCCACAATGTTCTCCAGAAATACCCCACAAATTTAGTGTCTCTGTTAGAAACTATAATCCTTGGGAGACCATGTAGTCTTACCACCTCTTTGAAAAAAAAGTATGCAATATGGACAGCATCATGAGTTTTGTGGCACAGAATGAAATGTGCCATTTTAGAGAACCTATCAACCACCAAAAATACTGAGTCATTACCCCTTTGTGTCCTTGGCAATCCAAGAACAAAATCCATACTTATGTCCTCCCATGGCTTTGATGGAATAGGCAATGGCTGATATAGTCCAGTATTATGACTAAATCCCTTGGCCACTTGGCAAATCTGACAACTCTATACAAACTTCTTCACATCCTGTGACATTTGAGGCAAAAAATAATGTTCTTTGAGAATGGAAATGGTCTTATCTCGACCAAAATGTCTTGCCATCCCTCCATTATGTTTCTCCTTAATCAGATTTTCCCTCATGGAACTCCTTGGAATGCATAATTGACTGCCCCTGAATAACATACCATCCTGAATCAGATAGTCTAACCACTTAGTTCTGTCTATAGCAACAGGCTCGTTACAAGCTTTCTATGCTTCAACAAAATCAGGATCCTCAGGGTATAGATTCTTGAGTTCACCAAACCCAACTACTTTAACCAGCATTACTGTAAGCAACAACTATCTCCTACTTAATGCATCTGCAACCCTGTTAGATTTTCCACTTCTATGCTTCAACACAAATGTATAGCTCTTCAACAACTCTACCCACTTCATACGCCTCTGATTCAATTTACCTTGGCTATTTAGGTACTGTAATGCCTGGTGATCAGTATAAAAAACAAATTCCTTCGGCAATAAATAATGCCTCCATTTCTTTAAGGCCTAAACTATTGCATAGAACCCTTGGTCATAAATATAATACTTTCTTTTCGCATCATTCAATTTTTTACTAAAATATGCAATAGGCTTACCTTTTTGGCTTAATACAACTCCAATAGCATTGCCACTAGCATCACAATCCACTTAGAACACCTTCTAAAATCTAGAAGTGTCAACACAGGTTATTCTGTCACCTTCTTCTTTAGCAATTCAAAATTTCTCGCAGTTGTCATAGTCCATTTGGACTCTTTACTATCCCCTCTTATTGTGTCAGTCAGGGGTGTACATATGCCACTGAAATTCTTAATGAACTTCTTGTAAAAACTAATCAGACCATGAAATGATCTTACATCAATAATAGACCTTGGAGTAGGCCATTCCCAGATGGCTCTTACATTCTCTGGATCTATTTTGAGACCTTTAGGTGATATAAAAAACATCAAGTAGACTAATTCCCTTTTTGCAAAGATACACTTCTTCAGATTTATTAACAGTTTCTCTTCTCTTAACCTTTCAAGGACACTACGAATATGCAATAAATGTTCTTCAAAATTCTTGCTAAAAATTAAAATATCATCCAAATAAACAATAACAAATTTTCCCAAGAAATTCTTAAGTACCTCATTCATAAGCTGCATGAAGGTGCTTGGGGCATTCATCAATCCAAAGGGCATGACTAACCACTCATAAAGACCTTCCTTGGTCTTGAAGGTTATTTTCCACTCATCTCCTTCTTGAATCTATATCTGGTGATAACCACTCTTGAGATCTATCTTTGTGAAGTACTAAGCTCCACTCAAGCAGTCCATAAGATCATCCATTCTTGGCAAAGGAAATTGATATTTGATGGTTATCCTATTTATAGCTCAAGAGTCTATACACATCCTCCACTCTTCATCCTTCTTTAGTGCTAGTACTTTAGGTACTGCATATGGACTCAGGCTCTCCCGAATCAAGACCTTCCTCAATAGCTCCTGAACCTATCTGTTTAGCTCCTTAGTTTCAGTAGGAGTCATCCTATGAGAAGCCTTCTTAGGAAAACTAGCTCTTGGGATTAAATCTATCTAATGACCAATTTTCCTTACTGGTTGCAATCCTTCTGGAACATTATCAAAGATAATATCTCCAAACTCACCTAGTAAATCTAAAACTTCAAGTGATATTTCACTACTACCTTCTTTATCTTTCCTAGGAATCAAAGCATAGCACATACGCTAATGTTTCATGCCATCTAAAAACTTCCTTCCATCAACAAGACAAATCCTAACTCTGATACATACCTTTTCACCTTCCTTTTTCATGGGCTTAAGTTTTTGGTGAACTCCATCCTTTGTTAGAGAGTATGTGTTTGCATGAGCATCATGTACTGCATGCCTATCAAACTACCACAGTCTACCCAACAATAGATGGCAAACATCCATTGGAATAACATCACAGAGAACTGCATTATGGTAACTCCCAATTTTGAATTTCACTAAACATTGTTCACGTACTAGGACCTTATGATCATCTTTCATCCAAGCAATCCGATAGGATTGGGGGTGTTTCTCCCTCTTGAGCTTCAGCTTAGAGACCATATCTTATGATACCAAGTTATTAGTGCTACCACCATCAATGATCACATCAAAACATTTATCCTCACACTTACATCTGGTACAGAACAAACTCCTCCTTTGTCTTGGTTCAATCTCACCACTTAGTAGGACCCTTTCATTTACTAAAGTCTCTCCTCTTTTTGCATCCTCTGAATGTGATGATTGTGCATCCTCATCCACATGAGCAACCCTAGCTTGACCCTCAACTCTCCTATCTCTCCTTCCTTATCGTTGAGGGCATTCCAAGGCATGACGACCTTCTTCATTGTAATGGAAACTGGTACCACAGAAGCCTCCTCTTCCTTGTCCACATCCTCTACCTCTTCCTCTCTAATTTTCAAAGTCTTGATCTCGAGAGCAGTTGAAACCCTCATTCCTCTGGTTCCTGCTAGTACCCACATCTTTATTTTTCTTTTGCATTTCATTTCAGCCTCCAGATGACCTACCACTACCCCTTCCTCCTTGATCGAACCCTCTTTGTCTCCCTTCAAACCTTGTATTTAGCTTCTCTTCAACTCGTAGGGAAAACTTGTATGCCTCTTCAATGCTGGTCATTCTTAAAAGACTCAATTCCTCCTGGATGCTAGGTCACAACCCACTAATATAATGAGCAACCTTCTCCTTATTTTCTTTTGCATACCCTACTCTAATTAGAAGTTGATAAAACTCCTCTGTATATTCCTAGACTGGTCTTCTTCTTGATTTAACCCATGCATCTTCTTAAACAAATCAAGCTCATAATCAATAGGAATGAATTGCTTCTTCAATTTGTCCACCATACGATCCCACCTTGTGATCTTCTCCTTTCCTCTTCTATTTCTTTACAATTGAACCTCATGCCACAAGATTTTGGCATGGCCTTTCGGTTTGGCCTTTGCAAACTTAATGCTATTTGGATCTCTCATATCCTAATACTCAAAGTACTCTTCCAGTTCATTGATCTAGTCGATCAACTCATCTAGTTTCAGGTTTCCTTAAAATACACCCACATCAATTTTAGGTCTTTTCCCAAACTTAGTAATGGCCCTAAAAAGCCTTTCCTCTACCTGATTCAAAACTTCCCCGCCAAAATTCCCTTCTAGTTCAATTTCTTCTTCTTCATTGTCGTCCTCACTTTTTTCGCCTATGGTAACATTTGTTCCTCTACGGAGCTCCTCTTGCAATGCTTGTACTTACCTTTGGAGGGCTCTAACCTCCTCAAGATTAATAGCTCTGGCCCTTCCACCATGCTCTCTTCTTGGAGGCATCTTCTTAACTCAAACCCACAACCACATAGTCTTGGTGCAAACTGCCTCACAGTCGACACTCTATCTACACACTCAAGAAAACTTGCTTTGATACCACTTGATGGGGTCACAACCCAAGCACAGAATGGACACAACAAGAAATGGGAATTTTGTTAACTTTTTAAATAAGCTAATACATTTGATACAGAGAAAATAGACTTCAAAACATGCCCTAAGGGCTTACAATAGTCTGTTCTCAACTTCTTCCACAATGTTCTCCAAAAATACCCCACAAATTTAGTGTCTCTATTAGAAACTATAATCGGGAGACCATGTAGTCTTACCACCTCTTTGAAAAACAAGTCTACAATATGGATAGCATCATGAGTTTTGGTGCATGGAATGAAATGTGCCATTTTGGAGAACCTATCAACCACCACAAATACTGAGTCATTACCCCCTTGTGTCCTTGGCAATCCAAGAACAAAATCCATACTTATGTCCTTCCATGGCTTTGATGGAACATGCAATTGCTGATATAGTCTAGTATTGTGAACAAACTTCTTCACATCCTGTGACATTTGAGGCCAAAAATAATGTTCTTTGAGAATGCCAATGGTCTTATCTCGATCAAAATGTCCTACCATCCCTCCATTATGTTTCTCCTTAATCAGATTTTCCCTCATGGAACTCCTTGGAATGCATAATTGACTGCCCTTGAATAACATACCATCTTGAATCAGATAGTCTAACCACTTAGTTCTATCTATAGCAACAGGCTCCTTACAAGCTTTCCATGCTTCAACAAAATCAAAATCCTTAGGGTATAGATTCTTGAGTTCATCAAACCCAAATACTTTAACCTACATTACTGTAAGAAACAATTGTCCCTTACTTAATCCATCTGCAACCCTATTAGATTTTCCACTTCTATGCTTCAACACAAATGTATAGCTCTGCAACAACTCTACCCACTTCATACGCCTCTGATTCAATTTACTTCGGCTATTTAGGTACTGTAATGCCCGGTGATTAGTATACAAAAAAAATTCCTTCGAAAATAAATAATACCTCCATTTCTTTAAGGCCTGAACTATTTCATAGAACCCTTGATCATAAATAGAATACTTTCTTTTTGCATCATTCAATTTTTCACTAAAATATGCAATAGGTTTACCTTCTTGGCTTAATATAGCTCCAATAGCATTGCCACTAGCATCACAATCCACTTGGAACACCTTTCTAAAATTTGGAAGTGTCAACACAGGTTGTTCTATCACCTTCTTCAGTAATTCAAAACTTCTGGTAGCTACCATAGTCCATTTGAACTCTTTTCTATCCCCTCTTATTGTGTCAGTCAGGGGTGCACATATGCCACTGAAATTCTTAATGAATTTCCTATAAAAACTAACCAGACCATGAAATGATCTTATCTCAGTAGCAGACCTTGGAGTAGGCCATTCCAAGATGGCTCTTACCTTCTCTCGATCCATTTTGAGACCTTCAGGTGATATAAAAAACCCCAAGTAGACTAATTCCCTTTTTGCAAAGATACACTTCTTCAGATTAATTAGCAGTTTCTCTTCCCTTTTACTTTCAAGGACACTACGAATATGCAATAAATTTTCTTCGAAAGTTTTTCTAAAAATTAAAATTTCATCCAAATAAACAATAACAAATTTTCCCAAGAACTTCTTAAGTACCTCATTCATAAGCCGCATGAAGGTGCTTGGGGCATTCGTCAATCCAAAGGGCATGACTAACCACTCATAAAGACCTTCCTTGGTCTTGAAGGCTATTTTCCACTCATCTCCTTCTCGAACCCGTATCTAGTGATAAAAACTCTTGAGATCTATCTTTGTGAAGTACTGAGCTCCACTCAAGCAGTCCATAAGATCATCCATTCTTGGCAAAGGAAACCAATATTTGATGGTTATCCTATTTATAGCATGAGAGTCTGTACACATCCTCCACTTTCCATCCTTCTTTGGTGCTATTACTATAGGTACTGCACATGGACTCAGGCTCTCCCAAATTGAGCCCTTCCTCAATAGCTCTT
Organism: Cupressus sempervirens; assembly: GCA_028749045.1. Classification (NCBI taxonomy): domain Eukaryota; kingdom Viridiplantae; phylum Streptophyta; class Pinopsida; order Cupressales; family Cupressaceae; genus Cupressus; species Cupressus sempervirens. Next base: position 388,313,881 of record CM053783.1, read on the forward strand.
GAACCTATCTATTTAGCTCCTCAGTTTCAGTAGGAGTCATCCTGTGAGCAACCTTGTTAGGTAAACTAGCTCTTAGGATTAAATCTATCTGATGACTGATTTGCCTTACTGGTGGTAATCCTTCTGGAACAATATTAGAGATAATATCACCAAACTCACCTAGTAAATCTAAAACTTCAAGTGGTATTTCACTACTACCTTCTTTATCTTTCCTAGGAATAAAAGCATAGCACATACGCTGATGTTTCATTCCATCTAAAAACTTCCTTCCATCAACAAGACAAATCCTAGCACTGCTACATACCTTTTTGCCTTCCTTTTTCATGGGCTTTAGTTTGTGGCAAACTCCATCCTTTGTTAGAGAGTATGTTTTTGCATGACCATCATGTACTGCATCCCTATCAAATTGCCATGGTCTACCCAAAAATAGATGAAAAACATCCATTGGAATAACATCACAGAGAACTTCATCATGGTAACTCCCAATTTAAAATTTCACTAAACATTATTCACTTACCAAGACCTTATGATCATCTTTCACCCAAGCAATCCAATAGGGCTAGGGGTGTTTCTCCCTATTGAGATTCAGCTTAGAGACCATCTCTTATGATACCAAGTTATCAATGCTACCACCATCAATGATCACATCACAACATTTATTCTCACACTTGCATCTGGTATGGAAAAAACTCCTCCTTTGTCCTAGTTCAATCTCACCACTTAGTAGGACCCTTTCATTTACTAAAGTCTCTCCTCTTTCTGCATCCTCTGAATGTGATGATTGTGCATCCTCAGCCACATGCGCAACCCTAGCTTGACCCTCATCTCTCCTATCTATCCTTCCTTGTCATTGAAGGCATTCCAAGGCACAATGACCTTCTTCATTACAATGGAAATAGGTACCATGAAAGCCTCATCTTCCTTTTCCATGTCCACTACCTCTTCCTCTCTGATTTCCAAAGTCTTGATCTTAGGAGTGGTTGAAACCCTCATTTCTTTGATTCCTGCTAGTACCCACATTTTCATTTTTCTTTTGGGTTTCATTTTGCCCTCTAGATGACCTACCACTACCCATTCCTCCTTGTCCATGCCCTCTTTGTCTCCCTTCAAACCTCTTATTTAGCTTCTCTTCAACTCATAGGGAAAACTAGTATGCCTCTTCAACATTGGTCATTATTACCAGACACAATTTCTCATGGATGCTAGGCCACAACCCACTAATATAATGAGAAACCTTCTCCTTATTTGCTTCTGCATGCCCTGCTCTAATCAAAAGTTGATAAAACTACTCTATATATTCCTAGACTGATATTCTTGCTTGCTTTAACCTATGCATCTTCTTAAACAAATCAAGCTCATAATCAACAAGAATGAATTGCTTCTTCAATTTGTCCACCATACGATCCCAACTTGTGATCTTCTACTTTCCTTTTCTATTTCTTTCCAATTGAACCTCTTGCCACCAGATTTTGGAATGGCCTTTTAGTTTGGCCTTTTCAAACATAACCTTATCTAGATCTCTCATATCCTCATACTCAAAGTACTCTTTCAGTTCATTGATCCAGTCGATCAACTCATCTAGTTTCAGGTTTCCTGAAAATACACACACATCAATTTTAGGTCTTCTCCCAAACTTAGTAATGGCCTTAAAAAGCTTTTCCTCTACCTGATTCAGAACTTCCCCATCAAATTCCCCTTCTGGTCCAATTTCTTCTTCTTCATTGTCATCCTCACTTTTGTCGCCTGCGGCAACATTTGTTCCTCTACAGAGCTCCTCCTGCAATGCTTGTACCTACCTTTGGAGCGCTCTAACCTCCTCAAGATTAATAGCTCCGACCCTTCCACCATGCTCTCTTCATGGAGGCATCTTCTTAACTCAAATCCACAACCACATAGTCCTCATGCAAATTGCCTCACATTTGGCACTCTGTCTACACACTTAAGAAAACTTGCTCTAATACCACTTGATGGGGTCACAACCCAACCATAGAATGGGCACAACAAGAAAGGGGAATTTAATTAACTTTGTAAATAAGCTAATACATTCAATATAGAGAAAATAGACTTCAAAACATGCCCTATGGGATTATAATAGTATAAATGTGGAGATAATTTCTCCTTTCAATATCTCCTCTCAAACTCCACTTTGAACTGCCTTTTACAATGCCAGAAATGTTATTAAATAGACCCTAGAGGGTTAAGGATTAGGAGTACATTCTAGAAAGTGCTAGAAGGTATCCACCGACCAAATAGAAGGCTCCAGAAGCTATGTTAGAAGTCGATGCAAATCTAGAAGAATCTAGAAATGGTAACCAAACTTTTGAGAGGCATAACTTTTGAACTGTAGCTCTAATTGACGAAGCGTTTATATTTTTGGAACGCTCTCAAAGTACTCTATAGCCCTATGGACTAGATTCACTCATGCCCCATTTTTTGGCCCTTTTCAAGGTCATTTAATGCCCCTAACCTAACTTTGAAGCACTCTTAGGAGGTCTACAAAAATTGGAAAACTGCAATAACTTTCAAACCGTAGGGCCTTTGGACCTGATTCTTTTTTTGGAATGCTCTAAATTACAAATACAATCATCTGGCCAATTTACACCTTCTAGTTCACCAAAATGATAGGTCAATTACATACTCCTATTTTTTTGACATTTACACATATCCCAAGCATTTCAAATACTCTATCCTAGAACACTAATAGTGGAACTGTGAGAGTTGGAACCTTTATTTGACCCAAATTGGTATCCAAAAATGAAAACACATGAAATAGAAATTGAGTCTAAGTACATTTTTTTGGTTGGCATAGGATTGCCCTTATACCTCTAGATGCTCCTACATTAGACACCCAAGGTAGATTGAAAAGTGACCCTGTCACTTTATGAATGGTAGAGGAAATCTGAAATGGGAAATCTTAGCTACAGATATCCAAGTTGAGTTCTCTATCGACCGTCTTTTCCACTTGACCAAATAGTCTTCATACTGCCTATGTCTGGTACTCCTACCCACACGATGATCTAAAATGTCTTCTACCTCCTCCTTTTTAGAAGTAGGAATTGGACATGGATCTAAAATGTCCTGCCATCCCTCCACTATGTTTCTCCTTAATCAGATCTTCCCTCATGGAACTCCTTGGAATGCATAATTGACTGCCCTTGAATAACATACCATCTTAAATTAGATAGTCTAACCACTTAGTTCTGTCTACAACAACAGGCTTGTTACAAGCTTTCCATGCTTCAGCAAAATTAGGATCCTCAGGGTACAGATTCTTGAGTCTATCAAACCCAACTAGTTCAACCTGCATTACTATAAGCAACAATTGTCTCCTACTTAATGCATCTACAACCCTGTTAGATTTTTCACTTCTATGCTTCAACACAAATGTATAGCTCTGCAAGAACTCTACCCACTTCATATGCCTCTGATTCAATTTACCTTGGCTATTTAGGTACTATAATGCCTGGTGATCAATATACAAAACAAATTCATTCGATAATAAATAATGCCTCCATTTCTTTAAGGCCTGAACTATTTCATAGAACCCTTGATAATAAATAGAATACTTTCTTTTTGCGTCATTCAATTTTTCACTAGAATATGCAATAGGCTTACCTTCTTGGCTTAATACAGCTCCAATAGCACTGCCACTAGCATCATAATCCACTTGGAACACGTTTCTAAAATTTGGAAGTGTCAACACAGGTTTTTCTATCACCTTTTCTTTATCAATTCAAAACTTCTCGCAGCAGCCACAGTCCATTTGAACTCTTTTCTATCCGCTCTTATTGTGTCAGTCAGGGGTGCACATATGCCACTCAAATTCTTAATGAACTTCCTGTAAAATCTAACCAGACCATGAAATGATCTTACTTTAGTAGCAGACCTTGGAGTATGCCATTCCAAGATGGCTCTTACCTTCTCTCGATCCATTTTGAGACCTTCAGGTGATATAACCATTTTCAAGTAGACTATTTCCCTTTTTGTAAAGATGCACTTCTTCATATTAATTAATAGTTTCTCTTCCCTTAACCTTTCAAGGACACAAAAAATATGCAATAAATGTTCTTCGAAAGTCTTGCTGAAAATTAAATTATCATCCAAATAAACAATAACAAATTTTCCGAAGAAATTCTTAAGTACCTCATTCATAAGTTGCATGAAGGTGCTTAGGGTATTTGTCAATCCAAAGGGCATGACTAACCACTCATAAAGACCTTCCTTGGTCTTGAAGGCTATTTTTCACTCATCTCCTTCTTGAATCTGTATCTGGTGATAACCACTCTTGAGATCTATCTTTGTGAAGTACTGAGCTCCACTCAAGTAGTCCATAAAATCATCCATTCTTGGCAAAGGAAATCGATATTTGATGGTTATCCTATTTCTAGCTCGAGAGTTTAAACACATCCTCCACTCTCCATCCTTCTTTGGTGCTAGTACTGTAGGTACTACACATGGACTCAAGCTCTCCCGAATCAAGCCCTTCCTCAATAGCTCCTGAACTTGTTTGTTTAGTTCCTCAGTTTCATTAGGAGTCATCTTGTGAGCAGCCTTGTTAGGAAAATTAGCTCTTGGGATTAAATCTATATGATGATTAATTTGCCTTACTGGTGGCAATCCTTCTAGAACATTATTAGAGATAATATCTCCAAATTCACCTAGTAAATTTGAAACTTCAGGTGGTATTTCACTACTACCTTCTTTATCTTTCCTAGGAATCAAAGAATAGCACATACGCTGATGTTTCATGCCATCTTAAAACTTCCTTCCATCAACAAGACAAATCCTTACACTGCTACATACCTTTTCACCTTCCTTTTTCATGGGCTTCAGTTTGTGGCCAACTCCATCCTTTGTTAGAGAGTATGTGTTTGCATGACCATCATGTACTGCATGCCTATCAAATTGCCATTGTCTACCCAACAATAGATGGAAAATATCCATTGGAATAACATCACAGAGAACTGCATCATGGTAACTCCCAATTTTTAATTTCTCTAAACATTGTTCACTTACCAGGACCTCATGATCATCTTTCACCCAAGAAATCCAGTAGGGTTGGGGGCATTTCTCCCTCTTGTGCTTTAGCTTAGAGACCATCTGTTCTGATACCAAGTTATCAGTGCTACCACAATCAATGATCACATCAAAAAATTTATCCTCACACTTGCATCTGGTACGGAACAAACTCTTCCTTTGTCCTAGTTCAATCTCACCACTTAGTAAGAACCTTTCATTTACTAAAGTCTCTCCTCTTCTTGCATCCTCTGAATGTGATGATTGTGCATCCTCATCCACATGAGCAACCCTAGCTTGACCCTTAGCTCTGTTATCTATCCTTCCTTGTCATTAAGGGCATTCCAAGGCATAATGACCTTCTTCATTACAATGTAAACAGGTACCACAAAAGCCTCCTCTTCTTTGTCCACATCCTCTTCCTCTTCCTCTCTGATTTTCAAAGTCTTGATCTCGAGAGCGATTGAAACCCTCATTTCTTTGGTTCCTGCTAGTACCCACATCTTCATTTTTCTTTTGGGTTTCATTTCGGCCTCCAAATGACCTACCACTACCCCTTCCTCCTTGATTGTGCCCTCTTTGTCTCCCTTCACACCTCTTATTTAGCTTCTCTTCAACTCGTAGGGCAAACTGGTATGCCTCTTCAATGTTGGTCATTCTTACCAAACTCAATTCCTCCTAGATGCTAGGCCACAACCCACTAATATAACAAGCAACCTTCTCCTTATTTGCTTCTGCATGCCCTGCTCTAATCTAAAGTTGATAAAACTCCATTGTATATTCCTAGACTGATCTTCCTGCTTGCTTTAACCCATGCATCTTCTTAAACAAATCAAGCTCATAATCAACAGGAATGAATTGCTTCTTCAATTTTTCCACCCTATGATCCCACCTTGTGATCTTCTCCTTTCCTCTTCTATTTTTTTCTAATTGAACCTCTTGCCACAAAATTTTGGATTGGCCTTTGCAAACTTAACCCTATTTGGATCTCTCATATCCTCATACTCAAAGTACTCTTCCAATTCATTGATCCAGTCGATCAACTCATCTGGTTTCTGGTTTCCTGAAAATACACCCACATTAATTGTAGGTCTTTTTCCAAACTCTGTAATGGCCCTAAAAAGCCTTTCCTCTGCCTAATTCAAAAATTCCCTGTTAAATTCCCCTTCTAGTCCAATTTCTTCTTCTTCATTGTCATCCTCACTTTCATCGCCTATGGCAACATTTGTTCCTTTATGGAGCTTCTCTTGCAATGCTTGTACCTGCCTTTGGAGGGCTCTAACCTCTTCAGGATTAATAGCTCTGGCCCTTCCACCATGCTCTCTTCATGGAGGCATCTTCTTAACTCAAACCTACAACCACACAGTCCTAGTGCAAACTATGTCACAGTCGGTGCTCTATCTACACACTCAGGAAAACCTACTCTTATACCACTTGATGGGGTCACAACCCAAGCACAAAATGGACACAACAGGAAATGGGAATTTTATTAACTTTTAAAATAAGCTAATACATTCAATACAGATAAAATAGACTTCAAAACATGCCCTAAGGGCTTACAGTAGTATAAATCTTGAGATAATTTCTCCTTTTAGTACCTCCTCTCAAACTCCACTCTGAACTACCTTTTTATAATGCCAGAAATGTCCTTAAATAGACCCTAGAGGGTTAGGGATTAGGAGTACATTCTAGAAAGTGCTCGAAGGCATCCACCGACCAAATAGAAGGCTCCCGAAGCTGCATTAGAAGTCGATGCAAATCTAGAAAAATCCAAAAATGGTAACCAAACTTCTGGGATGCATAACTTTTGAATTGTAGCTCCGATTGACGAACCGTTTACATTTCTAGAGAGCTCTCAAAGTGCTCTATAGCTATATAGACTAGATTTTCTTGTAATCCAATTTTCAGCCCTTTTTGAGGTCATTTAATGCCCGTAACCTAACTTTGAAGCACTCTTAGGAGGTCTACAAACACAAAAAAATTGCAATAACTTTCAAACCGTAGGGCCTTTTGACCTGATTCTTTTTCTAGAACGCTCTAAATTACAATTACATACATTTGGCTAATTTACACCTTCTAGTTCACCAAAATGATGGCTCAATTATATACTCCTATTTTTTTGACATTTACACGTATCCCAAGGTGTTCAAATGCTCTATCCTAGAATACTGATAGTGGAATTGTGAGAGTTGGAACCTTTATATGACCCAAATGGGTATCCAAAAATGAAAACAAATGAAATAGAAACTGTGACCCTGTCACTTTATGAATGGTAGAGGAAGTCCCAAATGGGAAACCTCAACTGCTGATATCCAAGTTGAGTCCTCTATCAGCCATCCTTTCCACTTGACCAAATACTCTTCATACTGCCTATGTCTGGTACTCCTACCCACACGATGATCTAAAATGTCTTCTATCTCCTCCTTTTTAGAAGAAGGAATTGGACATGGCTCTAACATCAGCTCCTCATCTGCACCATCACCATGATACTCTGTTAAGTCTGCAATGTTGAAAATAGGAGGAATGTGAATACCATCTGGAAACTCCACCTCATATACATTTCTTGAGTCATGTTTCTTCAGAATTTTGTAGGGGCCAAATTTCTTCATTTTCAGCTTGTTGTAAGTACCAGCTAGAAATATTTCTTTTCTTAAGTGTACCATGACTAGATCCCCTACTTGGAATTCTTGATTTCTTCTCCTTTGATCAGCCCTAGCTTTATACTCTTGATTCATCCTAACAATGTGTGCTTGGACCTCCTCATGTAGACACTTGATATGTTCAACAAATTCTTCAACTTCAGTAATTGTCCTCGCCCCTTGTTCTATCTTCCTCAATTCTGGTGTAGTCCTTGGGCTACTTCCATATACAATTTGGAATGGTGATCTACTAGTAATCCTATTTATAGAGTTATTGTAAGAAAACTCTACTTCTGGTAGAATCAAATCCCACTCCTTGGGCTTATCCCCAACTAAACATCTCAACAAATTGCCCAAACTTCTATTTACCACTTCTGTTTGGCCGTCAGTCTATGGGTGATGTGTCCAACTAAATTTCAAGTTTGTTCTCTACTTCTTCCACAATGTTCTCCAAAAATACCCCACAAATTTTGTGTCTCTTTTAGAAACTATACTCCTTGGGAGACCATGTAGTCTTACCACCTCTTTGAAAAACAAGTCTGCAATATGGATAGCATCATGAGTTTTGTGGCATGGAATGAAATGTGCCATTTTGGAGAACCTATCAACCACCACAAATACTAAGTCATTACCCCTTTGTGTCCTTGGCAATCCAAGAACAAAATCCATACTTATGTCCTCCCATAGCTTTGTTGGAACAGGCAATGGCTGATATAGTCCAGTATTGTGACTAAATCCCTTGGCCACTTGACAAATTTGACAACTTTGTACAAACTTCTTCACATCCTGTGACATTTGAGGCCAAAAATAATGTTCTTTGAGAATGGAAATGGTCTTATCTTGAAAAAAATGTCCTGCCATCCCTCCACTATATTTCTCCTTAATTCAATTTTCCCTCATGGAACTCCTTGGAATGCATAATTGTCTACCCTTGAATAATGTACCATCCTGAATTAGATAGTCTGACCGCTTAGTTATGTCTACAACAACAAGCTCATTACTAGCTTTCCATGCTTTAGCAAAATCAGGATCCTCAAGGTATAGATTCTTGAGTTCATCAAACCCAACTACTTCAACCTACATTACTGTAAGCAACAACTGTCTCCTACTTAATGCATCTGCAACCCTGATAGATTTTCCACTTCTATGCTTCAATAAAAATGTATAGCTCTACAAGAACTCTACCCACTTCATATGCCTCTGATTTAATTTACCTTGGCTATTTAGGTACTATAATGCCTAGTGATCAGTATACAAAACAAATTCTTTCAGCAATAAATAATGCCGCCATTTCTTTAAGGCCTGAACTATTGCATAGAACTCTTGATCATAAATTTAATACTTTCTTTTTGTATCATTCAATTTTTTACTAAAATATGGAATAGGCTTACCTTCTTGGCTTAATACAGCTCCAATAGCACTGCCACTAGCATCACAATCCACTTGGAACACCTTTCTAAAATCTGGAAGTGTCAAAACAGGTTATTATGTCACCTTCTTCTTCAGCAATTCAAAAATTCTCGCAGCTGCCACAGTCCATTTGAACTCTTTTCTATCCCCTGTTATTGTGTTAGTCAAGGGTGCAGATATGCCACTGAAATTCTTAATGAACTTCCTATAAAAACTAACCAGAACATGAAATGATCTTACCTCAGTAGTAGACCTTGGAGTAGGCTATTCCAAGATGGCTCTTACCTTCTCTGGATCCATTTTGAGACCTTTAGATGATATAACAAACCCCAAGTAGACTAATTCCCTTTTTGCAAAGATACACTTCTTCAGATTAATTAACAATTTCTCTTCCCTTAACCTTTCAAGGACACTACAAATATGCAATAAATGTTCTTTGAAAGTCTAGTTGAAAATTAAAATATCATCTAAATAAACAATAAAAAATTTTCCCAAAAACTTCTTAAGTACCTCATTCATAAGCCGCATGAAGGTGCTTGGGGCATTTGTCAATCTAAAGGGTATGACTAACAACTCATAAAGACCTTCCTTGGTCTTGAAGGCTATTTTCCAATCATCTCCTTCTCGAGTCTGTATATGGTGATAACCACTCTTGAGATCTATCTTTGTGAAGTACTGAGCTCCACTCAAGCAGTCCATAAGATCATCCATTCTTGGCAAAGGAAATTGATATTTGATGGTTATCCTATTTATAGCTCGAGACTCTGTACACATCCTCCACTCTCCATCCTTCTTTGGTGCTAGTACTGTAGGTACTACACATGGACTCAGGCTCTCCCAAATCAAGCCCTTCCTCAATAGCTCCTAAACTTGTTTGTTTAGCTCCTCAATTTCAGTAGGAGTCATCTTGTGAGCAGCCTTGTTACAAAAATTGGCTCCTGGGATTAAATCTATCTGATGACTGATTTTCCTTACTGGTGGCAATCCTTCTAGAACATTATTGGAGATAATATTTCCAAACTCACTTAGTAAATCCAAAACTTCGAGTGGTATTTCACTACTACCTTCTTTATCTTTCCTAGGCATCAAAGCATAGCACATACATTGATGTTTCATGCCATCTAAAAACTTCATTCTATCAACAATACAAATCCTAGCACTGCTACATACCTTTTTGCTTTCCTTTTTCATGGGCTTTTGTTTGTAGTGAACTCCATCTTTTGTTAGAGAGTATGTGTTTGCATGACCATCATGTACTGCATGCCTATCAAACTACCATTGTCTACCCAACAATAGATGGCAAACATCCATTGGAATAACATCACAGAGAACTTCATCATGGTAACTCCCAATTTTTAATTTCACTAAACATTTTTCACTTACCAAGACGTCATGATCATCTTTCACCCAAGCAATCTGATAGGGCTGGGGGTGTTTCTCCCTCTTGAGATTCAACTTAGAGACCAACTCTTCTCATACCAAGTTATCAGTGCTACCACCGTCAATGATCACATCACAAAATTTATCCTCACACTTGCATCTGGTACTGAACAATCTCCTCCTTTGTCCTAGTTCAATCTCACAACTTATTAGGACCCTTTCATTTACTAAAGTCTCTCCTCTTTTTGCATCCTTTGAATGTGATGATTGTGCATCCTCATCCACATGAGCAACCCTAGCTTGACCCTTAGCTCTCCTATCTATCCTTCCTTGTTGTTGAGGGAATTCCAAGGCACAATCACCTTCTTCATTGCAATGGAGACAGGTACCACGGAAGCCTCCTCTTCCTTTTCCATGTCCTCTACCTCTTCCTCTCTGATTTCCAAAGTCTTGATCTCGGGAGCAGTTGAAACCCTCGTTCCTCTGGTTCTTGCTAATACCCACATCTTCATTTTTCTTTTGGGTTTCATTTCAGCCTCCAGATGACCTACCACTACCCCTTCCTCCTTTACCATGACCTCTTTGTCTCCCTTCAAAGATCTTTTTTAGCTTCTCTTCAACTCGTAGGGAAAACTGGTATGCCTCTTCAACATTGGTCATTCTTACCAGACTCAATTCCTCTTGGATGCTAGGCCACAACCCACTAATATAACGAGCAACCTTCTCCTTATTTTCTTCTACGTGCCCTACTCTAATCAGAAGCTGATAAAACTCCTCTCTATATTCCTAGACTGATCTTCTTTCTTGCTTTAACCCATGCATCTTCTTAAACAAATCAAGCTCATAATCAATAGGAATGAATTGCTTCTTCAATTTGTCCACCATACGATCCCACCTTGTGATCTTCTCCTTTCCTCTTCTATTTCTTTCCAATTGAACCTCTTGCCACCAAATTTTGGCATGGCCTTTCTATTTGGCTTTTGCAAACTTAGCCCTATCTAGATCTCTCATATCATCATACTCAAAGTACTCTTCTAGTTCATTGATCCAATCGATCAACTCATCTGGTTTCAGGTTTCTTGAAAATACACCCACATCAATTGTAGGTCTTTTCCCAAACTTAGTAATGGCCCTAATAAACCTTTCCTTTTCCTGATTCAAAACTTCCCCATCAAATTCCCCTTCTAGTCCAATTTCTTCTTCTTCATTGTCATCCTCACTTTCGTCGCCTGCGGCAACATTTGTTCCTCTATGGAGCTCCTCTTGCAATGCTTGTACCTACCTTTGGAGGGCTCTAACCTCCTCAGGATTAATAGCTCTGAACCTTCCACCATGATCTCTTCATGGAGGCATCTTCTTAACTCAAACCAACAACCTCACAGTCTTGGTGGAAACTACCTCACCATCGGCACTCTGTCTACACACTCAAGAAAATCTACTCTAATATCACTTAATGGGGTCAAAACCCAAGCACAGAATGGACACAACAGGAAAGGGGAATTTTAGTAACTTTTTAAATAAGCTAATATGTTTAGTACAGAGAAAATAGACTTCAAAACATGCCCTAAGGGCTTACAATATTATAATTCTAGAGATAATTTCTCCTTTCAGTACCTCCTCTCAAACTCCACTCCGAACTACCTTTTACAATGCTAGAAATATTATTAAATAGAGCCCAAAGGGTTAAGGATTAGGAGTACATTCTAGAAAGTGCTAGAAGGCATCCACCGACCAAATAGAAGGCTCCAAAAGCTGCGTTAGAAGTCGATGCAAATCTAGAAGAATCTAGAAATGGTAACCAAACTTCTGGGAGGCACAACTTTTGAACCGTAGCTTCGATTGACGAACCGTTTATATTTTTGGAAAGCTCTCGAAGCACTCTATAGCCCTATGGACCAGCCTCACACATCCCCCTTTTTTGGCCCTTTTCAAGGTCACTTAATGCCCCTAACTTGACTTCAAAGCACTCTTAGGAGGTCTCCAAAAATTGAAAAATTGCAATAACTTTCAAACCAGAGGGCCTTTTGACCTGATTCTTTTTTTGGAATGCTCTAAATTACAATTAGATTCATCTGGCCAATTTATACCTTCTAGTTCACCAAAATTATGGGTCAATTACATACTCCTATTTTTCTAACATTTACACGTATCCCAAGGTGTTCAAATACTCTATCCTAGAACACTGATAGTGGAACTGTGAGAGTTGGAACCTTTATTTGACCCAAATGGGTATCCAAAAATGAAAACACAAGAAATAGAAATTGAGTCTAAGTATATTTTTTTCGTTGACACAGGATTGCCCTTATACCTCTGGATCATCCTGCATCAGACACCTAGGGTAGATTGAAAAGTGACCCTATCACTTTATGAATGGTAGAGGAAATTCCAAATGGGAAACCTCAACTGTTGATATCCAAGTTGAGTCCTCTATCGGTCGTCCTTTCCACTTGACCAAATACTCTTCATACTGCCTATGTCTGGTACTCCTACCCACACGATGATCTAAAATGTCTTCTATCTCCTCCTTTTTAGAAGTAGGAATTGGACATGGCTCTAACATCATCTCCTCATTTGCACCATCATCATGATACTCTATTAAGTTTGCAATGTTGAAAATAGGAGAAATGTGAATACCATCTAACAACTCCACCTCATATGCATTTCCCGAGTCATGTTTCTTCTGAATTTTGTAGGGGCCAAATTTCTTCATTTTCAGCTTGTTGTAACTACCAGTTGAAAATATTTCTTTTCTTAAGTGTATCATGACTAGATCCCCTACTTGGAATTTCTTATGTCTTCTCCTTTGATCAGCCCTATCTTTATACTCTTGATTCATCCTGAGAATGTGTGCCTGGACCTCCTCATGTAGAAACTTGATATGTTCAGCAAATTCTTCAACTTCAGCACTTGTCCTCGCCCCTTGTTCTATCTTCCTCAATTTTGGTACAGTCCTTTGGCTACTTCCATATGCAATTTGGAATGGTGATCTACTAGTACTCCTATTTATAGAGTTATTGTAAGCAAACTCTACTTTTGGTAGAATCAAATCCCACACCTTGGGCTTATCCCCAACTAAACATCTCAGCAAATTGCCCAGACTTCTATTTACCACTTCTATTTGGCTGTCAATCTATGGGTGATGTGTTGAACTAAATTTCAAGTCTGTTCTAAACTTCTTCCACAATGTTCTCTAGAAATACTCCACAAATTTAGTGTCTTTGTCAGAAACTATACTCCTTGGGAGACCATGCAGTCTTACCACTTCTTTGAAAAACAAGTCTGCAATATGGACAACATCATGAGTTTTGTGGCATGGAATGAAATGTGCCATTTTGGAGAGCCTATCAACCACCATAAATACCGAGTCATTACCCCTTTGTGTCCTTGGCAATCTAAGAACAAAATCCATACTTATGTCCTCCCATGGCTTTGATGGAACAAGCAATGGCTGATATAGTCCAGTATTGTGACTAAATCCCTTGGCCATTTGACAAATCTGACAACTCTGTACAAACTTCTTCACATCCTATGACATTTGAGGCCAAAAATAATATTCTTTGAGAATGGCAATGGTCTTATCTCGACCAAAATATCCTGCCATCCCTCCACTGTGTTTCTCCTTAATTAGATTTTCCCTCATGGAACTCCTTGGAATGCATAATTGACTGCCTTTGAATAACATACCATCCTGAATCAGATAGTCTAACCACTTAGTTTTGTCTACAGCAACAGGCTCGTTACAAGCTTTTCATGCTTCAGAAAAATAAGGATCCTTAGGGTACAGATTCTTGAGTTCATCAAACCCAACTACTTCAACCTGCATTATTGTAAGCAACAACTGTCTCCTACTTAATGCATCTACAACCCTATTAGATTTTTCACTTCTATGCTTCAACACAAATGTATAGCTCTACAAGAACTCTACCCACTTCATATGCCTCTGATTCAATTTACCTTGGCTATTTAGGTACTATAATGCCTGGTGATCAGTATACAAAAAAAATTCCTTCGGCAATAAATAATGCCTCCATTTCTTTAAGGCCCGAACTATTGCATAGAACTCTTGATCATAAACAGAATACTTTCTTTTCGCATCATTCAATTTTTCACTAAAATATACAATAGGCTTACCTTCTTGGCTTAATACAGCTCCAATAGCATTGCCACTAGCATCACAATCCACTTGGAACACCTTTCTCAAATTTGGAAGTGTCAACACAAGTTGTTTTGTCACCTTTTTCTTCAGTAATTCAAAACTTCTCGTAGTTTCCACGGTCCATTTGAACTCTTTTCTATCCCCTCTTATTGTGTCAGTCAGGGGTGGACATATTCCACTGAAATTCTTAATGAACTTCCTGTAAGAAATAACTAGACCATGAAATGATCTTACCTTAGTAGCAAACCTTGGAGTAGGCCATTCCAAGATGGCTCTTACCTTCTCTAGATCCATTTTGAGGCCTTTAGGTGATATAACAAACCCTAAGTAAACTAATTCCCTTTTTGCAAAGATACACTTCTTCATATTAATTAAAAATTTCTCTTCCCTTAACCTTTCAAGGACACTACGAGTATGCAATAAATGTTCTTCGAAAGTCTTGCTGAAAATTAAAATATCATCCAAATAAACAACAAATTTTCCCAATAACTTCTTAAGTACCTCATTCATAAGCCGCATGAAGGTGCTTGGGGCATTCATTAATCCAAAGGGCATGACTAACCACTCATAAAGACCTTCCTTGGTCACAAAGGCTATTTTCCACTCATCTCCTTCTTGAATCGATATCTGGTGATAACCAATCTTGAGATCTATCTTTGTGAAGTACTAAGTTCCACTCAAGCAGTCCATAAGATCATCCATTCTTGGCAAAGGAAATTGATATTTGATGGTTACCCTATTTATAGCTCCATAAGAGTCTATACACATCCTCCACTCTCCATCCTTCTTTGGTGCTAGTACTACAGGTACTGCACATGGACTTAGGCTCTCTTGAATCAAGCCCTTCCTCAATAGCTCCTGAACCTATTTTTTTAGCTCCTCAATTTCAGTAGGAGTCATCCTGTGAGCACCCTTGTTAGGAAAACTAGCTCTTGGGATTAAATCTATCTGATGACTGATTTGCCTTACTGGTGGCAATCCTTCTAGAATATTATCAGAGATAATATCTCCAAACTCACCTAGTAAAGCTGAAACTTCAAGTGGTATTTCACTACTACTTTCTTTATCTTTCCTAGGAATCAAAGCATAGCACATACACTAATGTTTCATGCCATCTAAAAACTTCCTTCCATTAACAAGACAAATCCTAGCACTGCTACATACCTTTTCGCCTTCCTTTTTCATGGGCTTCAGTTTGTGGCAAATTCCATCCTTTGTTAGAGAGTATGTGTTTGCATGACCATCATATACTGCATGCCTATCAAACTGCCACGGTCTACCCAATAATAGATGGCAAACATCTATTGGAATAACATCACAGAGAACTACATCATGGTAACTCCCAATTTTGAATTTCAGTAAACATTGTTCACTTACTAGGACCTTATGATCATCTTTCACCCAAGCAATCCGATAGGGCTGGGGATGTTTCTCCCTCTTGAGATTTAGCTTAGAGACCATCTCTTCTGATACCAAGTTATCAATGCTGCCACCATCAATGATCACATCATAACATTTATCCTCACACTTGCATCTGGTACAGAAGAAACTCCTCCTTTGTCCTGGTTCAATCTCACCACTTAGTAGGACCCTTTTATTTAGAAAAGTCTCTCCTCTTTCTGCATCCTCTAAATGTGATGATTGTACATTCTCATCCACATGAGCAACCCTAGCTTGACCCTCAGCTCTCCTATCTGTCCTTCCTTGTCATTGTGGGCATTCCAAGGCACGATGACCTTCTTCATTACAATGGAAATAGGTACCATGGAAGCCTCCTCTTCCTTGTCCACATTCTCCACCTCTTCTCTGATTTCCAAAGTCTTGATCTCGGAAGCAGTTGAAACCCTCGTTCCTCTAGTTCCTGCTAGTACCCACATCTTCATTTTTCTTTTGGGTTTCATTTTGACCTCTAGATGACCTACCACTACCCCTTCCTCCTTGACTGTGCCCTGTTTGTCTCCCTTCAAACCTCTTATTAAGCTTCTCTTCAACTCGTAGGGCAAACTGTTATGCCTCTTCAACGCTGGTCATTCTTACCAGACTCAATTGCTCTTGGATGCTAGGCTGCAACCCACTAATATAAAGAGCAACCTTCTCTTTATTTTCTTCTGCATGCCCTGCTCTAATCAGAAGTCAATAAAACTCCTCTATATATTCTTGGACTGATCTTCCTGCTTGCTTTAACCCATGCATCTTCTTAAACAAATCAAGCTCATAATCAACAGGAATGAATTGCTTCTTCAATTTGTCCACCATACAATTCCACCTTGTGATCTTCTCCTTTCTTCTTCTGTTTCTTTCTAATTGAACCTCTTGCTACTAGATTTTCGCATGGCCTTTCAGTTTGGCCGTTACAAACTTAACCCTATCTGGATCTCTCATATCCTAATACTCAAAGTACTCTTCCAGTTCATTGATCCAGTCGATCAACTCATCTAGTTTTAAGTTTTTTGAAAATACACCCACATCAATTGTAGGTCTTTTCCCAAACTTAGTAATGGCCCTTAAAATCCTTTCCTCTGCCTAATTTAGAACTTTCCTGTCAAATTCCCCTTCTGGTCCAATTTCTTCTTCTTCATTGTTGTCCCCACTTTCGTTGCCTACGACAACATTTGTTCCTCTATGGAGCTCCTCTTGCAATGCTTGTACCTACCTTTGGAGAGCTCTAACCTCCTCAGGATTAATAGCTCTAGCCCTTCCACCACACTCTCTTTGTGGAGGCATCTTCTTAACTCAAACCCACAACCACACAGTCTTGGTGAAAACTACCTAATAGTCGGCGCTCTGTCTACACACTCAGGAAAACCTACTCTGATACCACTTGATGGGGTCACAACCCAAGGACAGAATGGACACAACAGAAAAGGGGAATTTTATTAACTTTTTAAATAAGCTAATACATTTACTACAGAGAAAATAAACTTCAAAACATGCCCTAAGGGCTTACAATAGTATAAATCTGGACATAATTTCTCCTTTTAGTACCTCCTCTCAAACTCCACTCCGAACTACCTTTTACAATGCCAAAAATATTCTTAAATAGACCCTGGAGGGTTAAAGATTAGGAGTACATTCTAGAAAGTACTAGAAGGCATCCACCGACCAAATAGAAGGCTCCAAAAGCTGTGTTAGAAATCGATACAAATCTAGAAGAATCCAAAAATGGTAATTAAACTTCTGGGAGGCATAACTTTTGAACCGTAGCTCCAATTGACGAACCGTTTACATTTTCAAAAAGCTCTCGAAGTGCTCTATAGCCCTATTGACCAGCTTCATTCATCCCCCAATTTTTGGCCCTTTTCAAGGTCATTTAATGCCCCTAACCTGACTTCGAAGCACTCTTAGGAGGTCTCCAAAAACCAAAAAACTACAATATCTTTCAAACCATAGGGCCTTCTAACCTGTTTCTTTTTTTGGAATGCTCTAAATTACAATTACATTCATCTGGCATATTTACACCTTCTAGTTCACCAAAATGATGGTTCAATTACATACTCCTATTTTTTTGACATTTACACGTATCCCAAGGTGTTCAAATACTCTATCCTAGAACACTGATAGTGGAACTGTGAGAGTTGGAACCTTTATTTGACCCAAATGGGTATCCAAAAATGAAACACATGAAACAGAAACTAAGTCGGCTATCCAGAAATGAAACACATGAAACAGAAACTGAATCTAAGTACTTTTTTTTTTTTGACACATGATTGCCCTTATACCTCTGGATGCTCCTGCATCCTCACCCCTATTTTTACCACCAAGTCCTAATAACATTTGCGACCAGTACATATTGAAATGTCTCATAACACCAAAGATGGGCTCCTTAGACCAAATTGACCATGGATTTGGCTAACTATAGATAGTGTAAGGGATTGCAAAGATCATTTCAAATTAAACATATATGATATAATTTCAAATTAAATATTTCATAAAAATTTGATAATAAAGGTTGTTAAAATTTTCTTCACATATTATTGTATTTGAATTGAATATAACAAACATGATCAAAATTAATGATATTCCATAAACATGAACAATAGACATGATCCGCAATAAATTGAACAATACTATACTAAATTAATGTGTATATCATTATGCACATAAATGATAAAAATATATATCAAAATACATGTATCCATACAAAAATCACACACACACACACACATATCAAAGTTCATGTATTCATAGACAAATTACACAAATATATATCAAAATGCATAGATCCACATACAAAATGTGGTTGATCATGCTATCAAAATGTGTGTAATATCAATGTTTCTATTTACAATGTTGTATATGCCATCTCAAAATGTCTCATGATGCATTCTATGAAAACTACACTATCATATGATGCTGGAAGATGATTAAAATGTAACCTCTTCACTAAACTAGGTGGATTAGATGCCTCCTACATAACTATAAAAAAAGGAAAACCCAAAGTTAGACTACTAAATTTATATGATTCTATGTATCTAACATTGAATTACTCAAATGCGTAATGATCCTTTTTTTAATGAAAATTTATAGTATTAAAATTTCATCATAAATACCTCTCTCTTGACCTCCTATGCCAGTCATGAGTCCTCTCATATGTCAAGATTCCTAGAACCTAGTTGGTTGTGGCTTTTATATGTTCAAGTATGTTTGTTAGATGGATCTACAACTTAAACTATAGCATTATAATTCATAGCATACTAAATTTATAACATATAGTCAATAATTCAAACTACAACTTACCTCTATTGACTCCTCCTTTGGATATAATGATTGTGTGAGAAAAGATACAAAAATATGAAGTTCAACCTCATGTGCACTAGGTATTTCCTGTGAGATCCAAAAGCCTAGTTGTTAATATCAAGGAAATCAATTTTGAATTTTTTTATGAAAATTAGGAAAATAAAAAATAAATTATACTTATACATATAGGGGGCTCTCACTATGAATAGAAATTCCAGAGGGTTTGTGATGCCAAATATACCTAGACTCATCACCAATAGCCATGCCTTGTACAATAAAAAATGTAATTAAATTTTACTACCAAAAATATTTTACAAGCATGCATCAATATTTAATCATTTTATAAGCACCTAATTAGCTTTCCTTTATCAAAGGGTTGTGTCTTAACCCCCACACTTTGCACCCCACTAATAAGTGATACGTATAAGATAAAAGAAAGATTGGAAACCACACATGCTCCTATTTGTGTTTGAAAATGTTACTTGTTTCCAATTACCCTGATGAGAACAAAGCACATCTAGGGGTAGCTAACTCCCATTTTCAACACACCCATTCAGACACCAGGCCAACTATAAGGCATGACCCTTCTTCTTCTTCAGGCTCTACAAAACCTAGGTGGGTAGACCTGTAGATTCTTTATATGGTACCAGTTATCAAAGCATACACTGAATCTAATATGAAGCAGATAAAACCCTTATTTCTCCTATTAACTCATGAAATAACAACAATCTACAGTAGCTAAATGTAGATCTATGACATTCATAAGATGAGTGAGGGTTCAACTTTTATAGCTCTTCAACATGAAAGGGGAAAAGCATTTGATTATTGATGTTGATGTTCAACAAATCCTCAAAAATTCAGCAAAACCTAATGATCCTATCTCTGATCAGTGCCTAATCCGTTGGGAAAATCCATGAATTCAAAACATACATCTATGACATTAGGACATATTCTGTATACCCAGACATTAGATCTATCTAATCACCTTGTGATTTAGACATCAGTGTTCATTTAGATCTCATTCTCACAAAATATCCTTCTCAACGTAACCAGTAACCCTGTCAAACACATTAAGCATTTACTTGGCACTTTGTTCCAACAGCAAAATATATCAAACATACAACCTGAAGGGGAAGCTAATTGATCTCAGCTCTTCATTCTAAGACCACATAAGACTACAGATTACTGAGACAAGAGACGAGAACTAGAATGAAACTAAAGAAATGTTGCTCATATGTATTCATTTTCTTTGAAAATATACATTCAGATGCATGAAATTAAAACATGAAACAACCTAATGTATTAGAACTATCTGTATTATCTACACTACTGTTGTTCACATGAGAGAAAATGCTGAAGAATGGAGGTGGAATCACAGTTCTGGATCCAAAGGAATGGTCTCACAGAATGACTGCAAATTCCCTACCAACAGTGGTCTCCCAGTAACAAAAAATTGGAACCCTTCAAATGGAAGAAAGAAAGAATAATATAGGATAGATGAATTCCTGGATCTCACATGCGACTGCCATTTGTCGACTTAGAAATCCATCTCTTGCAACTGTAAAGACCCTCTCTAACCTCTTTCTTCCATCTGATTTGATTTTTTGTTTCATCATTACATTACAACTTCTTTGAAATATCTCTGCCTAATGATGAAATCCTTTTGCATCTAAAATATCTAAAACCTTATGCAATTCTAGTGAAATTTGTGAGTTTTTACTGATTTTAATGTAACCAATTCAACCCCAACTGCATTATTACCATCTTTTATGCATATCCAGGTCATTTCCATGTTAGAAATCAATTTTGAACTCTGATACCTGAAATCTGTTGCAATCTGGGAACCTGAAAGAAAACCTCCTGTAACTTGAGCCAGCTATTACCTATGCAAAAATCAACTCCAGAATCGGATAGCACGTCTTCTCCTGATTCCAGTGATATATAACATTTCCTATTTTGCATCTCAGAAACCCACTGAAAGTCATTTTGAAAAAGACTCCTCTGCTAGAAAACCATGGTCTTCACATTTGATTTTTTAAATTTATTGAAAAAATTTAAATATTCTAAAGTCAAACTTTAGAAAAAATCCCATTTGATTTTAAAACTTGATGTGGGCATTTTCAAAAAAGAAAAAAAGAAAAATATTATTATTTTTAACTCTTCAATATTTCCCTGACCCTTTCAATCCATGGTCAACCTTAAGTTTGACCAGTGCCACGTGGCATCTTCTGATTGGACTGCTCATTGCATCTACCTTGTCATCGAACATGAGACCCATTGCCGCATGTCATCTTTTCGCTAACTCACTATGCTAAATCTCATGCATCTTCCGCTTGACGAGTAAGCAGGACCGTTGGATGTGCCACGTGGCACAATCTCATTTCAACCAATCTGATCATGCCATATCACGTCTTGCTCGCTGCCACTTGTGATGATCTGATTCATTGACAACACTGCAATGGAACCTAGATAACATTTTGAATCTTGCTAGATTTTCAAAAAATTTCAGCAACCTCGCTATGTTGCTAGCCAGACTTTTTGAAATTTCTCGGCTAGCAAAGTAGCGAGGTGCCAGTTTTTAGTTTTCCAGCAACCTCCCACTTGCTGATGTCATTCTCTTTTGGATTCCATTTTACTTCAAAATTTTACCCCTCTTTGGCCAACCACGGGCCCACCTGCACATGCTTTGGCTTTTCAAAAGCCTTTGTCTTTCAGACACTTGCTTTGCATGTGTAACATTATTTAAAAACTTTCATACCACAATACGTTATACATGTGGGATAAAACCCTTGATGACTTCTCTTCTTTTCACCACAGGCATGGTCTCTTATATGTTGACTGATCCATTTTTCACTGCGTGAGTTCCCCCTTTTAAAAAAATAAACGTGAGCCCTTTCTTGATGCAGGAGCATCCAGAGGTATAAGGGCAATCCTGTGTCACCCAAAAAAATTTACTTAGACTTAGTTTCTATTTTATGTCTTTACATTTTTGGATACCCATTTGGCTCAAATAAAGGTTCCAACTCTCATAGTTCAACTATCAGTGCATTTGAAAATCCCGAAAAAATAGGAGCATGTATTTGGGCCATCATTTCGGTAAACTAGAAGGTGTGAATTGGCCAGAAGAATGTAATCATGATTTAGAGCATCCCAGAAAAAGAATCAGGTCAATAGGCCCCACGGTTTGAAAGTTATTGCAGTTTTTCAGGTTTTGGAGACCTCCTAAGAATGCTTCAAAGTTAGGTTTGGGGCATTAAATGACCTCAAAAAGGGTCAAAAAATGGGGGATGAGTGAAGCTGGTCCATAGGGCTATAGAGCACTTTGAGAGCTTTCTGAAAATGTAAACAGTTTGTCAATCGGAGCTACGGTTCAAAAGTTATGCCTCCCGGAAGTTCGGCTACCGTTTTTGGATTCTTCTAGATTTGCACCGACTTCTAACACAGCTTCTGGAACCTTCTATTTTGTCAGTGGATGCCTACTAGCACTTTCTAGAATGAACTCCTAGTCCTTAACCTTCTGGGGTCTATTTAAGGAGATTTCTGGCATTGTAAAAGGTAGTTCGGGGTGGAGTTTGAGAGGAGGTGCTATAAGGAGAAATATTCTCCAGATTTATGCTATTGTAAGCCCTTAGGGCATGTTTTGAAGTTTATTTTCTCTGTACTATTTGTACTAGCTTATTTTCTCAATTAATATAATTTCCCTTTTCTGTTGTGTCCATTCTATTCTTGGGTTGTGTCCCCATCAAGTGGTATCAGAGCAGGTTTTCCTGAGTGTGTAGATAGAGTGCCAACTGTGAGGCAGTTTGCACCAGGACTGTGTGGTTGTGGGTTCGAGTTAGACCATGCCTCCACGAAGAGAGCATGGGGGAAGGGCCAATGCTATTGATCTTTAGGAGGTTAGAGCCCTCCAGAGACAGGTACAAGCATTGCAAGAGGAGCTTCGTAGAGGAGCAAATGTTGCTGCAGATGACAATAGTGAGGATGACAATGAAGAGGAAGTAATGGAAGTTGACGGGGAAGTTCTGAATCCTGTAAAGGAAAGGCTTTTTAGGGCCATTACTAAGTTTGGGAAAAAACCTACAATTGAAGTGGGTATATTTTCAGGAAATTTGAAACCAGATGAGTTGATCGATTGGATCAATGAACTGGAAGAATACTTTGAGTATGAGGATATAAGGGACCCAGATAGGGTTAAATTTGCAAAGACCAAACTGAAAGGCCATGCCAAAATCTGGTGGCAAGAGATTCAACTAGAAAGACTTAGAAGAGGAAAGAAGAAGATCACAAGATGGGATCGCATGGTGGAAAAATTGAAGAAGCAGTTCATTCCTATGGACTACGAGCTTGATCTTTTTAAGAAGATGCATGGGTTAAAGCAAGCAGGAAGATCAGTCCAAGAATATACAGAGGAGTTTTACCGACTCCTGATTAGAGCAGGGCATGCAGAAACAAATAAGGAGAAGGTTGCTCGTTATATCAGTGGGTTGCGACCTAGCATCCAGGAGGAATTAAGTCTGGTAAGAATGACCAGCGTTGAAGAAGCATACCAGTTTGCCCTACGAGTTGAAGAGAAGCTGAGTAAAAGGTTTGAAGGAAGACAAAGAGGGTGCGGTCAAGGAGGAAGGGGAAGCGGTAGATCATCTGGAGGCCGTAATGAAACTCAAAAGAAAAATGAAGATGAGGGTACTAGTAGGAACCAGAGGAATGAGGGTTTCAACCGCTCCCGTGATCAAAACTTTGGAAATCAAAGAGGAAGAGGTACAGGATGTGGACAAGGAAGAGGAGGCTTTTGTGGTACCTGTTTCCTTTGCAATGAAGAAGGTCATCGTACTTTTGAATGCCCTCAACGACAAGGAAGGACAGATAGGAGAGCTGAGGGCCAAGCTAGGGTTGCTCATGTGGATGAGGATGCACAATCATCACATTCAGAGGATGCAGAAAGAGGAGAGACCTTGGTAAATGAAAGAGTCCTACTAAGTGGTGAGAATGAACCAGGACAACGGAGGAGTTTGTTCCATACCAGATGCAAGTGTGAGGATAAATGTTGTGATGTGATCATTGATGGTGGTAGCACTGATAACTTGGTATCAGAAGAGATGGTCTCTAAGCTGAAGCTCAAGAGGGAGAAACATCCCCAGCCCTATCAGATTTCTTGGGTAAAAGATGATCATAAGGTCCTGCCAAGTGAACAATGTTTAGTAAAATTCAAAATTGGGAGTTACCATGATGAAGTTCTTTGTGATGTTATTTTGATGGATGTTTTCCATCTATTATTGGGTAGACCATGGCAGTTTAATAGACATGCAATACATGATGGACATGCAAACACATACTCTCTGACAAAGGATGGAGTTCGCCACAAATTGAAGCCCATGAAAAAGGAAGGTGAAAAGGTATGTAGTAGTGCTAGGATTTGTCTTGTTGATGGAAGGAAGTTTTTAGATGGCATGAAACATCAGCGTATGTGCTATGCTTTGATTCCTAGGAAAGATAAAGAAGGTAGTAGTGAAATACCATTTGAAGTTTTAGATTTACTAGGGGAATTTGGAGATATTATCTCTGATAATGTTCCAAATGGATTGCCACCAGTAAGGCAAATCAGTCATCAGATGGATCTGATTCCAAGAGCTAGTTTGCCTAACAAGGCTGCTCATAGGATGACTCCTACTGAAACAGAGGAGCTAAATAGACAGGTTTAGGAGCTATTGAGGAAGGGCTTGATTCAAGAGAGCCTGAGTCCATGTGCAGTACCTACAATACTTGCACCAAAGAAGGATGGAGAGTGGAGGATGTGTATAGATTCTCGAGCTATAAATAGGATAACCATCAAGTACCGATTTCCTTTACCAAGGATGGATGATCTTATGGACTGCTTGAGTGGAGCTCAGTACTTCACAAAGATAGATTTGAAGAGTGGCTATCATCAGATACGGATTTGAGAAGGAGATGAGTGGAAAACAGCCTTCAAGACCAAGGAGGGTCTTTATGAGTGGTTAGTCATGCCCTTTGGATTGACAAACGCCCCAAGCACCTTCATGCGGCTCATGAATGAGGTACTTAAGAAGTTCTTGGGAAAATTTGTTATTTTCTATTTGGATGATATTTTAATTTTCAGCAAGACTTTGGAAGAACATTTACTGCATATTCGTAGTGTCCTTGAAAGGCTAAGGGAAGAGAAACTATTAATTAATCTAAAGAAGTGTGTCTTTGCAAAAAGGGAGTTAGTCTATTTGGGATTTGTTATATCACCTGAAGGTCTCAAAATGGATCTAGAGAAGGTAAAAGCCATCTTGGAATGGCCTACTCCAAGGTCTGCTATTGAGGTAAGATCGTTTCATGGTCTGGTTAGTTTTTACAAGAAGTTTATTAAGAATTTCAGTGGCATATGTGCACCTCTAACTGATACAATAAGAGGGGATATAAAAGAGTTCAAATGGACTACAGTAGCTGCGAGAAGTTTTGAATTGCTGAAGAAGAAGGTGACTGAATAGCCTGTGTTGGCACTTCCAGATTTTAGAAAAGTATTCCAGGTGGATTGTGATGCTAGTGGTAGCGCTATTGGGGCTGTATTAAGCCAAGAAGGTAAGCCTATTGCATATTTTAGTGAAAAATTGAATGATGCAAAGAAGAAGTATTCTGTTTATGATCAAGAGTTCTATGCAATAATTCAGGCCTTAAAGAAATGGAGGCATTATTTATTGCCAAAGGAATTTTTTTTGTATACTGATCATCAGGCATTACAGTACCTAAATAGCCAAGGTAAATTGAATCAGAGGCATATGAAGTGGGTAGAATTCTTGCAGAGTTATACATTTGTGTTGAAGCATAGAAGTGGAAAATCTAACAGGGTTGCAGATGCATTAAGTAGGAGACAATTGTTGCTTACAACAATGCAGGTTGAAGTAGTTGGGTTTGATGAACTCAAAAATTTGTACCCCGAGGATCCTGATTTTGCTGAAGCATGGAAAGCTTGTAAAGAACCTGTTGCTGTAGATAGAACCAAGTGGTTAGACTATTTGATTCAGGATGGCATGTTGTTCAAAGGTAGTCAATTGTGCATTCCAAGGAGTTCCATGAGGGAAAATCTGATTAAGGAGAAACACAGTGGAGGGATGGCAGGACATTTTGGTTGGGATAAGACCATTGCCATTCTTAGAGAACATTATTTTTGGCCTCAAATTACACAGGATGTGAAGAAGTTTGTACAGAGTTGCCAGGTTTGTCAAGTTGCCAAGGGGTTTAGTCAAAATACTGGCCTATATTAGCCATTGCCTATTCCATCAAGGCCATGGGAGGACATAAGTATGGATTTTGTTCTTGGATTTCCAAGGACACAAAGGGGTAATGACTCAGTATTCGTGGTGGTTGATAGGTTCTCCAAAATGGCACATTTCATTCCATGCCACAAAACTCATGATGCTGTCCATATTGCAGACTTGTTTTTCAAAGAGGTGGTAAGACTACATGGTCTTCCAAGGAGTATAGTTTTTGACCGAGATACTAAATTTGTGGGGTATTTTTGGAGGACATTGTGGAAGAAGTTGAGAACAGACTTGAAATTCAGTTCCACGCATCACCCACAGACTGATGGCCAAACAGAAGTAGTAAATAGAAGTCTGGGCAATTTGCTGAGATGTTTAGTTGGAGATAAGCCCAAGGGATGGGATTTGATTCTACCACAGGTAGAGTTTTCTTATAATAACTCTGTAAATAGGAGTACTGGAAAATCACCATTTCAAATTGTATATGGGAATAGCCCATGGACTGCACCAGAATTGAGGAAGATAGAACAAGGGGAGAGGACAAGTGCTGAAGCTGAGGAATTTGCTGAACACATCAAGCGTCTACATGAGGAGGTTCAAGCACACATTATCAAGATGAATCCAGAGTATAAAGCTAGGGCTGATCAAAGGAGAAGACATAAGGAATTCCAAGTAGGGGATCTAGTCATGGTGCACTTACGAAAAGAAAGATTTCCAGTTGGTACTTACAACAAGCTGAAAATGAAGAAATTTGGCCCCTGCAAAGTTTTGAAGAAACATAACTCAGGAAATGCATATGAGGTGGAGCTGTCAGATGGTATTCACATTTCTCCCATTTTCAACATTGCAGATTTAACAGAGTATCATGATGATGGTGCAGATGAGGAGCTGGTTTTAGAGCCATGTCCAATTCCTGCTTCTAAGAAGGAGGAGATAGAAGACATTCTAGATCATCGTGTGGGTAGGAGTACCAGAAACAGGCAGTATGAAGAGTATTTGGTCAAATGGAAAGGACGGCCAATCGAGGACTCAACTTGGATTTCAGCAGCTGAGGTTTCCCATTTGGGATTTCCTCTACCATCCATAAAGTGGCAGGGTCACTTTTCAATCTACCCTGGGTGTCTGATGCAGGAGCATCCAAAGGTATAAGGGCAATCTTGTGTCACCCAAAAAAATGTACTTAGACTTAGTTTCTATTTTATGTCTTTACATTTTTGGATACCCATTTGGCTCAAATAAAGGTTCCAACTCTCATAGTTCAACTATCAGTGCATTTGAAAATCCCAAAAAAAATAGGAGCATGTATTTGGGCCATCATTTCGATAAACTAGAAGGTGTGAATTAGCCAGAAGAATGTAATCATGATTTAGAGCATCCCAAAAAAAGAATCAGGTCAATAGGCCGCACAGTTTGAAAGTTATTGCAGTTTTTCAGGCTTTGGAGACCTCCTAAGAATGCTTCAAAGTTAGGTTTGGGGCATTAAATGACCTCAGAAAGGGTCAAAAAATGGGGGACAAGCGAATCTGGTCCATAGGGTTATAGAGCACTTTGAGAGCTTTCTGAAAATGTAAAAGGTTCATCAATCGGAGCTACGGTTCAAAAGTTATGCCTCCCAGAATTTCGACTACCGTTTTTGGATTCTTCTAGATTTGCACCGACTTCTAACGCAGCTTCTGGAACCTTCTATTTTGTCGGTGGATGCCTACTAGCACTTTCTAGAATGTACTCCTAGTCCTTAACCCTCCGGGGTCTATTTAAGGAGATTTCTGGCATTGTAAAAGGTAGTTCGGGGTGGAGTTTGAGAGGAGGTGCTATAAGGAGAAATATTCTCTAGATTTATGCTATTGTAAGCCCTTAGGGCATGTTCTGAAGTTTATTTTCTCTGTACTATTTGTACTAGCTTATTTTCTCAGTCAATATAATTTCCCTTTTCTGTTGTGTCCATTCTGTTCTTGGGTTGTGTCCCCATCATTTCTTGTCTTACGTAGGTTTCTCTTTCATTTGGTTGTGCAGGCTTTAGTTGTTTGATTTTTTGCATCTAATGTGCCTATGGTCTCTTTTCCAAAAGCATGAGCTGAATGTTAGAAAAATTGCCTCCTATTGCTCTTCATTCTCCCCTACGTTTGGCTTGCTATCTCTGCAAAATGTGGAGCTCCCTTGTGTGGTTTTGAAGCAAATCGTGCAGCACATTTTTGTCTAATATATAAACTATAACTTAGTTATGGTTTATCACTTTCAAAAGCCGCACTCAAATTTCCATTCTCTACATTATCTTGCCCATATATTCAACTTGATAGTTTTTTAAAACACAAACAAGAGGCTTCAATGTATTTTAATTTCTTTGTATGGATGAAAACTAGTCACCAAGGATTTCTTCAAAACGATTCCAATCTGCTCAAGAACAACAATTAATTTAAAATCACAAACAAAGTGTTGGAGAATTTGAAAAGGTAGTCTATGAATATTTGTCTACATAACCCATCTTTTGTTACAGATTCTGTGACCAAATTTCTTTTTCACAGTTGCTATTGTCTAATCCTTCAGATTTTAGGGTTGTTGGTTTACTGGACTTGACTGAGAGCAAAACTTCAATACCACCGATGCCAACATTTTCAAGTGCATTTCCCTACCCCTTTTTATCTGACCCTTATTAAGAGATGTAGCATTGGAAAGATTCACACTGTGCAAAACGTTTCAGCTGTAAAATTCTTAACTACTACTCCTTTCCTAGCAACAGTGTATTTGAAACATGAGTACTTCACCACATATTCCTCATGCCATCACTAGTTCTCAATATTGGATAATAGTTTTAGTTCTATATCCTTATGTCTGATGTGGATGTTCTATCAAAACTTTTAAATCTATGCTTCCCGATTACTTGAGAATGTTTTGTCTTTACTTGTTGATTTTGGTCATGTGAGGATTAATAATTCTATATTTTATGGGGACCATAGAACCATAATGGATTTGATCATTTACAAACAACTGGCATCCTCATATTTGCCCTCATCTGAATCCCTCTTTGTATTTGAGAATTTTTAATAAAATTTGAAAATTGTAAATTTGTGTCTGGAAGCCCGCCAGTTGGCCTCAAAAACTTATTCAATCAAGTAACCAGGCCACAAAAACTGGCATGAGTGTTCAATCCTACCCTCTCTACCATACTGCAAATTTTTAGCCCATGAGGAATTTCTAGCCAAAATATTTTAAGTGCTGAAAATTCATGCTTCAACTATCCTGTAGGCAGACAATGTTAAAAAACACAAACTGGGCCTGGATTCGGCATCATAAACTGGGTTATTGATCACTTGGGGTTTTGAAAACTAGGATATTAGTTCTTTTCCATGGAGAGAATACAATTCCATGTTTTGGGCTCATGACGAATCACAGGGCACATTTGGTGAATTTTCGAAAATAGGCACTTGGAAATTTTAACTGAGAAATGTGTCAAAAAGTAATTTTTAGCAAATGTACGAACATGTCAAAGTATGTAGAAGGATTCGTCATGACTTAAGAACTGGCATACTTCAAGGATTTTTAGGACACAACACAATGGTATAATTCACTTAGGCTTACCAATCATAGGATCAAAGTTATAATGTACCGAATAGGGATGCGAATCAATCTGGATACCTTAGCCGTAACAAATCAATGCAAACTAGGTTTTTAATCATGTTAGCAAATTGATCAAATGGATTTTTCATGCCCTCAAAATTTGAACATATGAAGTGTCTGACCCATGGAACACAATGCAAAAAGAATTTTTTCATTTGGGTCAACTGGGTCAAAGATATGATTGATCGAACAGGGCTTCCCAGAATTGTGAACTACACAAATGTACAAAACAGTAAATGACCAACTTTGAGGGGTTTGAAACCTAGTCAAAAAAATTTGAAATGACTTGAAAATTGAAACATAAGTTCTCTATTATGGACACTAAACATTTCCAAAATGGCTAGTCATGACACATTCCTGGGTAAAAGATATTCAGATGCAAATTGGGCCTCTGATCGCTATTTGACACTTGGGCAAAATTGCAAATTTTGACACTAGCTCAAAATGGGACTTCGCAGAATGGTTCAAAATGTCAGTTTAACTTCATAAAACACATAGACACACTAAATGAAAGGTGTTAGAAACATTAAGCACCTCATAGGGTTCAAAGGTACAGCTGGGTACATAGGCTTCACAAAGCATTTATAGGCCTCAAATTTCTCAATGGTGCTCAAAATGCGGGCTACGATTTTGAGCGCCAACAGCTCCAATATCAAATAGAAAAATAATGAGAACAAAACATAATGTATCATAGATGTTCCAAGGCCAAATGAAATAGCTAAGAGCCTAATGTCAACAACCTATCTGAGCTCCTCCTCGGTCATCAACTAAACATGAATGAAGATCCCATACATGTATAAGTTAGTATGGGTTAAAATTACTCTATTATAAATATCAACTTTAAATCACATATGTTGCAACAAAAAAATGTATACATGTATTGATAGTGTAGGATCTCATTCCTTTGCATGCCCCTCCTCTCTCATGTCAAGGTGTGTAGTCTTTGTACACGTGTTAGTGTATCCTCCTCCTCAAATATAAATTGATACTTAGAAATATCACCCATGGGACCCAAACAAATATTCTTGCATGTTATGCAAGTATGTGGCACACAAACATGTGATGGAATCATTGATGATGAACTCACACTAGCATCATCAACATGGGGAGGCAAACCTAACCTAGCCTCACATATCAATAGACTACTCAATCTATGGATGACTCTAATAGTTTGAGATCTAGTCTTTGCAATGATATCAGGATGCTCCATTGGAGAAGGGGGGAGACATTAGTAGGTGGCCAAAAGTGGCATCTTTCTTCCACTATACAAAAGCTCTATCCTAAGGAGCTCCTCCTCCTACTCCCATGTCAGGCCTCATGCTCCAATAGTTCATGACCTTGAGGTGCAACACAAATTTGGCATAATTTTTTTTAATGAGATAGAATGACCCCTCTAAATTGTTTTAGTGGAGGTTTGTCAAAAAATATCTACCAATGATTCTAAAAGATTTCACACATAGCTTAATTTTTGCACCATTTAGTTGATAATTTAGGCTTTGTATGTTCTACTATTTTATCAGTTCTTGGTTCTTTAAAAAGGTTAACTATATCATCTTTAGTTATATTTAGAATCAAAACCTTATCATAGTCCAACCCATCATCAAAAATTACATGTATTTTCTCATGCCAGTGAACAACATCATTTTATTCATTAGTAAGTGTTTAAATATTATCAACTATTCTATTTAGCATGGATAACATGGGAGCTAATGTAGGTATATTGATAAATATAGTTTGCAAACCCCTCAATTCGTTGAGATTTTCATATATCAAATCTTCAATTCAAGGAGGGTTTTGAGGGTGTAGGGGATTTTTTGGTGGACAATTTTGAGGAGGTACTAGATTTTTTGGTGGAGAGTTATGGGAAAGTTCCCCTACTCGGTGTCATTATTTATGTCAGTCATACCTATTAATTTGTAAAACATAATTTCTATTTTTTAAAAACCTAAATCTTAATAATTTCTATTAAAAGAAACCTAGTTTTCAACAATTTCTATTTAAAATAACTAATTTATATATTAAAATTCATTCAAATTATAGAAAAATACAAAAGAAAACCTATATCTGATACTCATTCCTATATGTAATACCTGAAATGGAGTAGCACAAACATCCCCAAAACACAAATGCCAAAAATCACTCTGAGGTTTTTTCTAAATTCCATGTTGCAGGTTTTGAATATCTAATCTCATATCAGATACCCAATATGATATCGGGTACCCAAAAATGGATTGGATACCTGAAAAGGCTTGGCCCAACCTTTTTACCTTAGTATCAAGATGGGTGGAAAAAAGTTTGAGTGAATTTTGAAATTCTTTTAGACATTTTCAAACTCCACTTTTTTCACATCACCATTTGTTGGCACACCATCATTCTGCACATACCGATCTCATGATGCTTATTGATGAATTGTTAGATACTATAGAATCATGATATTGATGTCTATAATAACCTCTCTCATTTTTTTGGATATTCACTTCTATTTGAAATTGGTACAATGATCTCCATCAATGCCAAAACTTATAGTTTTTCTTAGAGAATTGGTGCACCACTACACCACTTTCTAACCATTCATTGTGGCATCACTTCATCAATAATGTTAGCTCTATATGGCTAGGTGAACCCTAGTGACACCATTATTTTTTCTATGGAGTCACTAGAATGATTTGGAGCACCTCAATCTAGAGCATCTCCAAGGTGCCCTAAGCATGTTTTAAAAGTGATATTTTGATGCTAGTAAATTGTAAATCATGAGCCCTATCAATGAATTGTTAAATGCTATAGGACCATGATATCAATTCTACAATAACCTCTCTCAATTCTTGGAGATTCAATTATTTTTAAAATTGGCACAGTGATCTTGGTCAATGCCAAACCTTCCAATGTTCCTAAGTTTATTGGTGCATCACTCTACAACTTGTGAACCATTTTTTGTGGCATTATTTTTTAAGTGTTTTTAGCTACAGATGGTCAAGTGAATCCTAATGACACCATTATTTTTTTGACAAAGTCACTAGAATGTGTATGAGGACCACACATTGAAGTATGGACAAGGTGCACTAAGAACATTTGAGTAATGATCTTTGAGGGTCATAACTCAGAGCCCTTATTTATTTGTTTGTTCATTGTGTTCCTAGTTAGTTGGATGTTAAAATTTTTGAAGAGATTATCTTTTCTTTTGGCTATTTTTTCTTATGAATGGAATTTGGTTTTGGGGTTGCTTAAATCTTTGGATGAGTTCAATTATTTTCTATTATTGTGATATTGATTTCATAAACCATGTAAAAGATTCCAATGAATAAGAATCAAATTTAAAAGATTATAATGAGCATGATTAAAATAAACAATATTCCATACACTATAAAAATACACATGTGTAATAATATAATATATCAAAATATATAATCATATATAAATTCAATGCAAATGTATATCAAAATATTC
Source organism: Cupressus sempervirens (assembly GCA_028749045.1). NCBI lineage: Eukaryota > Viridiplantae > Streptophyta > Pinopsida > Cupressales > Cupressaceae > Cupressus > Cupressus sempervirens. The sequence goes on from CM053783.1 coordinate 388,347,540, forward strand.
ATGCATATACAAAATATGGTGCATACCATCAAACTATGTCTATGAAATAAAATTTTATACATAAAATGTGTCATATGCCATCTGAAAATGTGCCCTAAGTTGTCCGTTATAAACTAATGTATCCTAGCCTATTGAAGGATTGTCAAAATGGATCCTTTTTGGTGCAATCTCTGAACTCACTACATCCTATATGAACAAAGAAGACAAAATACAAGATAGACTAGTTAATTAAATGATTTGTACATATCAAATATAAATTTATTGAAATACATATTGATCAATAATAAAGGAAACTTCATTTACCTCTCTCCATGCCTTCATCCACCACTCAGGAGTCCTTGCATGTGTCCTCGACAAAGCATGCACCTCACTAAGTCTAACCTAATCATGTTTGTATGGTTGTAAGATTAATCAGCTACTTCAACTATAATGTTATTGATGATAACATAATAAATTAATAACATAATCCAAAATTCAAATTATAATTTACCTCAAACAATCTCTCATTGGCAAATGTCCACTAAGTGAGCAAAGATACAAAGCCTTGTTGATCCCCTATCATATCCCCATTCTAAGATAGAATCTTAATAATAATTAGATGATATAATATTATTAAATAAATAATGATAATAAAGTTATATTAAAACTAATAATAAAATATAAAAATAGGAAATTATTATTATTTTATCTATATTATTAATGAAACAATATTTAGTATGATATTTTAAATAATTAAAAAATAATAAAATTTCAATGAGTAAATAAAGAAAAAAGACTAAATACAAGAGAAAATATTATAGATAGTATGTTAACTTTCTAATAATAATAAACATAAATATATAAATAAATAAATAATATAACATAGAGTAATATAAATTAACTAAATCTAATGAAAAGTAAAGAGATGTTTAACAAATAGACATGACTCCTTAAAATTAAGAAATAAAAGATAGGAGAGTTTATTTTAGAGAGAGGGAAAAAGAAGAGGAGACAATAGGAGTTAAAAAATGAAAAAAATGAAAGATGAAAGTAATAGGAAACAAATAAGGAAGCAACTTGTTGAAAATGTATCAATGATATTGAAAGGATGTGAACCTTTGAAAGGGTCATAATTATGAATAGTTGTGACTCTTTAAAAATAATGTGATTATAAAGTATTGAGACTTTTCCAAAGGATTTTAGTTATGAAGCGTTGTGACTTTTTGAAAGGATTATAACTATGAAGTGTTCTAACTTTTCAAATGATTTGTATTATGAAAGGTTGTGACTCTTGAAAAATAGGAATATATATATATATATATATATATATATATATATATATATATATATATATATATATATATATATATATAATCCTTTCCTTATTATTAGAAAAGGGATAATTTTAGAAAGTAAATATAGAGTTGAGATTATCTAGAAGGAATAATTCATTGACAGGTTGACAAAGGATAGAGCCACATGGACCAATAAAAGAAGAAGGTAAGAAAGGTATGTTTATGGACTATATTTATTTTTATTATGTTTATGAACTTATTTAAATCAATGAATCATACTTGTCAATAATATTGTATTAGCTCATGGGGTTAACACCATGGAGATTAATGAGGCTAAAAGAACAGGGTATGTGAGATGTTAAATTCTCCATGTGATCACATTGTTGAGAATCAATGAATAATATCCATGTACCACAATATTTTGATGATGTCAACATATGCATATGTGATTGGCCTTTGATAGAGGATGTCCTATCCAAGAAGAATCTTAAGGGGTGCACTCCTAAGAAGACGATGAGGTAGCTATGAGCTAGGAAGCCTAATCTAGAGATGTCATTAAGATTGGAGTTGAATTAGAAGGTAGAATAATATAGTTAGTTTTTTTATTATTGTGATTCTAACCATTATTTTGTAGGTATTAATTATCTCAAACTAACATTATAGTGGTATCAGAGTGTGATGTTGTCATCCTATAGGGTTAAGGAGGAGCTAGAAAAATAATTTATATGAAAGACTAATGTAGAAAATTAATAACTATTAAAAATGATTCAAACATGTCAATGATAGAAACCTAAGAATTCAAAATAAAAGAAATATATATTTCAATTCAATAGAAGCAATTATCTAATTACTTGAGGACAAGAAATTTGAGGAAGGGTGGATTGTCATATCCCCATTTTAAGAAAGAATTTTAAAAATAATTAGATAATAAAATATTATTAAATAAATAATAATAATAATAAAGTTATATTAAAACTAATACTAATATATAAAATAGGAAACTATTATTATTTAATCTATATTATCAATGAATAATATTTAGTATGATATTATAAATAATTAAAAACTAAAAACATTTCAATGAGTAAATAAAGAAATAAAATTAAATACAAGAGATAATATTATAGAAAATATGTAACATAGAATAATATAAATTAACCAAATCTAATGAAAAGTCAAGAGATGTTTAACAAATAGGTACATGACTCCTGATATAACTTACCCAAGTTCCTAGTTACAATAATGTATTCTATAGAAGGAAAATACATAGACAAATATAGAAGCAATAATCATATTTTGAAGCTCGAATATCTCCAATTAACCAACCTCTTTCTACCTCCATTTACTACTTCTTAAATAACTAAAATGGACATTTCCAAATTTGAAGATTGGTTGGTAGGTCAAGTTATTGTAGCTTAAGGACAATCTAGTTTTATTTTCATCCTTTTTAGGAGTTAATTTCAGAGGTTACCTAAAATGGAAAAATTGAAGATTTGTTAAAATCTACCAAAAAAAGGTAATTTTCTATTTTTTGAATTTAGATAGTATTTAGTTATTTAAGAAGCAGAAAATTGAGGTAGAAAGAGATTCATTATCTAATAATTATTATCTAATATATTTCAACTCCATGGAAGAAAATATCTAATTTCTCGAGAATGAGAAATTTGAGGAAGGGTGGACTATCATATCCCTATTTTAAGATACAATTTTAATAATAATTATATAATATAATATTATTAAATAAATAAGGATAATAAATATATATTAAAACTAATACTAAAATATATAAAATAGGAAATCACTATTATTCAATCTACATTATCAATCAGATAATATTTAGTATGATATTTTAATAATTAAAAAAAATGAATGAGTAAATAAAGAAATAAAAATAAATACAAGAGACAATATTATAAAAAGTATCTTAAATTTCTAAATAGAATTTAATAATAAATATAAATAAGTAAATAAATAAATAATATAGCATAGAATAATATAAATTAACTAAATCTAATGAAAAGTCAAAAGATGTTTAGCAAATAGACACGACTGCTTAAGATTAAGATATAAAAGGGAGGAGATATTATTTTAGAGAGAGGGAAAAAGAAGAGGAGAAGCCATGAGTTCAAAAATGAAAAATGGAAGAGGAAATTAATATAAACAAAATAAGAAAGTGAGTTTCCAAAAAGGTGTCAATGATATTGAAAGGATGTGAATCTTCAAAAGGGCAATAATTATAAATACTTGTGTCTCTTCAAAAATATTATGATTATAAAGTCTTGGTTCTTTTCCAAAGGTTTTTAGTTATGAAGTATTGTGACTTTTTGAAAGGATTATAACTATGAAGTGTGTGACTCTTCAAAGAATTTATATTATGAAAGGTCATGACTCTTGGAAAAGAAGATAAAGAAAAAGTATATTTTATTGTTTCCTTATTATTAGGAAAGGAAGAATTTTAAAAAGTAATATAGAGTTGAGATAATCTAGAAGGAATAATTCATTGAATAATCTACTAGGGATAGAACACCATGGATATTAATGAGACTTGAAGCATGGGGTGTGCAAGATGTTAAGATCTCCATCTGACCACCATGGTCAAGAATCAATGGATATTATCCATGTCCTAGAATATTCTAATGATGTCAAAAAAATCATATGTGATTGGCTTGGATAGAGGATGTTCCAACCAAGGAGAATCTAAAAAGGTGTGTGCCTGGGAAGATAGAAAGGTGGCTATAAGTTAGGAAGCATGATCTAGAGATCTTAAGATTGGGGTTAAATTAGAGGGTAGACTAATATAGTTAATTTTTTTAGTGTTGTTATTCTAACCCTTTTTTGCAAGTATTAATTGTCCCAAACTAACCCTAATAGTGGGGACATTACATCCCCTTCCATCGCACCAAGTGTTTCTTATGATCATTAAAAATTTAGTTCTTACAATGATGACAATCATTTCTTTGTAATCTAGGAATATTAAAATAGGTAGGAATTGAACAATTAATATACATACTATAGGGCTCTTGTTGTGAATGGAAATGCCTGAGGGTTTGCGATGGTGAATTTGGGTTTGTGTATGATTGGAGACCACCCCTTTTAAAATAAAGAATACAATAACATTTCATTAGTACAAAAAGTTGAGAAAGTACATATCTATCTATACATGCATTTAATGACTTTAAACCATATAATTATCTTCCCCTTGTCAATGGCCAATGGTGCTGATGAAGGGTACTCCCCTTAATACCATAAATACATAACAAAAAAAATAGCAAATGCAAGAACAAAATATGGACTTCTTATTTGCATTGCAAATGGATAATTATAGAATTCACAAGTACAAAATGCTAGAAAACATGGGCGCCTTCATTATAGTAATCTACAAGACTAAGCTACGAACTACCACCTAGAGTTGTCCTCGACAATGTGCAAGCCTTTCTTAAATAGGCAATTTTATGCTTCCTAGGAAGATTTTAGACATTGAAACTTAATACCTAGGGCTGAAAGACCCTAACAATACATATAGAGTTGGCCAAATATATCTTTGACAATTATTTTAGGTATTTCGGGTAGCCCAACTTTGTAAGGCCATAACACTCAAATTGTTGCTCCAATTGGCTATCATAACCTCTTTTTGGAAATGTCAGCTCTTCATCTATAGGCTTGGGAATGCTGCAAGCATCCTTCCTTCGAGTTTTCGAACCTCATCTAGGCACTCTAAGGCCTCCAACGGTGATCTTGAAGAATTTTCTACAAATCTTTCCACTAAAAATCCATAATAATATCTTTGATACTTAAACTTGAGCAATGAGATTTTAATGGTAGACCTATATCTCTAAAATGAACCTTACTATAGAAAATGAGAAAATTTCAAGCTAATATGACAAACTTACTAAATTATCAATTTCCCATAAATTGTAACCACCCTATCTACTAGTCCTTATTAAAATAGAAAAGATTGAAAATAAAATATTTTTGGATAATGAAAGATTGCTCTTACATCCAAGATGCTCCTACATCAGGTGCATCCCCTTCACACTACCCCCCCATTGATAGGTGGAACCTAAAAGAGAAAAAAGAAGATGAAAAATCATGTAAAGTACAATATGAAATAGGAAATTAATGAGTAGTAAAATAATAAATACTATAGAGGTCAACCAAGGTCAAATAAAATGGCCTAGAGTGAGATAACATCCAAGTCTCTCATCTCCTCCTCTATCATTAGCTCGACATAAATGAATCACATAATGTACATAAGTATGAAGTTGTCAATTCTTTTTAATAATTTTTTTCTTCTACACATGAATCTAGTTCAAGTTCTTGAAGTATTTTCATAAGTCAAATTCTCCATAATACAAAATTTGATGATCCTTCAAGTTTTTCCTTGACTCTAATGTGATTCACCATGACTTCACTTTTTGAGTGAATGTAAGTCCAAAATTTAATTTGGATTTCTTTGTCTTTTATTTGATCTCAATCACTTAGGCTATGATACCATGTCAAGGAAAATGGACATCAGATAGAATACAAATATAAATGTTGTTTATTTTCATACTTGAATTAGAAAATAATTCTTTTTACAAATACCTTTAGATCTATAATTTCATATCATATGTATGATTCTTCAAAAATATATTACTCTTAACCTATGACTAAGAAGATAAACCATACAATTCATTATATTGTAGAGATGGAAACAACTCTAGACTCATAAATAATTGATAACTCGAAATGTATATTATCATACAAATGTGGAGAAGATAGGTAATTACATGTTATTCTTTTCATGCTTTTATCAACACTATATGCATGATACTTGTATAAATTGAAGGGTCTTCCCATGTAGGATTATCACTTTGCATGGCTCATGCTATGTAGGGTCATGACCATGCATGTCTCATTTTGCATAGGGTCATGACCCTACATGGATTTAGTTTGACTTAAAAACATAGTAACCCTGATCATTATTGGCTCCTTTGTAAGCATCAACCTTAACATAATTTAGGATCATTGAGTTACATAGGATTTTGCATTTATTTTTAGCACATTTTTTAAAGTAAATCCCATTGAGGTGGAGCTAGTTATCATATCACACAAAATTATTTATGAGATCCAACTTTTGTACTCTTTTTGCATTATCATCCTCTCATTATTTTTGGATTCAAGTAAAAATAGGTTTTAAAGGAGACCTGAGACTTGGGTCCAAAATATTATAAGAGATAGTCAAAATAAAACCATAGTTTGGGATAATGCTAGCGGAGAGACAACCAATAAACTACCCTCCATCCAATAAAGAACCAAACATCCAGAAACAAAAAACTTCAAGGATTAACAAGATAGAAATAGACCCAACCTATAATCAAACCAGCTCCTTAAGAGCCTTGACAATATGTATCCCCTTTACATTAACCTCATCCATGGTGGTGTTTATCTATTTCATAGACTTTGAGGAAGTCATCATTTTCCTATTAAGACTTTTCCTAGTTCTCTTTCCTAATCCCATAGTTCTTCCCATGCCACATTGAGATCAATACATTCCTAACTTTCCATCTTACCACTAATTTTTTTAATAAATCTATTTTGAAAGGTTTAAATAGGCTTGAGATAAAGGGGAAGGTTGAGATAAGAATGTGACAAAGAAAAAAATAGAGAAACTTAAAATCCTAGAGATCTTAATCTTCCTTTCTTCTAATGTATTGATAAAATATAAGGATATTTTACCCCAACTTACTAGTTGGCTAGTAGCAGTAGAATAAGAGTTCAAAGGAGTCTTAATATTATGAGGCTCCCTAATTGAATCTTCTCCATATCATTCACCTTTTCTTTATTTATTCCCAAGATCGTATTGAGCTCAATAACTTCCATATGGGTGTTTCTTATCATATCCATGAGTTTTTGTAAATAATAATTAATCCTCTCCCCACTCTCCTTAAGGATATTCATGGTTTTACCCTCATAGAGATCAAAGTGTTCTAGGTTTTGTTATATTTTACTTTATTTCTTATTCATGATATATGTGTTAGCCTTATGTATGAATTACAAGGAGAAAATAGTGGAAACAATCTACACATTGTCATTCTTTACCATATGGGTTGCATTATGGTGATCAAAGTGATCTCCTTCAAACTCAGTAACAAGTTTTTCAACAACATGGTCAACAATATTAATGACATGGGGAGTATCCTTATTCTTCACAACATGCTTCTTAAAACCCCCCCCCTTACCTTTCACATGGATACTCTTCTAAATAGGGGAAATTCTTTTACCCTTATTCTAATAAACATGTGCATCTTTCTCCTTAGACTTAATATCCCTTTCCATATCCATAGGATCACCTTTCCAACCATTCTCAAGATATTTAATCTCCATTAAATCCTCTAACTTATCAATTGATTCATCTCTTAGCTCCATAACACTTTCATTATCATCAAGAATTATCTTACCTTTCTTAACCATTAGTCCCTAGGAAGACTTATTTATCCTAGTATGGCACATATTCTCCTCACCCTTCTTAATATGTTTTACTATTTATTTAGGGGAATGAGCTCTACAATATTCTATGAAAAATAGAATAATCCCCTCATGAGGGATGGGAATGGAAGGTTTTTTCCTATGTTGAACAATACTATTACTAAGGGAATTGACAATATAGTGAGGAAAAGAAACCATATGCTCATATCCAAAATATTTTAGGAAAATGAAATTATAGCAATAAAGTGTAGAGTACCACCCATCAATAGTGATCTAAGCCCTCAGACAAGATATAAAATTATCCAAATGGGTTTAATCCAAGAGCTTGAGAAGTAGTCCCCCTCCTTAACTAGTTTGTTTCTCTCGACCTTGTTTTTTTGGAAATTTAGCCAGAGTTTAATCCTCTACTTTCCTATCTTTGTAAAAGTCCATGCCCTTAAGAGGAAGAGAACAAATATCTAAAATAAATTCAAGGATGGGGGTGAAAGTGATAGCATACATGGTAGTGTACTTGCCCTTACATCCTTAAGATAATATAGAAAATCTTCTGGATTAATTAAGTTTTACTTTATCCTCTTTCCTTTGTCCTATCAATCTAGGTCACAAACCTCAAAACCAAATATTAAACCTCATATCTTAGAATAAAACCTCAACACCGATGTTCTCTCCAACTTCTCTCTTCTCTTCTTATCCTTGCATATCAACTTATTTATCATCTATTCTTCTCTTCATGCTTCATGAAATCATTCATTCATTCATACATAACAAAGAATAATGTCCTTCCTTTATACCAAATCCATAAAATAATTTCTTGAGTCACCTATTTCACCTTCTCAATTAATTATTATAGGACCTCATTAAGAACACATTATACTTAGCGATAACATCAATCAGTCACTTTGTAACTTGAATAACTTTCTATACATGTAATATTATGACAAGTGAGCTTAGCCACATCATCAAAAACATGTATTCTAGATGAATTTAACATTTCTTCTTAAAATAAAAACTTTTCTAAGAGATATAACAAGTTTAGCAGAACATGCTTCTATAAACTCTATCTCATAATAGTCTTCACCAAAACTTGCATAACTACTTCTAGACTTAATAACATGTGGTACCGAGGTTAGTTTCATATACTAGAAACTTATTAGTATCTCCTTTTAACCTTTCTTAGTGAAAATTCTCAATGATTTGATCATACAAACTTGATCTTTACCACTATTCTTCTATTAGATACCATAGAAAACTGCTATGTTGAGATAAATGACAAACATAGTCATGAATGTAACATATCATCATGATAATGATCTAATCATGTTTCTACAATACCCCCCATAGAAGTATCATCTGCATTCATGCTTCCAACAAACTCCCCCTTTGCTATTGATGGCAACATAGATGAAAAACATCTAGTTCCAAGAATACCAACTATAAAAGACTGTTATCCTTTATTTTCAAATCCTCTTCATCAATCATTCTCCCCCATTGAAATACCTCAATGTGCTCTATATCAAACTATTTTTCATGCTATAATTTCTCCCCCATTGACATCAATGTCAAAGGTTTCAGCAACCATCTATCCTTGCAACAACTGTCTCTAACTTAGTCAAGTGTCCAAAGACACTATTCAAAAAAAATTTCATCAAGAGTCCTAGATAATTTTGTCCATCATAGGTACTCCCCCATATAAGAAGCATCAACATTTAGTCTAGACAAATAATAGTGTTCTGGATCACTAGATTGATGCACTCTTGCATCATCCACTATGATGTAGTTAGGGATATAATCCCTAGCTTACCTCTCAAATACTCAAAAGTCTCTTTGAGAAGAGGCTTAATGAAAATACCTGCAATCTTCTCTTTGGTGCTACGTACTCCAATATTATTTCCTTTTCTACAACTTTCTCTCTCAACATGTGATATTTGATAGAAATTTACTTAGTATTAGAATACAACACTGGATTCTTAGACATATTTACTATGCTTGTGTTATTACAATGTATGACAACATGTTCATTGAATTCTATCCTTATATACTTCAGCATCTACTTCATCCAAACAAATTGCTTACAATTGTTTACTATTGCAACATATTCTACCTCTATTATACTTTGTGAGATACAATCTTGCTTCTTACTTAACCAAGAAACCAATCTTCCTCCAAGAAAGATTGCTCCACCACTGGTGCTCTTTTTGTCATCCATAATGCCTACCCAATCAACATCAATATAAACATATAAAGTGAAATCATTAGATCCATCCATAATCTAAACTCTAGTGTTCCCTTTAAATATCTAAATATATGTGCTTCTTTGGGATCATCTTGAAATATTACAACAATTCCAACTACATTTTCTATATGTAGTCTTATGTGAGTCAGATATTACAATCCTCCAATCATAGAGTTGTACTTCTTGTGCTCAATAGTAGATGTCTCATCCTTTGTAGATAACTTGTGTCTAGTTACCATAGGTTTTCAAACTAGTTTACATGTTTCCAAACCAAAAATTTTCATTAGATCTTTCAAATACTTAGTCTGAGAAATAATGATTCCTTCTTGCTACAAGTAACCTTTACACATTAAACTTGATTTGTTCCTTACAACTTCACCTTGTTCCTAAATACCCATGTTGTTCCTATCACATTCTTTTTTGTTGGTCTAGGGACTAATTCCCATGTCTCATTCTTCACTACCTAATCCAATTCTTCTTTCATAGCTTGCTTCCAATAGTCATTTTTACATGCCTCATTTGGATTCTTTGGTTCTACATGAGATATCAGACATAGTTCTTTATTGATTCTACTTCTTTTCTTCACACCTTTATCTCTGTTGTTGATGATTTTCTATGGTGGATCATTCTTTGTCAAAATTCTTACTAGAAGTAGGAGTTGATATCTCAACTCTTAGTTCTATTGTAGTTTTTGAGCTTTGTTCTTGCCTTATCTCTCCTTCATTTTGTAAATCATTGTTAGTCTCAAAGAATACTTCATCATTCCTTGGTTTAGTAATGACATCATCATCATTAGAATTCTAGTCAACTATTCTTTCTTGTATCTTGAATTTCTCATCAACTCTTACACTTGCACTTTCAAATAGTCTCAGTTCTCATATTATAACATCTGTAAGCTCTTCTTTTCAATGAATAACCAAGAAACATACCTTCATCACTTCTAGCATCAAATTTACCAACATCATAATCTCTTTTGATATAACATTTGCTACCAAAAAATCTAAAATGCTTAACTATAAGTGAGTGACCAAACCATAGTTCATAAGGGGTCTTGTTTGTGTCTTTCTTGAATTTCACTCTATTCAAAGTGTAGACTATTGTATTCAAAACTTCTCTTCAAAATTTCTTGGATACGTCATTCTTAGCTAACATAGCTCTTGCTACTTTTGTCACTGACCTATTTCTTTTTTCTGTAATGCCATTTTGTTCTAGGGTTCTATTAGATGATAACTATTTTTTGACTCCATTAGCTTCACAAAATATGTTAAACTCATTTGAAGTAAATTATCCTCCTCCATGTGATCTTAAACATTTGTTCTTCATACTGGATTCATTCTCAAGACTATTCTTCAATATCTTGAACTTGTCAAATGCCTCAAATTTTTCTTTAAGAAATGCAACCCATACCATTTTAGAAAAGTCATCAACAATAATCATGAAATACCTTTCACCATAGAATCCTTTAGTCTTTGTAGGACCACTAAGATCTATGTGTACAATCTCCAACTTTCTTATAGTAGTGAACTTCTTTCTAGGAAAAGAAGCTTTGTTATACTTTACCAATACATACTGCTTGCAAATTGTGTTAGTAGTCTCTACAATCTTAGGAAAATCTCTAATTGCAAACATATTAGTAATTTTCACAATGTTATCAAAGTTTATATGAAAAAATACCTTATGCCATAACCAACTATCATCTACCTTTGCAACCAAACATGCCATTTCAGTGGGATTCAACTGAAATACATACCTCTAGATCTAGTCCTTATTCCAATTACCTTCCCATCTTTGTCTCTAATCATGTATGTCTTCTCTATGAATTGTAACTAATACCCTTTATTCACTAGTCATCCAACAATCAAAATATTGTGTTTCAACCATCAACAAAATATACATCCTCAATTTTAGTTTTACCATTGAAAGTTATAGATCCAATATTTTTAACATGGCAAGTTGCATTGTTTCCAACTCTGACAATGCCTCTATCATAACTTTTGAAGTCAACAAACTTGTTCATATCACCAAACATATGATATGAACAAATATTTTCAATTATCTAATTAGATTTCTTCTCAATTTGTGATACCAAATCTATTTTATCTAGACTTTATTCTTTAATAGCTACAAATCTATTTCATCATCACTAGCAGTTACTACTTGTTCATTAGAGTCATCTTCTTAATTTGCATACAAACAATCTCTAGCTATTCTAGGTTTGAACTTTCCTTTATGTTTTTTCTCTCTTTTAGGACACTTAGATGCATAATGACCAAACTCATTACAAGTCCAACATTTAAATATTTTCTTACCATATTTTTCTCTTCTTACTAGAAGGGCTACTCCTCCTATCTTTTTGTCCTCATTAGATCCACTACTTTTTGGTTAATAGTTTGTCTTACTTAATATATTGGTTTGTAATTTTACTCTTACTTTCCCTATGGCATATGGAAAACACAAAGTTAACAATAGAATTGGTCAATGTAGTAATCTATTCAAAGACCCCTAAATTGAAAGATACAACTCCCTTGTAATTGCAAGATATGCAATGAAATTATTTATGTCGTTTATGGGGGGTATGCTCTTAACCCAAGAGAAGAAGAGGAAAAAACCAAGTAGCTTAAAACTTTAAACAACTTAGGCAAGAAAAGGAGAAGAGCCCACTAAATGCACTCTACCAAAATTGATAATGCTTGAAGTTGTGAAACATGCATCAATAACTAAAACTGTAGGAAGAGAGGAAGAGACTATGAAATAGGTAATTCTTAGATTACAAAATTTAGTTGATTCTTTGATAATACCCATATTATCATTCTACAACCACCCCAATGATCAGTTTCCAACTTCCAAATGTAAAGAAACAACTAAAGACATGGATCAAAATACATAATAGAAGATGTGTTTATGCTAAATAGAGTAAAGCACACCATTCATCAAATAAAGGGAATAAAACCAAGTTCATTCACATTCATTAAATTTTTAGCATTAACACATTCATTTCACCAATTCTTCTTAAACTAAATGAACAACAAAATCTAATATGAACTTAGAGTCTCACATAGTAGTCACAACTATAGGGGTTTGCCCAAAGTAATTTTTTCTAATATTATTAACTTATTGAAAGATTACATATATAGGCCTTCTCAAAATGGCTGGTTACATTAGATGACTATCTTATAGGGAACCTCTAAACATAAATACTATTAGTAGAACCAGCTCTAATCATTTGCCCATTACATAGATTCAACAAAATTCCAAGAGTGGCTACAAAAAGAAAGAGAAGAGAGAATAATGATAGATGCCAAAGACAATTATATCTTCTTCAGAGTAATTGATTTAGCTTTTTATGCTTTCAGTGCATCCATTACATTGTTCAATTCTTTAGCATTTGGAATGATAATGTTGTTAGCCTAGACCATCTAGGAGTCATGCATGTCTATTAACTCATCCATTTGGCTAGTTTGGATTTAAACTTCTCTATTTCTCTAATGATGACCACATCTGTTGTTGAAAGCTCTTCAATTTTAGACACTTGGAAATTTAGAGGGTCAATGACCTCATCAAAAAATGTTAAGAACTTTGACCTCATTCTCTCAATATCCCAAAGCTTACCATTGGTGGATTCAAAAGACCTTATGTGCAATATTTTCAAGTTGTAAAAGCATTTGTCAATAACTTTTTGCACCAGGTCGCATACATCTCCTAGTTTATTTCAAGACCTCATGGAGCTTTATATGATCAATTCTAAAGATTGTTTCCAATGAAACAATGGGGTATGTGCAAGATCATGGTGTACCAAACTATGGCCTTAAGTGGCAGTGAAAAATCAGCAAATCAGGTTTATGTCAACTTGATACATAATTTTGAAGTGGTTATGGACTTTATATCAAAAAGTTGTAAGAAAATAATTTGTAGAAAATTGAATGTAGTTTCTAAACTACTAGGCCTTATCAGGAGAAAAAAATAATTTATTGGTCAAAAGTTTGAATTTTAATGCAATACTAAGAAAATTTCAGGGCGAAAATAAAAAGTAGGTGTATGTCTGACCACCTTAATCAAAATCAAATCATAATATTTTTTTAATATAATTATAGATATGAAAACTAGACTCATGCCCGGATGTGACGCATATTTTTTGATATTTTTATTCCAAATAAATAATTAAATATGAATTTTCTACCAAAACTTTTTTGGATTAAAAAAAGTCCCGTGTCTGACCACCCTAACTAATAGAAATTTTTGATCAAATTTTTCTTTTTTTGTTTTTTTCTTATACTAGGCAAAGTATAGAATGTGACGCAACTTTTAGATTCAAAAAATGTTATACCATTTGAAAGTTATAGCTATTTTTCATTCAGTATGTCAATCAGCACTTTACAATAATCTTCATTGATAATTAACTAATAAATATTTATCGAACTTAGAATTTGACAAAAATTATATTGATGGAATCTAGAGAGCGATATTAAAAAACCCATTTCGTTTCATTCAATTTCGATCAAAATAACATTGTCAGACGGCTACCCGAAGTCTGAGTATCACTAAAACTCTCTATAAACACGTCTTTGGGGTTGACCGAGCAGGCTTGGTAAATACCAAGCCTGATCAGATATCCGATTCAAAATTGGATATCCGATATGGCTCGGTAGTCAAATTTCAAAAATCTTCAAATTTTGGAGGGAAATTTGATTTAAATGTTCTAGTTTTTTATTTTTAAATTATTTCACTTATATTAATATGTAAAGGCATATTTTAATATTATATATATATATATAATAACGTAATGTAAACATACAAGATATAATCTAGTAATATATAATAATATCCTATGTTAATCTTATTACAATCTATAAATATAATATATATTATTATTATTTTTACTAAATATAATAACGTAATTTATATATATATATATAAAATACGTATTATATATTATTATATTAATATGTATGTTATTAATATATACAATAACGTAATATTTTCATTAAATGTAATATGTATTTTATCTTATTATATTAATATGTATAATAATATAATATTTAAATAACAACGTAATATTTTTATTAAATATAATATATATTATAAATATTATTATATTAATATGTATGTTTTTAATATATTTATATAATAACGTAATATTTTCATTAAATATAATAATGTAATATGTATATGTATATATATATATTATTATATTGATATGTATATTATTAATATATATGTATATTATTAATATGTATATTATTAATATATAAGAGTCAAAGGGGGTCATAGGGTGACCTATAACCCTCTTTGAACCATTAAACGACGATATATGTCTCTAGGGGTCCTAGGACCCCTAGGGACATATGTCATCCTTTAATGGGTCAAAGGGGGTCCCTTTGACCCATTAAATGATGACATATGTCCTTAGGACCCCCAAGGACATAGCTGAATCGTTCATATCGGTCAAAGGGGGTCATAGGGTGACCTATGATCCCTTTTGACCCATTAAACGATGACATATGTCTCTAGGGGTCCTAGGACCCCTAAGGACATATTTGAATGGGTATTATGGGTCAAAGGGGGTCATAGGGTGACCTATGACCCTCTTTGACCCATTAAACGATGGCATATGTCCCTAGGCGTCCTAGGACCCCTAGGGACATAGTCGAATCGTTCATATGGGTCAAAGGGGGTCATAGGGTGACCTATGACCCCCTTTGACCCATTAAATGATGACATATGTCCCTAAAGGTCCTAGGACCCCCAGGGACATAGTCGAATCATTCATATGGGTCAAAGGGGGTCATAGGGTGACCTATGACCCAGTTTGACCCATTAAACGATGACATATGTCCCTAGGGATCCTAGGACGTCTAGGGACATATTCAAATGGGTAATATGGGTCAAAGGGGGCACCCTATGACCCTCTTTGACCCATTAAACGACGACATATGTCCCTAGGGGTCCTAGGACCCCTAGGGACATATTCTAATCGTTCATATGGGTCAAAGGGGGTCATAGGGTGACCTATGACCCTCTTTGACCCATTAAACGATGATATATGTCTCTAGGGGTCCTAGGACCCCTAGGGACATATTCGAATGGGTAATATGTGTCAAAGGGGGTCATAGGGTGACCTATGACCCTCTCTGACTCATTAAATGACGACATATTTCTCTAGGGGTCCTTGGACATCTAAGGACATATTCAAATTGTTCATATGGGTCAAAGGGGGTCATAGGGTGACCTATGACCCCCTTTGACCAATTAAACGGCGACATATGTCCCTAAGGGTCCTAGGACCATTAGGGACATATTCAAATGGGTAATATGGGTCAATTGGGGTCATAGGGTAACCTATGACCCTCTTTGACCCATTAAACGATGACATATGTCCCTAGGGGTCCTTAGACCCCTAGGGACATATTCGAATCGTTCATATCGGTCAAAGAGGGTCATAGGGTGACCTATGACCCTCTTTGACCCATTAAATCATGACATATGTCCCTAGGGGTCCTTGGACCCCTAGGGACATATTCGAATCGTTTATATGGGTCAAAGGGTGTCATAGGGTGACCTATGACCCTCTTTGACCCATTAAACGATGACATATGTCCCTAGGGGTCCTTGGACCACTAGGGACATATTCGAATCATTCATATGGGTCAAAGGGGGTCATAAGGTGACCTATGACCCTCTTTGACCCATTAAACGACGACATATGTCCCTAGGGGTCCTAGGACCTCTAGGGACATATTCGAATGGGTAATATGGGTAAAAGGGGGTCATAGGGTGACCTATGGCCCTCTTTGACCCATTAAACGATGACATATGTCCCTAGGGATCCTAGGACCCCTAGGGACATATTCCAAACGTTCCTATGGGTCAAAGGGGGTCATAGGGTGATCTATGACCCTCTTTGACCCATTAAACGACGATATATGTCTCTAGGGGTCCTAAGGCCCCTAGGGACATATTCGAATGGGTAATATGGGTCAAAGGGGGTCATAGGGTGACCTATGACCCTCTCTAACTCATTAAACGATGACATATTTCTCTAAGGCTCATTGGACCCCTAGGGACATATTCGAATTGTTCATATGGGTCAAAGGGGGTCATAGGGTGAGCTATGACCCCTTTTGACCCACTAAATGACGACATATGTTCCTGGGGGTCCTAGGACCCCTAGGGACATATTCGAATGGGTAATATGGGTCAAATGGGGTCATAAGGTAACCTATGACCCTCTTTGACCCATTAAATGAGGACATATGTCCCTAGGGGTCCTCAGACCCCTAAGGACATATTCGAATCGTTCATATGGGTCAAAGAGGGTCATAGGGTAACCTATAACCCTCTTTGACCCATTAAACGACGACATATGTCTCTGGGGGTTCTTGGACCCCTAGAGACATATTCAAATGGGTAAGATGGGTCAAAGGGGGTCATAGGGCACCCTATGACCCTCTTTGACACATTAAATGAAGACATATGTCCCTAGGGGTCCTAGGACCCTAGGGACATATTCGAATGGTTCATATGGGTCAAAGGGGATCATAGGGTGACCTATGACCCCCTTTGACCCATTAAACAACGACATATGTCCCTAGGGGTCCTAGGACCCCTATGGGCATATTTGAATCATTCATATGAGTCAAAGGGGGTCATAGGTGACCCATTAAATGACAACATATGTCCCTAGGGGTCCTAAGACCCTAGGGACATATTTGAATGATTCATATGGGTCAAAGGGGGTCATAGGGTGACCTATGACCCCCTTTGACCAATTAAACGACGACATATGTCCCTAGGGGTCCTAAGACCCCTAGCGACATATTTGAATCATTCATATGAGTCAAAGGGGGTCATAAGGTGACCTATGACCCCCTTTGACCCATTAAACGACGACATATGTCCCTAGGGGTCCTAGTACCCCTAGGGACATATTCGAATGGGTAATATGGGTCAAATGGAGTCATAGGGTAACCTATGACCCTCTTTGACCCATTACACGACGACATATGTCTCTAAGGGTCCTAGGACCCCTAGGGACATATTCGAATCGTTCATATGGGTCAAAGGCGGTCATACGGTGACCTATGACCCTCTTGACCCATTAAACGATGATATAAGTCTCTAGGGGTCCTCGGACCCCTAGGGACATATTCGAATGGGTAATATAGGTTAAAGGGGGTCATAGGGTGACTTATGACCCTCTTTGACCCATTAAACGACGACATATGTCCCTAAGTGTCCTAGGAACCCTAAGGACATATTCGAATGGGTAATATGGGTCAAATGGGGTCATAGGGTAACCTATGACCCTCTTTGACCCATTAAACGATGACATATGTCTCTAGGGGTCCTAAGACCCCTAGGGACATATTCGAATCGTTCATATGAGTCAAAAGGAGTCATAGGGTGACCTATGACACTCTTGACTCATTAAACGACGATATATGTCTCTAGAGGTCCTAGGACCCCTAGGGACATATTCGAATGGGTAATATGGGTCAAATCGAGTCATAGGGTGACCTATGACCCTCTTTGACCCATTAAACGATGACATATGTCCCTAAGGGTCCTCGGACCCCAAGGGACATATTCGAATGGGTAATATGGGTCAAATGCGGTCATAGGTTGACCTATGACCCTCTTTGACCCATTAAACGATGACATATGTCCCGAGGGGTCCGAAGACCCTAGGAACATATTTCAATCATTCATATGGGTCAAAAGGGGTCATAGGGTGACCTGTGACACCCTTTGACCCATTAAACGACAACATATGTTCCTAGGGGTCCTAGGGCCCCTAGGGACCCCTAGGGACATATTTGAATCGTTCATATGAGTTAAAGGGGGTCATAGGGAGACCTATGACCCCCTTTGATGCATTAAATGACGACATATGTCCCTAGGGGTCCTAGGACCCCTAGGGACGAATTCGAATGGGTAATATGGGTCAAATGGGGTCATAGGGTAACTTATGACACTCTTTGAGCCTTTAAATGATGACATATGTCTCTAGGGGTCCTAAGACCCCTAGGGACATATTCGAATCGTACATATGGGTCAAAGGGGGTCATAGGGTGACCTATGACCCTCTTTGACCCATTAAACGATGCTATATGTCTCTAGGGGTCCTAAGACCCCTAGAGACATTTGATTGGGTAATATGGGTCAAATGGGGTCATAGGGTGACCTATGACCCTCTCTAACCCATTAAACGATCAGATATGTAGCTAGGGGTCCTAGGACCCCTAAGAACATATTCGAATGGGTAATATGGGTCAAAGGGGGTCATAGGGAGACCTATGACCCTCTTTGACCCATTAAACGATGACATATGTCTCTAGGGGTCCTAGGACCCCTAAGAACATATTCGAATGGATATTATGGGTCAAAGGGGGTCATAGGGTGACCTATGACCCTCTTTGATCCATTAAACGATGACATATGTCCCTAGGGGTCCTCGAACCCCAAGAGACATATTCGAATGGGTAATATGGGTCAAATGGGGTCATAGGGTGACCTATGACCCTCTTTGACCCATTGAACGACGACATATGTCCCTCGGGGTCCTAGGACCTCTAGGGACATATTCGAATGGGTAATATAGGTAAGAGGGGGTCATAGGGTGACCTATGACCCTCTTTGACCCATTAGACGACGACATATGTCCCTAGGTATCCTATGACCCCTAGGGACATATTCCAATCGTTCATATGGGTCGAAGGGGGTCATAGGGTGATCTATGACCCCCTTTGATGCATTAAACAATGACATATGTCCCTAGGGGTCCTAGGACCCCTAGGGACATATTCGAATGTGTAAAATAGGTAAAATGGGGTCATATAGTAACCTGTGACCATCTTTGACCCTTTAGATGACGACATATGTCTCTAGGGGTCCTAGGACCCCTAGGGACATATTTGAATCATTCCTATAAGTCAAAGGGGGTCGCAGTGTGACCTATGACCCCCTTTGACCCATTAAACGATGACACATGTTCCTAAGGGTCCTAGGACCCTAGGGACATATTCGAATGGTTCATATGGGTCAAACGGGGTCATAGAGTGACCTATGACCCCCTTTGACTCATTAAATGACAACATATTTCCCTAGCGGTCCTAGGACCCCTAGGGACATATTTGAATAATTCATATGAGTCAAAGGGGGTCATAGGGTGACCTATCACCCCCTTTGACCCATTAAATGATGACATATGTCCCTAGGGGTTCTAGTACCCCTAGGGACATATTCGAATTGGTAATATGGGTCAAATGGGGTCATAGGGTAACTTATGACCCTCTTTGACCCATTAAACAATGACATACGTCTCTAGGGGTCCTAGGAGCCCTAGGGACATATTTGAATCGTTCATATGGGTCAAAGGGGGTCATAGGGTGATCTATGACACTCTTGACCCATTAAATGACAACATATGTCCCTAGCGGTTCTAGTACCCCTAGGGACATATTCGAATGGGTAATATGGGTCAAATTGGGTCATAAGGTAACTTATGACCCTCTTTGACCCATGAAACAATGACATATGTCTCTAGGGGTCCTAGGAGCCCTAGGGACATTCGAATCATTCATATGGGTCAAAGGGGGTCATAGGGTGACCTATGACCCTCTTGATCCATTAAATGATGATATATGTCTCTAGGGGTCCTCGGACCCCTAGGGACGTATTCGAATAGGTAATATGGGTCAAAGGGTCTCACAGCGTGATCTATGACTCTCTTTGACCCATTAAACGACGACATATGTCCCTACGGGTCCTAGGACCCCTAATGACATATTCGCCTAAGGACATATTCGAATGGGTAATATGGGTCAAATGGGGTTAGAAGGTAACCTATGACCCTCTTTGACACATTAAATGATGACATATGTCTCTAGGGATCTTAGGACCCTTACGGACATATTCCAATCGTTCATATGGGTCAAAGGGGGTCATCGTGTGACCTATGACCCTCTTGACGCATTAAACAACGATATATGTCTCTAGGAGTCCTACGACCCCTAGAGACATATTCGAATGGGTAATATGGGTCAAAGGGGGACATAGGGTAACCTATGACCCTCTCTGACCACTTAAATGATGACATATGTCTCTAGGGGTCCTAGGACCCCTAGGGACATGTTCGAATCGTCTATATGGGTCAAAGGGGGTCATAGGTCACCATTAAACGACGATATATGTCTCTAGGGGTCCTAGGACCCGTAGGGACATATTCGAATGGGTAATATGGGTCAAAGGGGGTCATAGTGTGACCTATGACCCTCTTTGACCCATTAAACGATGACATATGTCCCTAAGGGTCCTAGGACCCCTAGGGACATATTTGAATGGGGAATATGGGTCAAAGGGGGTCATAGGGTGACTTATGACCCTCTTTGACCCATTAAACGACAACCTATGTCCCTAGGGGTCCTAGGACCCTAGGAACATATTTGAATGGTTCATATGGGTAAAAGGGGGTCATAGGGTGACCTATTACCCCATTTGACCCATTAAACGACGACATATCTTCCTAGTGGTCCTAAGACCCCTAGGGACATATTTGAATCGTTCATATGAGTCAAAGGGGTTCATAGGGTGACTTATGACCCACTTTGACCCATTAAATGACGACATATGTCCCTAGGGGTCCTAGGACCCCTAGGGACATATTCGAATGGGTAATATGGGTCAAATGGGGTCATAAGGTAACCTATGACCCTCTTTGACCCATTAAACAACGACATATGTCTCTAGGGGTCCTAGGACCCCTAGGGACATATTCGAATCGTTCATATGGGTCAAAGGGGGTCATAGGTTGACCTATGACCCTCTTGATCCATTAAACGATGATATATGTCTCTAGAGGTCCGCGGACCCCTAGAGACATATTTGAATGGGTAATATGGGTCAAAGGGGGTCATAGGGTGACCTATAACCCTCTTTGACCCATTAAACAATGACATATGTCCATAAGGGTCGTAGGACCCCTAATGACATATTCGAATGGGTAATATGGGTCAAATGGGGTCATAGGGTAACCTATGACCCTCTTTGACCCATTAAACGATGACATATGTCTCTAGGGGTCCTAGGATCCCTAAGGACATATTCGAATTGTTCATATGGGGCAAAGGAGGTCATAGGGTGACCTATGATCCTCTTGGCGCATTAAACGACAATATATATCTATAGGGGTCCTAGGACCCCTACGGACATATTCGAATGGGTAATATGGGTCAAAGGGGGTCATAGGTTGACCTATGACCCTCTTTGACCCATTAAATGAAGACATATGTCTTTTGGGGTTCTCGGATCCCAAGGGACATATTCGAATGGGTAATATGGGTAAAATGGGGTCATAAGGTAACCTATGACCCTCTTTGACCTTTTAAATGATGACATATGTCTCTAGGGGTCCTACGACCCCTACGGACATATTTGAATCATTCATATAAGTAAAAGGGGGTCGTAGTGTGACCTATGACCCCCTTTGATCCATTAAATGACGACATATGTTTCTAAGGGTCTTAGGATCCTAGGGACATATTCGAATGGTTCATATGGGTCAAAGGGGGTCATAGGGTGACCTATGACCCCTTTTGACCCATTAAACGATGACATATGTCCCTATGGGTCCTAGGGACATATTTGAATCGTTCATATGAGTCAAAAGGGGTTATAAGGTCACCTATGACCCCCTTTAACCCATTAAACGATGGCATATGTCCCTAGGAGTTCTAGGACCCCTAGGGACATATTCGAATGGGTAATACGGGTCAAATTTGACCCATTAAACGACAACATGTCTTTAGGAGTTTTAGGACCCCTAGGGACATATTCGAATCGTTCATATGGGTTAAAGGGGGTCATAGGGTGACCTATGACCCTCTTGACCCATTAAATGATGATATATGTCTTTAGGGGTCCTCGGACCCCTAAGGACCTATTTGAATAGGTAATATGGGTCAAAGGGGGTCATAGCGTGACTTGTGACGCTCTTTGACCCATTAAACGACGACATATGTCCCTAAGGGTCCTAAGACCCCTAGGGACATATTCGAATGGGTAATATGAGTCAAATGGGATCATAGGGTAACCTATGACCCTCTTTCACACATTAAATTATGACATATGTCTCTAGGGATCCTAGGACCCCTAGGGACATATTCGAATCGTTCATATGGGTCAAAGGGGGTCATAGTGTGACCTATGACCCTCTTGACGCATTAAACGACGATATATGTCTAGGGGTCCTAGGACCCGTAGGGACATATTCGAATGGGTAATATGGATCAAAGGGGGTCATAGGGTGACCTATGACCCTGTTTGACCCATTAAATGATGACATATGTTCTTAAAGGTCTTCGAACCCAAAGGGACATATTCGAATGGTTAATATGGGTCAAATCAGGTCATAAGGTGACCTATGACCCTCTTTGACCAATTAAACGACGACATATGTCCCTAGGGGTCCTAGAACCCTAGGGACATATTCCAATCGGTCATATGGGTCAAAGGGGGTCATAGGTGACCCATTAAATGACAACATATGTCCTTAGGGGTCTTAAGAACCGTACGGACAATGATTCAAATATAGGACATATTCGAATGCGTAATATGTGTCAAATGGGGTCATAGAGTAACCTATGACCCTCTTTGAACCTTTAAATGACGACATATGTTTCTAGGGGTCCTAGGACCCTTAGGGACATATTTGAATCATTCATATAAGTTAAAGGGGGTCGTAGTGTGACCTATGACCCACTTTGACCCATTAAACGACGACATATGTTCCTAGGGGTCTTAGGATCCTAGGAACATATTCGAATGGTTCATAAGAGTGAAAGGGGGTCATAGGGTGACCTATGACCCCCTTTGACTCATTAAATGACGACATATGTTCCTAGGGGTCCTAGGGACATATTTGAATCGTTCATTTGAGTCAAAGGGGGTCATAGGGTGACCTATGACCCCTTTCGACCCATTAAATGACGACATATGTCCCTAGGGGTTGTAGGACCTCTAGGGACATATTCGAATGGGTAATATGGGTCAAATGGGGTCATAGGGTAACCTTTGAACCTCTTTGACCCATTAAACGATGACATATGTCTCTAGGGGTCCTAAGACCCCTAGGGACATATTCGAATAGTTCATATAGGTCAAAGGGGGTCATAGGGTGACCTATGACCCTCTTGACCCATTAAATGATGATATATGTCTCTAGGGGTCCTCGGACCACTAGGGACGTAATCGAATAGGTAATATGGGTCAAAGGGGGTCATAGCGTGACCTATGACACTCTTTGACCCATTAAACGACGACATATGTCCCTAAGGGTCCTAGGACCCCTAGGGACATATTCGCCTAGGGACATATTAGAATGGGTAATATGGGTCAAATTGGGTCATAGGGTAACCTATGACCCTCTTTGACACATTAAATAATGACATATGTCTCTACGGATCCTAAGACCCCTATGGACATATTCGAATTATTCATATAGGTCAAAGGGGGTCATAGTGTGACCTATGACCCTCTTGACGCATTAAACGACGATATATGTCTCTAGGGGTCCTAGGACCCCTAGGGACATATTCGAATGGGTAATATGGGTCAAAGGGGGTCATAGGTCACCCATTAAATGACGACATATGTCCCTACGGGTCCTCGAACCCCAAGGGACATATTCGAATGGTTAATATGGGTCAAATCGGGTCATAGGGTGACCTCTGACCCTCTTTGACCAATGAAACAACGACATATGTCCCTAGGGGTCCTAGGACCCTAGGGACATATTCCAATCGATCATATGGGTCAAAGGGGGTCATAGGGTGACCTATGACCCCCTTTGACCCATTAAACGACAACATATGTCCCTAGGGATCCTAGGACCTCTAAAGATAACGATTCAAATATGTCCCTAAGGGTCCTAGGACCCCTAGGGACATATTCGAATGGGTAATATGAGTCAAATGGGGTCATAGGGTAACCTATGACCCTCTTTGACCCTTTAAATGACGACATATGTCTCTAGGGGTCCTACGACCCTTAGGAACATATTCGAATCGTACATATGGGTCAAAGGGGGTCACAGGGTGATCTATGACCCTCTTTGACCCATTAAACGATGATATATGTCTCTAGGGTTCCTACGACCCCAAGGGACATATTCGAATGGGTAATATGGGTCAAAGGGGGTCATAGGTCAATATGGGTCAAAGGGGGTCATAGGGTGACCTATGACCCTCTCTGACCCATTAAACGACGAGATATGTCGCTAGGGGTCCTAGGACCCCTAGGGACATATTCGAATGGATAATATGGGTCAAAGGGGGTCATAGGGTGACCTATGACTCCCTTTGACCCATTAAACGACGACATATGTGTCTAGGGGTCCTAAGACCCCTAGGGACATATTCGAATGGGTATTATAGGTCAAAGAGGGTAATAGGGTGACTTATGACGGTCTTTGACTCATTAAACAACGACATATGTCCCTAGGGGTCCTCAGACCCCAAGGGATATATTCGAATGGGTAATATCGATCAAATGAGGTCATAGGGTGACCTATGACCCTCTTTGACTCATTAAATGAAGACATATGTCTCTTGGGGTCCTAGGACCCCTAGGGACATATTCCAATCGTTAATATGGATCAAAGGGGGTCACAGGGTGACCTATGACCCTCTTTGACCCATTAAATGATGATATATGTCTCTAGGGGTCCTAGGACCCCTAGAGACATATTCGAATGGGTAATATGGGTCAAAGGGGTTCATAGGGTGACCTATGACCCTCTCTGACTTATTAAACGACGACATATTTCTCTACGGGTCTTTGGACCCATATGGACATATTCGAATTGTTCATATGGGTCAAAGGAAGTCATAGGGTGACCTATGACCCCCTTTGACCCATTAAACGATGACATATGTCCTTAGGGGTCCTAGGACCCCTAGGGACATATTCGAATGGGTCATATGGGTCAAATGGGGTCATTGGGTAACCTATGACCCTCTTTGACCCATTCATCGACGACATATGTCCCTAGGGGTCCTCAGACCCCTAGGGACATATTCGAATCGTTCATATGCGTCAAGGAGGGTCATAGGGTGACCTATGACCCTTTTTGACCCATTAAACGATGACATATGTCCCTAGGGGTCCTCGGACCCCTAGGGACATATTCGAATGTGTAATAAGGGTGATGGGGTCATAGGGTGACCTATGACCCTCTTTGACCCATTAAATAAAGACATATGTCCCTAGGAGTCCTAGGACCCTAGGGACATATTCGAATGGTTCATATGGGTCAAAGGAGGTCATAGGGTGACCTATGACCCCTTTTGACCCGTTAAACGACGACATATGTCCCTAGGGACATATTTGAATCATTCATATGAGTCAAAGGGGTCCATTGGGTGACCTATGACCCCCTTTGACACATTAAAAGACGACAGATTTTCCTAGGAGTCCTAGGACCCCTAGGGACATATTTGAATCGTTCATACGAGCAAAAGGGGGTCATAGGGTGACCTATGACTCCCTTTGACCCATTAAACGATGACATATGTCCCTAGGACCCCTAGGGACATTCGAATGGGTAATATGTGTCAAATGGGGTCACAGGGTAACCTATGACCCTCTCTAACCCATTAAACGATCATATATGTAGCTAGGGGTCCTAAGACCCCTAGGAACATATTTGAATGGGTAATATGGGTCAAAGGGGGTCATAGAGTGACCTATGACCCTCTTTGACCCATTAAACGACAACATATTTCTCTAGGGGTCGTAGGACCCCTAAGAACATATTCGAATGGGTATTATGGGTCAAAGGGGATCATAGGGTGACATATGACCCTCTTTGACCCATTAAACGATGACATATGTCCTTAGGGGTCCTCGAACCCCAAGAGACATATTCGAATGGGTAATATGGGTCAAATGGGGTCATAGGTCACCCTATGACCCTCTTTGACCCATTGAACGACAACATATGTCCCTAGGGGTCCTAGGACCTCTAGGGACATATTCGAATGGGTAATATAGGTAAGAGGGGGTCATAGGGTGACCTATGACCATTTTTGACCCATTAGACGACAACATATGTCCCTAGGTGTCCAAAGACCCCTAGGGACATATTTCAATTGTTCATATGGGTCAAAGGGGGTCATAGGGTGATCTATGACCCCATTTGATGCATTAAACGATGACATATGTCCCTAAGGGTCCCAGGACCCCTAGGGACATATTCAAATGGGTAAAATGGGGTTATAGGGTAACCTATGACCCTCTTTGACCCTTTAAATGATGACATATGTCTCTAGGGGTCCTAAGACCCCTAGGGACATATTTGAATCATTCATATAAGTAAAAGGGGGTTGCAGTGTGACCTATGACCCCTTTTGACCCATTAAACGATGACATATGTTCCTAGGGGTCCTGGGACCCTATGGACATATTCGAATGGTTCATATGGGTCAAACGGGGTCATAGGGTGACCTATGACCACTTTTGACCCATTAAACGACAACATATGTCCCTAGGGGTCCTAGGACCCCTAAGGACATATTTGAATCGTTCATATGAGTCAAAGGAGGTCATAGGGTGACCTATGACCTTCTTTGACCCATTAAACGATGACATATGTCCTTAAGGGTTCTAGTACCCCTAGGGACATATTCGAATGGGTAATATGGGTCAAATGGGGTCATAGGGTAACTTATGACCCTCTTTGACCCATTAAACAATGACATATATCTCTAAGGGTCCTAGGACCCCTAGGGACATATTCGAATCGTTCATATGACCATGATGATATATGTCTCTAAGGGTCCTCGGACCGCTAGGGACGTATTCGAATAGGTAATATGGGTCAAAGGGTCTCATAGCGTGACCTATGACTCTCTTTGACCCATTAAACGACGACATATGTCCCTAAGGGTCCTAGGACCCCTACGGACATATTCGCCTAGGGACATATTCGAATGGGTAATATGGGTCAAATGGGGTCATAGGGTAACTTATGACCCTCTTTGACACATTAAATGATGACATATGTCTCTAGGGATCGTAGGACCCTTACGGACATATTTCAATCGTTCATATGGGTCAAAGCGGGTCATCATGTGACTTATGACCCTCTTGACGCATTAAACGATGATATATGTCTCTAGGGGTCCTACGACCCATAGGGACATATTCGAATGGGTAATATGGGTCAAAGGGGGACATAGGGTAGCCTATGAGCCTCTTTAACCAATTAAATGATGACATATGTCTCTAGGGGTCCTAGGACCCCTAGGGACATGTTCGAATCGTTTATATGGGTCAAAGGGGGTCATAGGGTGACCTATGACCCTCTTAACCCATTAAACGATCATATATGTCTCTAGGGGTCCTAAGACCCGTAGGGACATATTCGAATGGGTAATATGGGTCAAAGGGGGTCATAGGGTGACCTATGACCCTCTTTGACCCATTAAACGACGACATATGTCACTAAGGATCCTAGGACCCCTAGGGACATATTTGAATGGGTAATATGGGTCAAAGGGGGTCATAGGGTGACTTATGACCCTCTTTGACCCATTAAACGAAGACATATGTCTCTAGGGGTCCTAGGACCCTAAGGACATATTCGAATGGTTCATATGGGTCAAAGGGGGTCATAGGGTGACCTATGACCTCTTTTGACCCATTAAATGACAACATATGTCCCTAGGGGTCCTAGGACCCCTAGGGACATATTTGAATCGTTCATATGAGTCAATTAAACGACGACATATGTCCCTAGGGGTCCTAGGACCCTAGGAACATATTTGAATGGTTCATATGGGTCAAAAGGGGTCATAGGGTGACCTATGACCCCCTTTGACCCATTAAACGATGACATATGTTTCTAGTGGTCCTAGGACCCCTAGGGACATATTTGAAACGTTCATATGAGTCAAAGGGGGTCATAGGGTGACCTATGACCCACTTTGACCTATTAAACGATAAGATATGTCCCTAGGGGTCCTAGGACCCCTAGGGACATATTCGAATGGGTAATATGGGTCAAATGGGGTCATAGGGTAACCTATGACCCTCTTTGACCCATTAAACAACGACATATGTCTCTAGGGGCCCTAGGACCCCTAGGGACATATTCGAATCGTTCGGATGGGTCAAAGGGGGTCATAGGGTGACCTATGACCCTCTTGACCCATTAAACGATGATATATGTCTCTAGGGGTCTGCGGACCCCTAAGGACATATTTGAATGCGTAATATGGGTCAAAGAGGGTCATAGGTTGACCTATGACCCTCTTTGACCCATTAAACGACGACATATGTCGTTTGGGGTCCTCGGACCCCAAGGGACATATTCGAATAGGTAATATGGGTAAAATGGGGTCATAGGGTAACCTATGACCCTCTTTGACCCTTTAAATGATGACATATGTCTCTAGGGGTCCTAGGACCCCTAGGGACATATTTGAATCATTCATATAAGTCAAAGGGGGTCGTAGTGTGACCTATGACCCCCTTTGACCCATTAAATGACGACATATGTTCCTAGGGGTCCTAGGATCCTAGGAACATATTCGAATGGTTCATATGGGTCAAAGGGGGTCATAGGGTGACCTATGACCCCCTTTGACCCATTAAACGATGACATATGTCCCTATGGGTCCTAGGGACATTTGAATCGTTCATATGAGTCAAAAGGGGTCATAAGTCGACTTATGACCCCCTTTGACCCATTAAATGACGACATATGTCCCTAGGGGTTCTAGGACCCCTAGGAACATATTCGAATGGGTAATACGGGTCAAATTTGACCCATTAAACGATGACATATGTCTTTAGGGGTCTTAGGACCCCTAGGGACATATTCGAATCGTTCATATGGGTCAAAGGGGGTCATATGGTGACCTATGACCCTCTTGACCCATTAAATGATGATATATGTCTCTAGGGGTCCTCAGACTCCTAGGGACGTATTCGAATAGGTAATATGGGTCAAAGGGGGTCATAGCGTGACCTATGACACTCTTTGACCCATTAAACGACGACATATGTCCCTAAGGGTCCTAGGACCCCTAGGGACATATTCGCCTAGGGACATATTCGAATGGGTAATATGGGTCAAATGGTGTCATAGGGTAACCTATGACCCTCTTTGACACATTAAATGATGACATATTTCTCTAGGGATCCTAGGACCCCTAGGGACATATTCGAATCGTTCATATGGGTCAAAGGGGGTCGTAGTGTGACCTATGACCCTCTTGACGCATTAAACGACGATATATGTCTAGGGGTCCTAGGACCCCTAGGGACATATTCGAATGGGTAATATGGGTCAAAGGGGGTCATAGGGTGACCTATGACCCTCTTTGACCCATTAAACGATGACATATGTCCTTAAGGGTCCTCGAACCCAAAGGGACATATTCGAATGGTTAATATGGGTCAAATCGGATCATAGGGTGACCTATGACCCTCTTTGACCAATTAAATGACGACATATGTCCCTAGGGGTCCTAGAACCTTTGGGACATATTCCAATCGATCATATGGGTCAAAGGGGGTCATAGGGTGACCTATGACCCCTTTTGACCCATTAAACGACAACATATGTCCCTAGGGGTCCTAAGATCTCTAGGGACAATGATTCAAATATGTCCCTAGGGGTCCTAGGACCCCTAGGGACATATTCGAATGCGTAATATGGGTAAAATGGGGTCATAGGGTAACCTATGACCCTCTTTGACCCTTTAAATGACGACATGTCTCTAGGGGTCCTAGGACCCCTAGGGACATATTCGAATCGTACATATGGGTCAAAGGGTGTCATAGGGTGACCTATGACCCTCTCTGACCCATTAAATGACGAGATATGTCGCTAGGGGTCCTAGGACCCCTAGGGTAATATTCGAATGGGTAATATGGGTCAAAGGGGGTCATAGGGTGACCTATGACTCCCTTTGACCCATTAAACCATGACATATGTGTCTAGGGGTCCTAGGACCCCTAGGGACATCTTCGAATGGGTATTATGGGTCAAAGGGGGTAATAGGGTGACTTATAACCCTCTTTGACTCATTAAACGACGACATATGTCCCTAGGGGTCCTCAGACCCCAAGGGACATATTCGACTGGGTAATATCGATCAAATGGGGTCATAGGTCACCCTATGACCCTCTTTGACCTATTAATCGACGACATATGTCCCTAGGGCTCCTATGACCTCTAGGGACATATTCGAATGGGTAATATGGGTCAAAGGGGGTCATAGGGTGACCTATGACCCTCTTTGACCCATTAAACGACGACATATGTTCCTTGAGGTCCTAGGACCCCTAGGGACAATTTCCAATCGTTTATATGGGTCAAAGGGGGTCATAGGGTGACCTATGACCCTCTTTGACCCATTAAATGACGATAGATGTCTCTAGGGGTCCTAAGACCCCTAGGGACATATTCGAATGGGTAATATGGGTCAAAGGAGGTTATATGGTTACCTATGACCCTCTCTGACTCAATAAACGACGACATATTTCTCTAGGGGTCCTTGGACCCATAGGAACATATTCGAATTGTTCATATGGGTCAAAGGGGGTCATAGGGTGACCTATGACCCCCTTTGACCCATTAAACGATGACATATGTCCCTAGGGGTCCTAGGACCCCTAGGGACATATTCGAATGGGTCATATGGGTCAAATAGGGTCATAGGGTAACCTATGACCCTCTTTGACCCATTAAACGACGACATATGTCCCTAGGGGTCCTAGGACCCTAGGGACATATTCGAATCGTTCATATGGGTCAAAGGAGGTCATAGGGTGACCTATGACCCCCTTTGACTCATTAAATGACGATATATGTCCCTAGGGGTCTTAGGACCCCTAGGGACATATTTGAATCGTTCATATGAGTCAAAGGGGGTCATAGGGTGACCTATGACCCCCTTTGACCCATTAAATGACGACCCTCTTTGTATTATATATTATTATATTAATATGTATAATAATATAATATATATTATAAATATTATTATATTAATATATATGTTATTAATATATCTATATAATAACGTAATATCTATATTAATAATATTAATACTATTATAGGTATAATAATAATATTGATACTATAGGTATATTAATACTATTTTATATTAATATTATTGATATTTTGCACTAATACTAATATACTATTAACTTAGTTATAAATTAAAGTCATTTGCCTCCAAATATTTTCATAATATTAATATTATTGTGGCAAAGGAGGAAAACTTTAGCAAGTTTTCCCCCCAAAAGTTCTTTTCCTATATCGGATATCCGATCTATTATCGAATATTCGATTATACTGGCATCAATTTCAAATATTTGACTGTCCCTACAGACCCGACAACATTACTTTTTTACCTCTTTTTTCACGAGATTTGTAAAAAGTCGTGTTTTGGGGCCCAACCAATCGAGAAGAATTCAAAAATATAACCTTAGGTGTTCGAATTTGTCATCTGAATAGGGAGCAGCAGTCGTCGAAAGAATAAACGTAAAAGGAAGATATCCAATGAAGACATTGCAACATATAAGGAAAAGGACAAAATGAAACACCAAAAAAAATGACAAGGTATGCTAAATATCAATCAAGTTGATGATGAATTAATAGAAGGTGAAATCATAGAGTTAGATAATGAAAATGTATAGTTGGGGAATAAAAATGTACCTATTGAAAATGATAATGTAGAAATTGAAAATGTAGAGATTGAAAATTTTGAAGAAAAAATGCTACCAAGTCATAATCCAAATTGCATAATTGACCATGTCGAAGATGACAATGCACAGGAACTTAATGCACAAGAACCTTACATATCTCCTAATTATAATCGACATGAAGGTTCTAAAACACCAAAATGGATAATTGAAATTGATGAAACGATTATGACTAGTTTGGAAGGAAAAAAATTAGAAAGAACCATTCGGTTATGGGTTTCAAGACTATATCAAATATTTTTCGGCAACAAGACAGTGGTAGAGAAATGTCAGCTTTTCATGCACTTATTAAAGATGCAAAAGATGAGACCTATGCTTTCCAAATTGAAAATTCATGTCAATAAAAAGTTGGAAAGAAATGCCATTATTGTGAAGAATCTTTTCGGTGCTCTCAATAGCGTTGGGAAAAATAGTAGAGAGAAGGATAATAGAGCTTCTCGAAGGGTTATTACAACCTCTTTGGTAAGTCATCATTTGAGAAAGGGTAGATATATGAGACAAACTTGTATTGATTTGAATCTAAATCATACTACTTTGAGAAGAGCACTTAGTCGACGAGAGAAAATTGATGATCCTCTTCAAAATGAAACATGGGCATTTGGTGGGAGACTTCCACGTTTTGATAAGAAGCTATCTGACGATGTGAAGGAAGAAATTATACAATTTTGGCACTCTAACTCACGAGTATCACCCAATGCTAAAGATGTCTTAAAGTTGAGAATTGGCATCAGAGACCGCATGCCGCATCCTAAACACTATTTGGAGGTAATTCAAACTATGTTGTTCAAACAATTTAGAGAGAGTCATCCAAGTGTTCATATATCACAAAGGGATTTTGAATCTTTGAAGCCATTTTATTGTGTGCCACTCAAAATTTGAAATACATGTTGTTGCAAATATCATGTTGAGTTTTCTATGCACCATGAACTATTATGCTCCATCCGTTCTACTTTGCATAATAAAGAAATGTTGGAGGATTGTGAGGCTAGTGGGCTTTCAAAATCATCAAGAGACTTGTTAGATCAACTCTTATGTCATAGAGTTGATGGTTGTTCCTTTTATAAATTTTTTTGCTTAAATGAGAAGTGTTCAGAATGTGGTGGCTTATCCAAGTTTGACACATGTTTCCATGAGGGGTGTGAACAAGATCTTGGAAAGACAATAGTGAAAAAAAGGGTCTATGAAATGGTGAAATACACATTGAAGAGTGGGAGTGAGATCTCTAGATGTGAATTGGTTGGAAAAGATATCAATGTGGCCAATTTTATTTCAGATTTCAAGGCAAATCTTTTTTACAAGTATGCAAGACATAGTCACAGGTCTCAGTGGTTGGATCAACAATTTAGAACGTGTAAGGAGACTTTTCCCATTGGCACTATTATATCAGTTGTTGATTTTGCTGATACCTACACATTGCAACCTCAAAATGAGACACAATCTCAGTATTACAACTCTATTCAGATTGCAATTTTTGTTCACATAACATATAGACATGCCCTTGATAGTCCGGAAGATAATCGAAAGATTATTAAAGAGTACCATTTTTATATGAGTGATGATAGATCTCACTCTCACGAGTTTTTGCAACATTGTTTCGAGAATTTTTTTATTTCTTACACGAGCATGCAATTGCTATGGATAGACATATCATTTGGTCAGATAACTGTACAGGTCAATTCAAGAATGCTCGCATGTTTTATTGGGTGTGTAGGATGCATGTAGAGAGAGGGGTGCCTCATATTTGGAGTTTTTTTGAGTCCGGCCATGGAAAAGGGTAACATGATGGAGCAGGGGCATGTGTGAAGAGAGCTCTAGTTAAGGAGCAACTGAAGATTTCAACAACAGAGCTTCTTGATGCTCGTAGCATTGTTGATTGGTGTAGTTTAGCATTATCACAGGGGGGGACTCTTAATTCAGTGGTACACAGGTTCTTTTGGTTGGTTGAGGAAGGGTCCATAGGTGATAGATCAGATTGTGCTACAGTGATAGACTCATCAAAAATGTATTCATTTCGGAGCTCTAATTCTAGTACATGGACCATTTGGACACGACAACTAGCTTTATTTTGTCGTACTTGTTTTCAGTGTGATTGGGATCACTGTGAGTCAAGTGAGTGGGTGGACACATGGGCTCCACATTATCTTACTCCATTGTCTATCATACCCTCTATCAAAAATGATGACATGGAAAGTTCACTTGAGCATAATCATTTATCAGATCTACTTCAGCCAGGACATGTCTTTGCATTGGTTGCACCACAGGGGAATGATGAGAAATCTGATTATTGGTTAGCACGTTGTGTAAGAGGAAAAAAAAAAACTTGCACAACCGATCACAGATGATGATGGATTCACGTATCCTACTGGTTCAGTGGTTGTTGCTGGAACATGGCTGTGGACATACATGCTTAGAAGGAACAGAATTCCTGCATTCGAAGACTATCAAAAGCACAAAGTAATTCTCCTATATTCGCATCTTATTATAGCAACAAATGTAAAGTTATTGAAGCATCAAGGAAGACCAAAAGTAAAAGAACTTTTTACTATTGCTAATGCTGATCATGAAGCCTTGTTGGAGACCCTAAAATAGAGAGAGGACCCTATTGGAATACTTGACTAGGTATATATACTTCTTATGTTATTTTCTTCATAATGATTTAATGAATTGATGATTATCTTGTTTAATACAATAAGTTACTAATTTTTGTATGATATTGGAATATAGGTACATCATGAAGAGTTGGAGGGGGGTGGTATTGGGGAGAATTTCTAAAATTTATGATGTATTATGATGTAAAATGTGTAGTTTTTTGTATATGGTTTTTGTATTTTGGTAGGTTCTTTGTAAAGAATTATAAGAGGAAGATATTGAACAAGTTCTTCCAAATCATATTTGCATGTGATACAAGGCTATAACGACAATTTTAAGAGCATTTATAACTATATGAAAGATAATTGCATGCGGATATCTTATTACAAATTTGGTTGTTTCCTTATTTGACATAAAGCTGACATTATGATTATTAAAACTATTTTTATCAAACTAATCAAATAAGAAAAATCCATAAAGTACGGATGAACAATTAGAATACTTGATTTCTTCCAGTTTAAAACCAATCATAGCATTTGAAAGCATAAAGAGTCATAATATTGTATAATGTTTTGAAAGACTTTCATATTGAAAAGTTGTATGAAGCACATTTGGGATAAGCCATAAAATCCATGAAAGAAGATAGCATGTAGGATAAGCAATTAAAGCCAATAAGCAAGATAGCACATGCATACTGACATTATATGAAGTTAGATATGAAGGCTATGAGTGGATGAGTCATTAGAGGTATCAACAATCCCATCATAAATGATATCTTGGATTTTATGTTTCGACACTATGGAATCTTTAGTTTTATGAAATTTTCTTCCATGGAGATTAATTTAAGAATGCCCCGTGTGTATGTAAAGGTCTTAAGGGAGATTAATTTAAGAATGCAATATTCTCCTCTAACCTTTTCTCAAGTTTAGAATTGATTTCTATCATGTGCTTAGAGAGATGAAGGTAAGAAAGATTATTTGTCTCTTCTAGCTCTTTGTATTGAACATATAGAAAGAGAGATGACAAGTGAACAAATTTAAGTGTAGTCAATAGATCAAGGAAACCATTTAGTGAAAGAAATTCTTAGTATGCATATCATAGACCATGAAGTTAGAAAATACCAATAGCTCTAAGACCAAAGAGCCATTTTAAGTATGTTCAAGAACTTGAGACATAGAAAATCAAAGTCAATTTATGAAACTCCCCTTAGGAAAAAATGCAAACAAATATTTGCATTTGACATTTTGACTTGGTTGAAAAAGTTTGACAATAATTGATAATATTGCAAGCTTGATGTTCAAAAGCAATTTTTTTTCCAAGAAAGATAGTGACACATGGAGTAGTCTTGAAACAATCATCCATCATTTGCGGCCACCCCGTACCGAGGAGTCTCCAAGGTGCTCTAAGTGCATTTGGAGGTCGATCTTTCGAGGGTCATAAATCAAAGCTCGTGAGGGCTATTGATGAACTATTAAATGCTATAGGATGATGATCCTGAGGCCTAAAATAACCTATCTCATTTTTGAGAGATCGCATTCCGTTTGGATTCAGCACAACGATCTCGCTCGATGCCAAAACTCGCAGTGTGCCTCAGTTCATAGGTGCACCACAGCGTAACTTTGAAACCACTGATCTTGGCATCGAATCGTCAGTGCCATTAGCTCTGGATGGGCGAGTGAACCCTAGTCACACCCTTGTTCTAGCCACAAAGACCATCCATCATTTGCAGCCACCCCGTACCGAGGAGTCTCCAAGGTGCTCTAAGTGCATTTTGAGGTCGATCTTTTGAGGGTCATAACTCAGAGCTCATGAGGGCTATCGATGAACTGTCAAATGCTACAGGACAGTGATCCTGAGGCCTAAAATAACCTATCTCATTTTTGAGAGATCACATTTCGTTTGGATTCAGCACAACGATCTCCCTCGATGCCAAAACTCGCAGTGTGCCTCAGTTCATAGGTGCACCACAGCGTAACTTTGAAACCGCTGATCTTGGCATCGAATCGTCAGTGCCATTAGCTTCGGATGGGTGGTTGAACCCTAGTTACACCCTTGTTCTGGCCACGAAGACCATCCATCATTTGCGGCCACCCCGTACCGAGGAGTCTTCAAGGTGCTCTAAGTGCATTTTGAGGTCGATCCTTCGAGGGTCATAACTCAGAGCTCGTGAGGGCTATCGACGAACTGTCAAATGCTACAGGACGGTGATCCTGAGGCCTAAAATAACCTATCTCATTTGTGAGAGATCAAATTCCATTTGGATTCAGCACAACGATCTCGCTCAATGCTAAAACTCGCAGTGTGCCTCAGTTCATAGGTGCACCACAGCGTAAATTTGAAACCGCTGATCTTGGCATCGAATCGTCAGTCCCATTAGCTCCAAATGAGCGGGTGAACCCTAGTCACACCTTTTTTCTAGCCACAAAGACCATCCATCATTTGCGGCCACCCCGTACCGAGGAGTCTTCAAGGTGCTCTAAGTGCATTTTGAGGTCGATCCTTCAAGGGTCATAACTCAGAGCTCGTGAGGGCTATCAATGAATCGTTAGAGGAGACAAGTTCGTAAGGATGGAGTGGCTTAGTGTTTTTTCTAAAATAAGTTAGTGGGAAGGCTTTATTAGAGGGTCTTGGCCAAACTAGTGGGGTGTTTGCCAAAATTTCTTGTTTTATTTCTACTTGGTTTTGTTTTCTTGTTTTGTGCTTGAGTATTGTTATGGGATTGGGAATTACACTCACCCTTGTGGGAAGGGAAGAGAAGTCTAGGGTGAAGGGCTTAAGTTGGGTTCGAAAAATGTATTGAGAACCTTGGAGTATGGGCTCCATTGTATGCCATAACATTTCATATCTTGCTGGGGGTGATAAGGAAAGTATGGTGTAGAAAGGAAGTTT
Source organism: Cupressus sempervirens (assembly GCA_028749045.1). Lineage (NCBI taxonomy): Eukaryota > Viridiplantae > Streptophyta > Pinopsida > Cupressales > Cupressaceae > Cupressus > Cupressus sempervirens. Next base: position 388,385,763 of record CM053783.1, read on the forward strand.
GAGGAGTTACAGTTGATGGTAGTGGGTTTGGAGGAGGAAATGTGGAGGCCCCGAGAGGGCATTAAATGGTTCATTTATGATAGCCCCGAGAGGGCATGAAATTTGGTGAATTATGATAGCCCCGAGAGAGCATGAAAATTGTTTATTGCAAATATGGTTTGGTATGGCAAGTCTCCATTTTAGAACACGCCTTCACCCTATGTTTATGGTTCCATCTGTGAAGCCATTGTGAAATAGTCTTAGGGGGAAATTGTTCAAGTTTGAAATGTAATGTTTATGCATTGAAAGATTGTATGTGTATCCCAGTTTGAGCCTTGTTCCCTAGCGCGGGGGTGGTCTCTTTGAGGCCTATGGTTGGGTGGAAAGCACCCATGGTCCTTGTTATTTTGTTGTGTTGCATATGCAGATTTGTGTCCAAGGGAGCAATGGAAATGGCTTGGAATGATCATCTTGCAAATTGATGTTGGATGAGAAAACTTGACATTGTGCCCTCATTTGTGAAGGAGGATTCACCAGCTTGTTCATGTTCTCAACGATCATGTTGGACAATGTTCATGCTACTCATTGTCCATATCTTTCAATGTCCATGTTCCTTATGATTTTGAAAAGTCCCTTATGTTGCCCCATTGTGATGGAAGGAGATTGTATCATTGTTACCTAATGTACGTGTAGAAGAAAATATTGATAAGGTTGTATATGCATGTTTCATTTGGAGTTTATATTGTTATGAAAGCATTGGTACGAGTCATAGATTTGCTTTGACATCATTTTTATCATTTGAAAATGTGAAAGAAAGTTTTCTCCTTGTGGTATTGTAAATGACTAGTTGATAATAACAATCCATAGATGTTATGTGATACCATTGATTGTATAAATTTAAAACTTAGTAGATTTCTTACAATCTTGTTGTGCACTCAATAATTTGGTGAGGAAGCAATGTTGATAGATAATGAGGATATAGTAATATACTAATTGTCACATTAATATATATTGTAATGATTAATGAATGTGTGTACATTGGTAATGAGGATAATAAGTAATTCTGATCCCCTTCCCTTACATGCTAGAATCATGACCTAGTCCATATGATACAACTGACAGACCCTAATAGAATATTAGTATCAGAGGCTTGTTAGGATATGAATTACCTCACTAATTTATGAGTGTTGTATCTTGAACTTGCTCGTTTGACTCGTGACGCTAACTTGAACTAGACTGTCATCCAATCTATTTGAAAACCACCTGTGACTAAAATGTTAACACCTTCACACTATTCACATGAGTCTTGAACTCCTATTCAATGATAACCTTGTTTTACAATATGTAATTTCTTATGCGACTTCATAAGCTAAAAAAAAAAAAAAAATTGTTGTGTTTTTACTAGTAAAATTTAGGGCATGACACATGATCCACGATAAATTGAACAATACTAGATACTAAATTAATATGTATATCATTGTGCACGTAAATGATAAAAATATATATCAAAATACATGTATCCATAGACAAAATTTTACAAAAATATATATCAAAGATCATGTATCCATAGACAAAGTACTCAAATATATATATATCAAAATACATAGATCCATATACAAAATGTGGCTGATCCTGCCATCAAAATGTGTATAATATCAATGTTTCTATATACAATGTGGCATATGCCATCTCAAAATGTCTCATGATGCATCCTATGAAAACTATACTATTCTAGGGTGCTGGTGGATGATCAAAATGCAACCTCTTCACTGCACTAGGTGGATTAGATGCCTCCTACATAAACAAAAAAGGAAAACCCAAAGTTAGACTACTAAATTTATATGATTCTACGTTTCTAACATTGAATTACTCAAATGCATAATGATATTTTCCGTATTGGAGATTAATACTATCAAAATTTCATAATAAATACCTCTCTCATCGACCTCCTGCACCGGTCAGGAGTCCTCTCGTATGCCCTCGGCAATGCTGGTACCTCTGTGATTGTGGGCTGTATATGTTCAAATACCTTTGTCAAATGAATCTACAATTTAAAATATAACATTATAATTCATAGCATGCTAAATTTATAACATATTTAATCATGAATTCAAACTACAACTTACTATTGTAGGCTCCTCCTCAGGAGTGAGTGGCCACGTCATCAAATCTACATAACTGTCCCGTCGAACCTCATGTGCACTAGGAGTCTCCTATGAGATACAAAATAGTAGTTGTTAATATCACGGAAATTAGTTTTGAATTTATTTATGAAGATAAGTGATGCAAGAGCATCCCATGTTCATCAGGGGAACATTGAAGATCCAAGGCATTACAGAGGTCATGGAACATCTCTTGAAGTCAATTGGGAAATCCTTGCACCAATTATGGCTCATGGAAGCATACAAAGTTATAATATTGGACTCATATGTGGAAGAAAGTTGTAATTGGGCATGAGATAGGATTTTAGGATTTCATATGGTAGATGTGTCATTTGATAGGTTCATGTAGGTTGTCATGATCATATCTTGTCATTAGACAAGTCAAAACGTTCTAGAATTGAGTTTTGGGGTTTGAACAAGCAGGCCCTGATTTTTAAGCCATTTTAAGGAGGGTTTTGAAGTTTGGGTGTTTAGGAGTGTGACCAAGACCTATAATCTTGAAAATCCTTAGTGTGTTGGTCCCTTTGTTGAAGCCTTGGTGTGTCTAATTCCTCCTTGTGTGTCCCAGAGTTGAAAGGTACATAAGTGGTGTCCAGAGATTTATTGGTGAGGAAAGAAAGAGAATCAGTGAGTTGGCCCTTGGGAAGGAAGAAAAATTGTTGTGAAAATGCCTCCTAAAAATCAAGTGGCTAGAGAACTTGAAGAATTGAGAGAAGAGTTGGCAAAAGAGAAAAGAGAGAGGAGAGAACTTGAAGCATCTAGAGTGAGGGAAGAAAGACAGATGAGAAGAGAGAGGCTGAAGCTTATTGCAAGGATAGAATCCTTAGAAAAGGAAAGGCAAGAACCTAGAGGAGAAGAGGTTAGAGGAAGAAATCATGGAGAGAACCTTGAAGAAGAAGAGGTTGGTAATGCAAGGCAAGAGCATGAGACAACAGATGATCCTGAAGAAAGGAGATTTATGAGAATCATTAAGGCAGTACAAGGTAATGGTGGGAAGAACCATATTGATTTTCCAATATACCAGGGTAAAATGGATAGTGAAGAAGTGCTAGGGTGGATAGAGGCCCTTGAGAACTACTTTGATCTTGAAGACATAGAGGCAGATAAGAAGGTAAAAGTAGCAACAACAAGACTGAGAGGAACATCACTCACTTGGTGGACTAGTGTTCAGAATGAGAGAGAGGAAAGGTGGTGCAAGGCACCTAACCTATGTGGCAGGGGGGAACAAGTATCTCTGTTGCCGAACACCTTGCCACTCCATGAAAGCGAGGATTCAAGTAGATTAGGAAGTTGGAATAAAGGTTTGGTCCATATTTTACAAGTTGGTCTATGTTTTTTAATAAAGGCACATGTAAGGCCCACAAGCATTTTGGTGTGGTTATAAACCAAGTGACTCCATGGGACCAAAAGGCCTTAGAATAGGGTATTTAGAGTCTAAACAGTATTAGCAAAAAGTGGTTGTTTATTTGTTTTATGGTTGGGAACGCCTATATGGTTGTTCCAACGGTCATGTAGACCTTTATATATGTCATATGTGATCTCAGTTGAAAGGGGGAGATCAGAGTGTACGGTGGTTTGGAGAAAAAATAATAAAAACTTCAATTTTCTGGAAATTTACTTAGTTGCATTTAATAAATCCATATGACCAATTTTGAGTCAATGGAATAGTTTAGAAAGTTAGGGAATGCATAAAAACTATAGTTTGAAATTTGAATTTCAAATTCAAACGGTCATATTAGTTTTGGAGGGAAAGTAGTAATTTGGTATTTGTTTGATTAAATAAACCTTTGTAACCAACTTGGTCTGTTGGACAGGTGCATATAAGCCTATTTAAGTTGTAATGAACATATGCAAGACATGAATCATTATTGGTACGAAAAAAATCATAGAAATTGTATAGAAAAAAAATCATACTTTCCTCTGCATCAATTAAAAAAAATAAAAATAAATGATACTTATACATACAATGGGGCTCTCTGTGCTAATGAAAATCCCTGATGATCTAGGACGCCAAATCTGTACAGGCTCATCGTCAGTAGCCACACCCTATATACAATAAATAATGTAATTAAATGAGATTACCACAAAAATTTTACAAGAATGCATCAATATTTAATCAATTAGAAAACATCTAATTACCTTTCCTTTGTCAATGCATGCTGGCTCACCCCCCGTACTTTGTCTCCCCGGGGCAGGTGGTATCTGCAAGATAAAAGAAAGATTAGCAACCATATATGCTACAATATCAAATAGAAAAAAAGAAATGCGAACACAACATAATGTACCGTAGATGTCTCAAGGCCAAATGAAATGGCCGAGAGTGTACCATCATCTATCTGTCTTAGCTCCTCCTCGGTCATCAACTAAACATGAATGAAGATCACATACTTGTAAAAGTCAGTATGGCTTAAAAATTAAAATTACTCTATTATAAAAATTAACTTTAAATTACATATGTCATAACAAAAAAATGTATACACGTACCGACACCGAAGGAGTCCATGCCTCTACATTCCCCTCCTCTCTCGCATCAGGGTCTGTAGCCTCTGCACGTGCGTCTGGTGTATCCTCGTCTAATACAAAATGATACTCAGAAAGATCACCTATGGGACCCAGGCAAATATTCTTGCATGTAATGCAAGTGTGAGGCACACAAACGTGTGATGAGCTAGCCGATGATGAACTGGCACCAACATCATCAACACGAGGAGGCAAGACTGACCTAGCCTGAGATATCATTAGGCTACTCAGCCTATGAATGGCTCTGATGGTCTGAGAGCTAGCCTTTGCCATAATATCTGGATGCTGCACTTGAGGAGGGGAGGAGATATCAGGGGGGGGACAAAAGTGCCAAGTTTCTTCTGCTGGGAAGAGGGTCTATCCTGAGGAGCTCCTAGTCCTAAGCCCATGTTGGGCTTCATGCTCCAATAGTTCACTTTAAGTTTCAACACAAATTCTGCATATAATTTTTTAAGGAAATAAAATGGTATGTCTAAATTTCCATGTGGAGGGATATCAAAGACCATCCACCAACGGTCCCAAAAATTTGCACGTATGGCATCATTTGTGCACCATTTAATCGATAGTTTGGTTTTTTTTGGGTCAACTGGTATACCCATTTTTGGGTTAGCAAAAAGTCTTGCCAAATCGTCTTTGGTTATGTTGAGGGCCACGACCTCATCATAATCCAAACCATCATCAAACATCTGGTGTATTTCATCATGCCAACGAAGAGCGGCATTTTGTTGGTTTGTAAGAGTTTCAATGTTATCCACTATGGTGTTTAACGTGGATAACATAGGAGCCAGTGCAGGTACATTATTGTATGTTCTATGCAAACCTCTCAACTCAGTGAGATTTTCATTTATCAAATCCTCGATTCGAGGAGGGTTTTGAGGAGGTAGAGGATCATTTGGTGGATGGTTTTGTGGGGATACTGGATCGTTTGGTGGTGGTTTGCGAGGAATATTATTCCCTGCCTCAGTTTCATCATTTTGATCAGCCATTCCTATTGAATTGTAAAATGTAATATATATTAAAAAAAAATCTAAATTTTAACCATTTTTGTCAAAAAAACCCTAGATTCAACTAAAACAAACAAAATCTTGTTAAAATATATTAAATTTAGGTTAAAAATGAGTCAGGGGGGGGGGGGGAGGGGGAACATACCTGATATCTGATATCTGATTTGCTATCTGATATCCGATTTATTATTTGATATCCGATCTAACTGGCCCAAATTCGCGTGAAAATAAGGGCTGTGGGTCTGTGATTTTGTGTTTAATCCATGCGCAAGTATCAGATATCCGATATTATAATATATATAATATAACATATATATTACATTTTATATATTTTTATATTATATTTTATATTTATTATATTAATTTACTATATATTATAATATAAAATGTTATTATTATACTATATTATTATAATTTATAATATATTATACTTTTTTACTATATATTATATTATAAGATATTACTTTTTATTATTATATTATATTATATATATATATTATATTACATTACTATATATTATAATATATGAAATATTATATTATATTATTATAATATAATATGTTATTATAATATTATTATTATAGTATAATATTATACGATTATAATATAATAAGAATATTATACGATTATAATATAATAATAATAATATTATTATATTATAGTATAATAATTATTATAATAATAATATTATTATATTATATTATAATAATAATTATAATAATATTATTATATTATAGTATAATAATTATTATAATAATAATATTATTATAATATAATAGTATAATATATTATTTAATATTATTATTATTATTTTATATCAATAATAATAATATTAAATAGTATATCATACTATTATATGATTTTAATTATTAGTCGGATATTGGATTTAAAATCGGATATCCGATATCAAATTGGATATCCGATATGATATTGGATATCTGATAAGGCTCGACTTAACCTTCCAGGTTTGGTTCCTGGATAGGTAAAAAAAAGTCAGAGTGGATTTTGAAGTGCTTTTAGGCGTCTTCAAACTCTTTTTTTTTCACATCGCCACTTTTTGGCACACCATGATCCTGCACATACCCAATGGATCTATGCTCATCTTGAGGATCCCATGAGTAATTGCCACATTAGTCTTCATATCAATTACCACTTATAGAAGTAATAATTTATCTATCATTCCATCAGTTGTCTTTTGTATAGTCTTCTTACGGTCTAAAGTTACTTCTCTTAGCTTGTGTGCATCCAACACCAAGTTTCCCAAATTCTCCACCAGTAGATTACCTTGAATCTTCAATTGGTCTATCCATGCCCTTCCAACTTGCCCAAACTTCCTTCCATGTTGCAACTTTGTTAAAAAGTTCTTCTACCATTGGGTTAAATTAACCTAGGGATGTGCTTCCAAGTGCAGACTTGATGCATTCCACCAACTCCTTGTTTGAAGCCTTCAATACTTCTTTCTCTATTCTAAGCTCTTCCAGCTTGTCTTAGATTTTCTCATTGGTATATTTCTAGATGTTTTCCATAGAATCATGAATAGGGATACCAAGATCTAGTGTCCCAATTTGGAAATCTTCTTTTGAGAGCTCAGGAAATCTCCCATCTTTTTGTGGCTCAATGATTTCAATCAGCATTTGACTGGTGAAGAAATCTGTAGCCAATGCCACAGTTGTCTTTTGTTTCTCCATCTTTTTTGATGGTTAAGAAGAGGTGACTTGTGCAACCAAGTCCTTTTATGGAGTAGACTCCTCATATCTCTTTTTCTTCTTGTCAATAGTCTCCTTGAGCCATGACTTTGTAGATAATATATTGATAGTCAACTACAAAGTAGTGGGTTCGAACAACTTCCTTGGCATTATAGAAGTTGTCTTGTCATGGGAGGAAAATGGGAAAGTAGGTAACTTAGTTACAGAAAGGGCTAAGGTATCCCCTTGCTAGGATACATCTTTCTCCTAACCATCCATAAGATTAGTGTCACCATCCAAATTGATGACTTCAATGGGGGAAGAAGGCTTAGTCATTTATTTTTCTTACTCCTTCCCTTTATCTTTGTCATCATGCTTTTCTCCAACATTTCTAGTGTCTAGAAGAGAGCCACTTCTACATGTAGGAGTAATTGCCACATTCTTCTCTGGAGGCTCATCTCCTCCCTATCCAATTGATTGAGAAAGACCTACAACACTTGAAGTAGTAGTATTAGTGTTTGTTGTTGTAGTGGATTGAGGTACCCCAGATGAAACTCCTCCCATGGAACCATTACTTCCTATTATTTTCTTCCTTGATCAAGTCCATTCAACCCATTTATCATTTCTTTTGATGATCCCTCGCATTGGTACCTCCATGGTGTCAACAACTAGGCCAGCATATGGGGTGGATAGAATCAAGGTATTCTTGATCTTTTCATATGATGTGGGATGCATGAAGCCTCTATCACCTACAAGGTCAAAAACATAAACAAAATTGTTATATACTTTAATTCATCAATAGTTAGCCATGATCAAAATCTCTCTTGATTTTGAAACTCATTGAGACACTAGACTAATAATCTTCAATGTCTAGGACATGCCTATAGGCATATCCTAATTTTGAATGATCCTTTACAAAATCAACTATATCATACTGAGGCCTGAGCACTTCATAATCTAGCAACTTGATCTTGCCTTCAAAACTTTTCACCAAATTTTGGGCATCTAAACTAGAGACACAATAATACGAGCCAACCACTATAGAAAATGAAAATTTGGCAATCTTCTTTACATTATAATAGAGATTGTTTACTTCTAGGATCTGTTGACACAACTCAACTAGAACTACTTTATCCTCTAAATACCTCAGCAATTTCTTAGGGAATCTATTATAAGCTTCTATCCATAAATAGGAGAAACTCAGGAATTGGGTGTATGAACATTATTGTCAAAATTTCCTAAAGCAAGAATATCCTCTGTGGGCATCCTTACAATTCATGGTATGGCATCATTGTGAAGGCATAATTAACCACCACATACTCCTTGTAACTTCTTTGTAGTTGTAGATGTGGGTAAAACTCATATACTTTAGTATTCTCATTTTTAATCTTGAATGAAAGGGAGGCCAAGCCACCTATTTTGAGTTACTAGGGCATAAATCAAATAAGAAAACATGTAGAATTTCCATAAGCCTCTGGCTGAATTTAACCATGCTAAGAGTTCATGGTAGATGATCTGTGCCTAATCTATGTGCATTGTTTTGCAAAAATTCCTTGTACTAGAAATAAATGATGCTAAAAAAACTCCAATATCTCTTCTTTACCCTTTAGTCCAAGTAGAAGTGCAAGGATGTCTACAATTTCTCACTTTAGATTTGTGCCAAATAGAGTTTTTGATATCTTTCTCTTCTTTGAGAAGGAAATATAGAATTAGGTCTTCTATTTTTCCTCCCATTTGAGAGTCTTATTTTCATTGAACATGGACATAGAAGTCATGAAATATATGTCACAATAGTGTTCCTTGACTAGGATACTGAACATAGATTGCATCAAGGTTTTATTGATAGACAAGAGAATAAGCTGGTTATGAAACAAAATCTAATTTATTTCCAGGTCATAATGTCCTATGCACTCTCAAACAAGACTAGGTACATGTACAACCATAGGAAATCTAGTTGCCTCAACCAATCCACTATCTTTGATTTTCTAAGTAATTGGGTGAAGAGGTTGAGAATTAAGCCTTCTATGAAGATCACCCAAATCATAGCTTTTGAAGGATGTTTTAGACAACTCTTTTAGTTCACTCTCTAGGCTAATAAGTTTATCATAACTAGAAGCTTTGATTCTCATGCACCAAATTATTACATAGGATGTAGATTTCAATAAATAGCCATTTTAAATATACTTGAATAAGGTAAATACTAGCAATCCTAGTGAAATAGGTAAACAAATTTGAATGTTGGTGCCACATGAATGAAATTAATTTTGGAGAATGTTCACAATAGAAAGATTTGTAATTAATTCTTTGAAAAAAGGCTATTTAAACTTAAATTTGGCTTTTCTTTTCCTTTCTTTTGGTTTGTTATTATGTTGTAGTTTTTTGGTTAGTTGGCTTTTTGTCTATATTTTGGATTGGCCCTTTGGTTGGCTTGTGTACTTTGGTTGGGCTTTAATTGCTTATTATCAACCTTTTGAATTGTTTTAACTTTTGGGTTTTAGGATCCCTATAAAACCTATTTTTCTTATCAAAAAATTTCTATTAATTTCACATCAAATATAACATTTCTAGGAGCTAGTGATTTCTTTACTAGAGCAATATGATTTTGCTTGAGTATTTTATCTTTACTAGAAGTTCCTTTTTATTCATCAAAGTCTAGAATGCACAAATATTTAGTAGAATTTATACATGTAGGGGAGAGAGAGAGAGAGAGAAGAGAGAGAGAGAGAGAGAGAGAGAGAGAGAGAGAGAGAGAGAGAGAGAGAGAGAGAGAGAGAGAGAGAGAGAGAGAGAGAGAGAGAGAAACTTAAATTTTCCACAAGTCACTTCCCTTTATCTATAAATACAACATGGGTAGTAATCCTTTGATAGAGCATGCACTTCATTCTTCTTCTCTCCATCGAAAGCTTTTAACGATACTTTCTCTTTTATCAGGGTTGAATTTTATCATTGACATTTTTGAAAGCATTTGGTGGGAGTGTCCAAGGAATATTCATACTTTAGAGCATCCTTACTTTACTCTTTTCCCACTCTTTGAGAAAATTGCTCCTTTGTTACCTTAAGGTGGAGAATACCCTTTACAACTGCATTTCCTGATATGAGATCTAGTAAGCAACATTTTTCCTCTATTTATTTGTGGAGGCTTTGATGCTTAGTTTTTTTATTACCTCTCAACCATTTCAAGTCATTATATAATCCCTTAGTCATTGGGGTAGAATTTTATCTGAAATTCATGTGGCATTGGAAGCCAATACTAATTGCCTCATTTCCATCAGTGTGCAGTAGATCAACCATAAACACATAATACTTGATACATTTAGTCTTATCTCTATGAAACTTTAATGACATTCATATATTCTTTCATTCGTAACCTTGCATGCCTCTACCTTTATTAGAATCACATTTGAGACTTATCAACAACTGTCATGGCCATGTTCCTCAAATCTGCACTTGATGTGGTTTGCTTGAAGGGGAAGAGTTTCTCAAGATCTCTGAAGTAGTGGAAAATGAAATTTTAGGACCAAGGACTTGATAATGAGGTGAAACACAACCTACTTCTCATCAAGGAGATGCCAAAGTACAAACCAATAACTCCTAGACCACCTAAATCCCACGTGCACCAGATAATTAGGAAAGCTACAATGGAAAGACATAGATGGCTTGGAAAAGATGAGAAGTAGGTTACCTAAGACACACTAGGACATACTTCATGTAGATACATTCTCAATCAAACCAAAGACCTCAATCAAAGAAAAAGGGACAAGTAAAACTTGGCAACAATGTACTGCTAGCAAAATATCCTCTAGCACTTGTGCTCCTTGATAGATTAGGTCAAATGTTTAGAGTACTGAAATTTGTCTCTATTATGGTCAATTCTCTAGACTACTTAAGCTCATTGTCAAATTCTTCATGTCTCCCAAGTAATGTTTCCTTGGTGAATTCTTTTGTACAAGAGATCAACAATTGTATCATTTGAACTGCTTTCTTAAATGGTGGTATTAAGCTATTCAATATCTTCCAGATCACCTCATCATCATCCTTGGTTCCTCCTTGAGATCTAATACCTGTAGTAATTTTTGATATTATACTTACATATGCTCTTATAGATTCATCTTCAATCATTTTAGCATCTTGGAATGCACAAATCCATCTTGGTAGCCTTAATTTCTTAGAATGTTCATCTCCTTGAGAACTATTTTCCACATCTTTCCAAATATCATAAGTATTAAGTGATTTTACCTAGTTGTACTCAATTTTAGGAAGTGTAAACAATAGTGCTTCTCTAGCTCTCATGTCACACATGAAAAGTTCTCTCTCATCTTTGGTACAAGTTTCCAACACACTTTTAGCAATAATTGTCTTTTCTGATTTTGTCAAGATCCAATATCTTGGACCCATACACAACAAATGAGTCTTCATCTTTTCCTTTCAGCTATCATAATTTGTTCCATCAAATTTCAGACTATATTTGCTAAATACGTTGTCCATAGATTTCCCAAAGTTGTTAAACTTTATCTTCAAGGAGTTGATGCTTTGATACCAATTGTTAGAAATAATAGTCCACCAAGATAACTAAGATTGGGGGGTGAATCCGTTATCCAATTAAAAAATTTATCAACCTTAACTAATATTAACCATTCAATCAAAGTAAACAAAAACCATACCAAGATGAAAATACAAAACTACACTAGATTTTTTAACTAGGGAAACCCTTGATTGAAGGGAAAACCTAGGTGGGAATGATGCCCACAAAGATATACTAATATATATTTCTTGTTAGAGGATGGAGCCTATTAGGAGTCTATAAACACATTCAGTACATAAGAGTCCCTATTTGGAGTTGTTCCAATCCTATTAAGACTTGTGGAAGGTAGAAGGACCCACTATCAAAGCAACTTCTTGGGAAAGATCACTAAACTTCACTGTCCAATTGATCTCTCAACTATTCCTTGCAGAATAATGGTTCATACTATACTTTATCCTCTTTACCTTATCTTATCAATTATCCCAATCACTATTAGACCTTGTACACCAGGTCATGAACCTTGAATCAAAATATTAAACCTTGGATCTTAGAATAAAACCTCGACAATGAAGTTCTCTCCAACTTCACTCTACTCTGCTTATCCTCACATATCAATTTTCTCTCTTCTATTCCTCTCTTTTTTATTTATGCAATTGTTCATTCATTCATAAATAACAAAGGAAAATTCCCTTACTTTATATTAAATCCATAAAACAATTTCCTAAGTCAACTATTACACCTTCTTAATTAATTATTATAGGACCTCATTAAGAACATGTTATACTTAGTGATAACATCAATCTATCACTTTGTAACTTGAATAAATTTTTGCACATGTAATATTATGACAAGAGAGCTTAGCCATCTCACCATGAACATATCTTCTAGATGCCATTAACCTTTCTTCTCAGAATAGCAAATCTACTAAGAGATATAACAAGTTTACCAAAACATGCTTCTGTAAATTCTATCTCAAAAAAGTCTTCACAAAAAATTGCATAACTACTTCCAGACTTAATACCTTATGCTTCTAAGGTTAGTTTCATAAACTAGACACTTAGTAGTATCTCCCTTTAACCTCTCTTAGTGAAAATTCTCAATGATCTGACTATACCAACTTGATCTTTACTATTGTTCTATTGTCAAATACCATAGAAAACTACTATGTTGACATCAATGGCAAACACATTCATGAATGCAACATATCATCATGATAATTATCTAATCATGTTTCTACAATACTCCCCCATAGAAGTATAATCAGCATTCATGGTTCTAACATAAAGGAATTAAAAATCTTATTTGATTCTCCTTTAATTCATATTTTCTTATAAGTATGGAACACAACCAATCTCACCACTTGAGGAGAACCACTACCTTCCACCACATGAAAAGTCTAGGATCCTAATTTGACTACTAGAGAATCAATACAATTCCCATTAGAATCTCTAAGTTCTACCACAACCCACATGGCCTAGGTTATCTTTTGGAGTGCCATCAAAATTGGTTTTCATCCAACTATCCAAGGGAGTCATCCATAAAACTTCACTTCTCAACTTGAATCTAATATATTTTTTATTAAAACCATATAGAATAGGATCAATTATATTAAAACCTTTATTCCTAACCTTTCCATCTTTCCCAATGGCTGTGAAGTTTTATTTAATTTATTTGATAGTCTTTTTTGGAATAATAAAATCCATAGTCTCAATATCTCTTAATTCCCTATGAATTTTTTCTTTCTAGATATTCCAGAATAGATCAAAGGTAGTAAGATTATAGACTATCCTAGTATTGTCATTAGTCTCTAGACATATCTATTGGGAAAAATATTCCTTAAGAGACGTAGAGAATATATAACTTCAATTCTAAACATTAAGAAAAACATCCAACACCTCTCAAGAAAATGGACATGAGAGAAACATATGGATAGCAATATGATGATTCTTCTTACATAGAAATCATTTTTTTACCATTTTAAATCCCCTCTTACATAGATGATCCAAATCAAAATTTAGCTCTGAATCATAATTAAATATAAAATACCTATCTTAGGAGTCAATCTCTTAGTACAACCTGAGGCCTCAAAAGGACGATCAAATCTTGAAAAGAGGTTCACGATGAAAAAGGAAATAGAGTAACCTTCATTTGGGTTAGGGAACCAAATTAGAGAATTGAACATCTCCATATCAACCCTCCAAATATTTTTAGAATTTTTGAATATCTAGCATACTATATTTTATAGAAGGTAGGTTGACAAACTTACTATTGATCTAATAGTCTAAAACCATGTTGGTGTAAATATTTTTATAGTTCTTAATTATGAAATTGTTTTAAGAAATATCCACCAAGGGAATTTCTTTCATTGAATCATTTTCCCAAAATATATTCTATTGGCATTCTCTAGTTTCCATCTAACATCATCCCTAGAAAGAAGTTTAGTATATTGTACATTAATCTTTTATAGGAGCCATTATCCACATTAGGGGAGACTAGGAAAACAACAAGAAAAGGAGAATTATAGAGGTATTTCTTTTCTAAATGTGACTCCATTCCCTTTTCTCACCATACATCCTCCTTTTTTTACTTTAGTAGTAATGCTTTATTTGGGACTTTAATAGGTTTGATCCCAAGACCTTCCATATTCCTTGGTCTATGGATTTGGTCCCAAGAAATAAGATGTAATGTCTTTGTCTCCTTAGTTCTTGACCAAACAAATTTTTTTAATTCTTTATAGAAACTCAATGAAATTACTAGGAATTTTTAATAGACTCCAAGTATAAGTGGGGAGATTCTGAAGACAAATTTTAAGAAGAATAACTTTTCCATCTTGGTTTAGTAGATTCCTTTCTAACTTGCCTAGTTATCGATACATTTCTCTAGAAATATTTTCTGAAAGGTTTCAGGGGGCTTAAGATAAAGGGGAAGGCCAACAAAAGAAACTGGTAAAGAAGAAATAGAGAAACTTAAAATTACACAGATCTTAATCTTCCTTTCTTCTAATGTCTTGATAAAATATAAGGAATTTTTATCTCAATTCACTAGTTGGCCAGTAACCTATGAACTATCTTTAATTGGTTTGTCTTTCCACTTAACTATGTATTCCATGTAATCTTTTCCTCTAGTACTCTTTCTTACTCTACTATTCATAATGTCTTCTTTTTACTTTCTAGGATAATCTAGGTTGTATTGTCATTCTCATCTTTTAATAGATAGTACTCAAAGATATCTACAATGTTAAATATAGGTGATATATCCACATCCTATGGTAATTCCACTTCATAAGCATTTCCACTATCAAACTTCTTCAAAATTTTACAATGTTCAAACTTTTTCATCCTCTTCTTACTATAGGTACCAATTGAAAATGTGTTATGCTTGAAATGAATCATAACATCATCACCAACTTCAAATATTTGCATCTCTTCCTTTTATAAGCTCTATGTTTATACTTATGATTAATGTCTTCAAAATTTCTTTCAACTTCCTCATGTAAAGTCCTTATGAAAACTATGAAATCCTTAGCTTCAACACTCCTTGTCTTAGTAGGAAATTCTCTCAACTCTATGGTTCCTTTAGGATGAAATCTAGTAACAGTCTAAAATTGTATCCTTTGAGTGTTTCTACTCATATAATTATTGTATGCAAACTGTGTTTGTGCCAAAAACTAAATCCAAATTAGTAGGCTTATCTCCAACTTTAAACATCTTAGCAAGTTACCCAAACTTTTCTTCACAACTTTAGTTTGTCCATCTATTTGAGGGTGAAATGCATAACTAAACTTCAACTCTATATTCATCTTTTTCCAAAGTGTCCTCTAGAAATAACCAATAAACTTAGTGCCTCTATCTAAAACAATAGTCTTAGGAAAACCATGCAATCTCACTATTTTCCTTGAAAAATAACTCAACTACATGCAATGCATCAAAGATCTATGTACAAGGTATAAAATATGCCATCTTTGAAAAAATTTCAACCACTACAAAATAGAATTATTACCTCTCTTAGTCCTAGGCAATCCAAGAATGAAATCCATGCTCACATCTTTTCAAGATCAAGTATAGGTAAATGTGAATACAATCCCACATTCTAACTAGTTCCTTTTTCTATTTGACAAACTCTGCAACTTCCAACCATTCATTGTACATCCCTATAAATTTGTGGCCAAAAGTATCTCTCTAAAATCAACTTAATAGTCTTATTAATCCCAAAATGTCCAACAAGTCCACCACTATGTTTCTCTTTTATTCTATTCTCTATTATAGATCCCCTAGGTATGCATAACTAAATTCCTCTGAACAACATATCCTCTTGAATGAAATAATCAGTCCACTTATCACTCAACTATCTATTCCTTACAAGTTTTCTAAGGTTATGCAAAATCTAGATCAGTCTCATATAGACACTTCAAGTAATCAAGGCGAAGTAATTCAACTCTCATCTCTATCAGAAAATTTATTCTTTTGATTAATGCATCAACAACTTTCTTTAACTGTCCATGCTTATACTTCAATGAAAAGGAAAAAATATGCAAGAACTCAACCCACTTCATATGACTTTGATTCAACTTATCCTAACTTCCCAAATACTGCAAAGCTTTATGGTCAGTGTATATTACAAAATCCTTAGGCATTAGATAATGTATCCATTTCTTATAATATTGAACAATAGCATAGAATTCTTGATAATAAACTAAAAAAATTCTCTTAGCATCATTCAAATTCTCACTAAATAAAGCAACAAGTCTTCCCTCCTGACTGAAAACAACTCCAATTACACTTCCACTAACATTACATTCAACTTGAAAAACATTATTGAAATTAGGTAAAGCAAGGGTAGGAAATTTTGCAATCTTTTGTTTCGATGTTTCAAAACTATTTTGTGCTCCATGAGTCTATTTTAAATCCCTTTTATCTCCTCTCATAGCCTCAGTCATAGTATTACAAATAGAACTAAAATTCCTGATAAAATTTCTATAAAAACATGTCAATCTAGGAAACTATCTTACCTCTCCAACATTCTCAAGTGTAGTCTAGTCCAGAATTACTATTACCTTTTTAGGGTCCTTCCAACAATTAGCTAAAATTAAAAAACCAAGGTACACAATCTCTTCTTTCATAAATGAACATTTCTTTAAGTTAATCAACATTCTTTCCTCTTTTAATCTTTGAAATACTTTGTCTAATATGTTCAGGGTGTTCTTTATTACTTTTAATGAATATCAAAATTTCATCAAGGTATACAATCATAGACTCATAAGAAACTTTTCAAAACTTCATTCATCAACCTCATGAGAGTAATAGGTGTGTTAGTTATATACTATTCATAAAAACCTTCAGTAGTCTTAAAAGAAGTTTTCTATTCATCTCCTTCTCTTATTTTAATCTAGTAATATCCACTTTTCAAATCAATCTTCCTTAAAATACCTTTCTCCACTTAAACTATAGATATTATGTAACCCATCCTAGACAAAGGAAATCTCTATTTCACTCTTATCTTGTTTATAGCTCTAGAATTAGTGCACATCCTCCATTCCCCATTCTTCTTAGGTGTCGATACTACATGTACAACAAATGGACTAAAACTTTCTCTAATCAATCCTTTCTCCAAAAATTCATGTACTTGTATATTCATCTCAATATTCTTATCAAGTGTTAACCTATGTGGTTCTTTATTAGGAAAACTATCTCTAGATATCAAATCCATACAATGATGTCATGAAATTCTATTAGCCAAGGTTCACTCTTAGGTGCATGTTCTAAGTCATCTTGTTTCTCAATTTTCCTTGGAATAAAAGCATTAAAAAAAAATTGTTTTTTCTCCTCTCTTGCAAACTTTTTACCCTCAACTAAACATACTTTGACTATAGTAAAGAGATTTTTACTCAACTTTTCTATGAAAGGTAACAATATATGTTTATTTCCAACCACCTAAATAGTATATTGATTCAATGTACCATTATGAAAATCTTGTTTATCATACTATCAAGGTCTACCCAAAAGAATATGACAACAATCCATAGGCATAATATCACACAAGACTTCATCATGATAATTTCCAATTTTAAATTGACAAGGCATTGTTCCCTTAGAAGTAATTTATGCTACTTTTGGATCCAAGAAACATTGTAAGGCTTAGGATGTCTCAACCTTTGAAATTGTAACTTGTTAACCAACTCCTTAGATGCCAAATTATTAGAACTCCCACTATCAATGATTACCTTGCAACATTTTCCATCTATCTTACATCTGGTTTTGAATAAACTTCAACTCAGAATAGGTTCTTCATCAATTTCTTCATTCCACAAGACTCTTCTTACCATCAAGTTTTCACCTTTCTTAGCTTTATTAGATGTTTCATTAACTTCCTCACAAGCCAAAGTATTTCTTATATTACCACCAGGTTTCTTTCAAGAATTAGTGCATTCAAAAGCTATGTGACCTTATTCTCTACATTTATAACAAGTACCCTTAAACCAAGATCTTTCTTTCATTTTTCTATTATTGTTATTCCTAGAGTAACTATTGTAGTTTCCTCTAGAGTAATTACATCTTTCACTAGCAGGCTCATCCTTCCATCCTTTATCTTGCACTATATTATTAGATATACTATTCTCTCCATAAGTTTTGCCTCTATTCATTGAAATCTACCACCTCTTCCTCTCTGTCTTTGATCTTGTTTCTTTGTCAATATTTCTTCATCCTTCAAAGGAAGTTGATATGCTTCCTCCACACTATCCATCTTGACATAGCTAATCTCATCTTGAATTGATATTCTCATGCTATTTAGGTATCTAGCCAAAATTTCCACTTCATCATCCACATGTCCAAATCTGATCTCTAATTTGTAGAAATCCTTATTATATTCCTTTATACTCATGTCCTACTACCTTAGATTTTTCATCTTCCTTAGAAAATTAACCTAGTAATCTATACAAAGAAACTTCTTCTTCATATTTCCAAGCATTTTCACCCATGTCTTGATATTTTCCTTCCCTCTCTTATGTCTATTAGCTTGCAAATAATCTCGCCAAAGAGATACATGACCTTTCAACTTTCTAACTGGAACCTTCTTATTATTAGGATTACCTTCATACTCAAAATAATTTTCCATTTCTAAGATCCAATCCAATACTATATTAGTTACAAGCCTTCCATCATATTAAGTAGCTTCACTAGCAAATCTAGCATTCGCTCTAGACAAAACTCTCAGAAGCCTTTCTTCATCTTATTCAACTTTAGGTTCAAGATTAGGGTTAGGTGTTTCCTCTTCCTCATTACTAATATCTTTAAGATGTACTCCTCTTCTCAAGTTTTCCTCCACAACTTCAAGTGTAGTTTCAATTTGCCTCAAAATATCCATTATAGCATTACCAACATTTCCTCTACCATGAACCATCTTGACAATAGTTCCTACAAGATTGTAATCTTCTACAAGTTTTAGGTAAGATCTCAAATCTACCACTCTACAACCAATCCCATAAGGTTCCCCATGATCTAATCCACACGAAAGAAAGAAGCCTGATACTATATGATGCAAGGAGGGTGAGAAAACTTAAACAATAAGCTTACAAATAGCCTTTCTTAGAGTTACACATGGAAGAAACATATAAAAGAATGTTTGCAAGGTGAGATACCAAACTTTTACCTAGGTGTAATTAGTAAGAAACATATTTGAATACAAAGCTTGGAAATTGGAAGCCACACTAATTTAATAATTAAAAGAAGTCATTCAACATGCCTAGCTATGAGGCCTTCTAGGTTTTGGCCATGTACAATGAAATTACAAAATTAGAATCCAAACTCACATCTTAGCATGCTACTCAACATACATTATCATCCTCTACTCTATCCTACTCTATACTACCCATAACTATCTCTAACCAAGATTTTTATATAGTCAACTAAGACACAAGTTAGCTAGTCAAGCATTTAATTAAACTACAGGTCCAACCTAGGAAGAATAAACCAAATCCAATGTTGAAAAACAAATAAGATGATGCACACTTGAAGGAAAATCCAAAAGTGTCCTAGGAGTTAGTTCCTGACTTTTCAACATGTCGCATTAAAATTTAGAAACTACACCAAGAGAATCAACATGCCTCACTAGAAGGAAACACCCTAAAATAGATACTACAAAGAATGATTCATAACTCAAGAAATATAAATGATCAAAGCTTGTGATCTTAGGAGGAGGATCAAGGATAGATCCTCATCAACATATTAACTATGCATAACATGAAACAAAAAATAGAAATGGATACTTCATGAACAACACACTGGTAGAGAGAATAGGATATATTTGTGGTTGATGCAAGATTTCTCAAAGACCCAAGATGCTCCTACATCAAACCTTTAATAGGAAAGCCGAGTCCACTCTATCATATTCCTTAGAGAGGTTCAAATTCATAAGAAACCCATGTTTTTTTGGATCTAACCAATAAATTAATATTTTCATGCTCTACAATAGGAGAGTCATTTTTTCTTCCAAACAAAAAGACATTCTACTAGAAGGATATTAACCCATGAAAATATATAGTGAGTATTTTGGAAATGATCTTGATTAAGGGATTGCATAAACTAAGAGGTCTAAAATAATTAAGAGAGTTAATGCTTATTATCTTAGGGATTGGCACCAAGAAGGTAGAATTAATCTCTTTTAGTAGGCTTTTACAGTGTAGAGCTCCGTAACACTATTTGAGACATGCCTACTAACGATATCCTATATTTTTTGGAAAATATCCATGAGGAAACCATCTGAATGAGGTGCCTATTACCCCTCAAAAGATATTACTTTATTTTGGATTCCCTATGATGGAGGCATCACCTCTAGAAGTATATTTTGACTATCATTCACAAGCTAAGAAATATAATAAACCAATCTTTCTTGATCTTGAAGATACAACTAAGAGTATCAAGACACAATGCCAAATAAATGTCTCCCCATCTCAAGTGGTATTATCATCTTCATTAACACTTCTAGTGAGAGTTTTGAAATGAAAGACCATGTTGGCAGCCATGTGATTAAGAGTAGTAACATAGAAAAATTTAGTATTTTTAAACCCTTCCTTCAAACAAAAATGGTATCATCATCTTTATTAACACTTCTAGTAAGAGTTTTGATATGAATGATCATGTTGGCAACCATGTGCTTAAGAGTAGTAACATAGAAAAATTTAGTATTTTTACACCCTTCCTTCAAACAAAAATTTATGGACCTCTACTTCTCAAAAATTTCCTCCCTAGAAATGATGTTGTGATATCTCAAAAGGTAACCATCCAATCTATTTTTTTCCTAGCATTATTTCACCTCTATTTCAATTGTAGCTTTGGTGTTGAAGATATCCCTAAAGGTATTTATGTTCTATTTTCTAACACTCTTCATAAAATTGTTGGATTTTTGGACCATCCTAAACATGGACATAACATACACACTTCTATTCTACAATGTCTTGAAGATACCTTTAAAGTTTGGATGCATAATCTAGATTTTTGCAAATCTAAAAGGAAAGTTTTTCTTTCTAGACTAGAATCAACAGAGAAAATAAAAGGGAAATTGTCAGGACCAACCTTGGGGAAAGAGGAAAGAAAAAATAAATACATCTTTGGTCATGCAAAATTAGAGCCTAATCTAGCTTGACTTGAATAATCTCATCTCCAATCTTATTGTTAGACCAAGTGTACTTTGTTCCACTTAGCTCCAAATTCATCAAAGTCTCTTGACTAATAAAATCCATCAAATCCTATCTATCATTCTTCTTATTTGTAATCCCTCATGACTTTTCCCCTTCATGTATAGAAGAGTATTGAAGTCCCCTACTAAAAACCAACTAAGGTCTTTGAAAGATTACCTTGATTCTAAAACACTAACACAAATTATTTTCTTGAGAGATCTATTGTAAGGAGCATAGACATTTGAGATAAACCAATAAAAATTATCCATTATATGATATAATCTAACAATAATTAGGTTATAATTGGAAATAAAAGGAATATAATAATTCCAAAAAAATACAATTCCTCCCAAAGCTCCTTTGCCATTACTACAAACCACACCAGAAAATTTGAACACTTAAATCTTCTACACTCTTTCTTTTACCAATTTTATTTTTTGGATCATCATAATATCTTATTTATGATCTCTCCCAAAATTCCTTAGAATTTCATTCTTATGAGGGCTATTTAGCCCCCAAATGTTATAGGATATTATCTTTATTTCTAGGGGTGAAATCCTAGATGGTTGCTTCCTTTCCATTCTCTATGTTTTACATACTTTCCATTTCACAAATCATATTTGCAAATCTACTTCCTTGTGAGTACTTTGGAGATCTTGTTTCCACTTTAAATCTTCCCCTTGTAAGCATTCACAAAGAGGAGAGGAAAATGCATTTATCCATTTTCTTTATGTTCTCAGGCTTTGGGCCACTCATCCATTTTTTTGAATTTATTTTCTTTTAGCATAGTCTTCTGGTTACTCATGAAAAAATTATCCTCTAGAAGAGAAGACTTAACAAAGTTTGTCTCCTCCAGATCCATAGTTAACCTTTAACATTATCTCTATTTTGTCAGGAAGGTTGGTAAGTTGATGGGCATTAACTCACACCCTAGCATAAGCCAACCTAGATGTAGATGCTATCATGGGGTCAATGGAAACCAACTAGACCTGAATCAAGAGGCAAGGCCCTTCAAAGAATTTTCATTCACAAACTCCAAGGGTGGACTTGGGAATCTAACCCACATAGGTATTGTGTGACAAAAGTGTGATCAAAATTCATCTTGTGTCCCCTTTCTTAAAGGCTAGAGAGTTCCTACCAAAAATATAGGGTCCTCCATACAAAAGAAAATCAATATCCACCTTATTAAAAAAGTTGAATGATAAAAATAATTGATATTCATCTTGGGTCCTCTTTCTCAAAGGCTAGAGAGTTCCTACCAAACATCCAGGACCCTCCATATAAAAAAAATCAATAGCCACCTTATAACAAAAGTTAAATGATAAAAAATCCCTTGGAAGGGTGTAAATATCCACTTGTCCCTTAAGCTTCCATTTACCCATTTACCCATAACCATTGAATGCACTACCTCAATATTGGATGTAAGATGCAAAATTTTTTCAACCAACATAATGTGCATAGGAAAAATAGAATGTTCGACTAAAGTATCCTAAAAAAAGATTTCAAAAAAAAAATTCTATCAACTTTGCAAGTAATAGATAGAAAAGAGAACTTTCCACTAGGTTTGACTCTACAAAGGGATGATCACTTGAGCTTAGGAGTGTCATACCCACCTAGAATGCTACGTTCATTATGACCACGTGATTCAACATTCATGGGATCCCCAATCTCTATAGGGAAATATTTATCTTATTGTGATGCATTGGAATCATCCTCTTCAACTTGACCATCAGAGTTGTCTTTCTTTCCCTCCTTTGAGGAACTCCCATTGACAAAGTTACCTACAGTCAGTAACATACCAATAGAAGAACTTTTCATTCTCTAATGTCATCCTCTTATTATTCCACCTTTTTCACTTACTTTGTTCTATAATAAAGGATAACCCAGTGTTAGCCAATAGGTGATTATACCTTAACATGCATTTCCTATGTATTGAGGCACATCTATGATGTATTTATTCATTATCATTTGATCATATAATTGTGTCTTTCTTATTTGTGCTATCTATTGAGATTCTAGATCTTGGCATTACATTTATTTCCTTGTGAAGATTCTTGCACATTTAAATGGAAACAATCTTGGATTTTCAACTTATTTATATAAAAACTTAAGATTGATAAGTCTATACAAAGAATAGATTAAATAACTTAGGGAACATACAACACAATTGATGTGGATAGAGATGATATCATAAATGATCCAATATAATCATCTATAAGAACATGTTGAAATCCTTGGTACATGTACATCATTAGAGTGAAAAGATGAGGTTTGATAGAATTTGAGAGCTAGGATTTGTGTAGAAAATAATCTATATGTGAAAATGGAATATGGGTTGAAATCTATAAGTCTAACATTAAGGGAGCAAGGAGTCAATTTTGAATACATATGCAAAATAGATTATCAAAAATCTAATAAATTTGATTTTAGAGGGATATGTATCCTAAACTATAATTTGAGAAACATTTGAGTACACCTCAATGTTATTAAATGTGTAATAATGACCAATTATTTAAATAGAATTTCACAATTCAACAAGGTAAACATATTAAAACTCAATTAGGTGTGTACTCTTAAATAAAATTTAAAAGGATTACATCAAGTTAGTGGATGATTAATTTGTACAATTAGAATGGTGAGGAATATATATGTCTAGTTTTATCTTAGATCTTGAATGAATGATTTAGAATTATTATAATTACATAAGTTATTTTATGAAGAGATAATGACTAAATTTTTCTAATATATTGATAATTGTGTCTAATATTTAATTGTCTCCTCATTATAGAAATGTTTAGTATATTTATATACAAAATGTCTTAAATATCAACATCCTCTCTCTACTATAGATTGATTGAATTTAGTGATTTATATATATTAAGGTTTGGGGACTGCATCAACAATGCTAAAATTAATAGATTGGTCATGGACTCTAATGTGTAGTTGTGTTAAATGTTGGCCAGCTAAATTTCAATTTCTTTGCACAACTTAATTAAAATTCTTGAGTAATTATATTTGATAAGTGTATCTTTCATTGTGCATTATATAATTTTCTTTTATGAATAGTCATTTTCTATTAATAAATAATATACTAGTTACAATTCACAAAAATGGATCAAGGGATACAAGATCACCCAGCGAGAATCCACACGATTGAAGCTGAAATCAACAACTAATCATAAAAAAAAACATTAAGAAACCCCTCAGGTTGCCAAAGTAGTGCTAGCTGAGGGGGGTAGTTCATCACAATCATGAAAACCCTAGTCATCCCTAGGATTAGTAGGTAGGTTTGAAATAGTCCAGCTATCAGCAACATCATCAGAGGCCTAGTCAACATTCTTTGTACCAGCTCACAAGGGTGAAATAGCTAACTCTAGGAGAAAAGGCCATTTTTTAGAAACCACATGAGGAGAACTAGGAGGGGGAGCCATTGGACTTGGGGACCAATCGAAGCTACAACACAGTGGAGAAGCTAAGTGGCAATGCCAATCACCATTGCCACCACTAGGATATGTTTTATGTATAATAGCAAAAAATGAATAGTAATGATTAATTAATAAAAATAAAGAAATATTAACTCGTATTCTTTTCATATCCTATTAATTTAGGGCCCATTTGTTTGCTGGAATAGTAATAGAAAATTGAAATGGAAAATTGGAATAGGAATGGAAATGGGAAATGGGAATGGAAAAGAGCAATCCCATTCTTGTTTGGCTCGTCTGGTATTTGATTGAGAATATGTTACTCCCTTGTTTGGCTGTACAAAATTGGAATTGAAATTTTTGACTCAATTTGGGGTCCCTTAATCACCAAAGTGTCGACCACTACAACGATGCCAAATTTTTTTATGTGTGAAGAAGATCTGTTCACCCCTACCATTGTTACTTCTGTGGATTTCTCTCTATGTAGGTAGACAACCATGTTTCTCATTCCACTTCTATTTGAAATGCTAGCTAGTGTAAATAAAAGAAACACATAAAAGATCTTATTGGAAGCCATTGAAACAAGCAGTGAGATTGAAATCATGTGTTTTTTATGAATGATGTGTAGTTATAAATAGGAGATAACAGGTTTGAAGCTACTTTAGAGGGTAGTAAGACCTAACCAAAAGTTAATGCACCTAATGATGATGATGGTGGGTACTATTAATGTAGCCCTCAAATATCATAGAGCTCCCATGGGTACTGCAATCTCCAAACAAAGCACAAGTAGCCCCTCCAAACAAACAAACAACAAGTACAGAAGGAATACAAAAGCTCATCAAGCAAACAACAAATGTGATGCTTGCATTCTCAAGTCAGATATTTGCACAAAAAATCAACTAGCATATTACAGTATTGGAAAATGTATACACAAGTTAGGGCAGAAGAAGAAACTACTCCAAGAAATTGTGGTTTATTTTTAGGGTTTGTAGGAGACATACCATGATAAACCCTCCTCAGATGTCTAGAGCATAAACCCTCCTCCACAACCTTGGTGGGAATAGTGAAAATGTTGTGTCTAGAGCATAAACCCTCATCCACAACCTTGGTGGGAATAGTGAAACTGATGTGTCAAGAATGAGCGCTAAAATGAATAACAGTGAACTCTAAATAATTGTAAAATTTTGAAAAATATTATGTGGAATAGGAATGGGCCATTCCAATGACAACTTTTTTTTTGGTATGGACATATCCTTGTTTTTGGGATAAAATTGGAATAGAATTCCATATTTCCTACTTTGATTTGGCGGACCAAACAGAAAATATCAAATCAATTCTAATTTTCCTATTTCTATTCTAGCAAACAAATGGGCCCTTAGTATTTTGACCATACCAAATTGGTTTTTGGAATGATAACTTTATTTATAGAATCTTAAAGATATAACTGAAATATTTTGTGTATCTTAATAATAATCAAATTTTAAAGTTGTCAACCTAAATGTCTTGAAATTAAAGATTAAGTGAAAAAAAAGGAGAGAATATGATCTTATCTAAAGTCTTCGATGATAGTCGAATTGAAAACCAGATAAAATAAAAACATAATTGAATTTTCTTTGAAGCCGATTCTGTTCACTAAAATAGAAACGATATCTTATCTAGCGGCTCGTTCAAGTTCCACTATCCTTCGCTCTCATCGGTTCCTCCTCGTCAATATTCCACTATTCTTATCATAATCATGAGTAACATCAAACGCAAAATGCCATATCCCAAACTGCATCCTACGAAGCTACCTTCCAATGTATGAAACACATCAAAAGTTGGAAAATTATTGAAACACAATAAAAGTGATAAAAATTACAGCACAAGACAAAAAAGAAACTAAACAAGAGAGAAAGTCATAGAGAGGAGAAGCCATGGAGAAACCCAAAATGGGCTCTGCTGATCACAGCCCAATCCATTCTATTTATAAGCAAATACATCATAAATGTATAGTAGAAGTCAGCTGCAATATTAATGGTGGTGGACAGTTGAAATGGATGGCTGAATGGTTGGCTGCACATGGAAAATGAATGGTCAGTGCTGGGCGGCTGGTCTGTGCCGACCATATCTAAGATAATTAATTTATTTCAACAAAAAGGAGAAAACTGTTTCTACTATATTGCCATGTTTGCTGACATGAGAAAACAAAATGGCATACACGGAGAAAAAAATGCGAGACATGATTTCCTGAAACATACTTTCTAACCAACATTCTTCATTTGATTACCACTTCGAGCTAAACAGTAGCCTTGGCTTTATTTAATTAAAGAGAAATACAACATGCGTATTTCATAGGTTTGTAATTTCATATTAAACTATAGTAGTATATGAACCTGAGTGAAATACAGAACCGTCTCAGCATCTGATTTAACTAGCATCTCTTATGATAAATATGAAGATGTTTACAAAGTGTTTTCTCAGTAAGTTTGTCAAATAATAATTGTATTTTATGAAAATTTCTTTTGACAATTCCATTAATCTGTAGGTATAGCTTTTATTCCATTTTCACGTATACATTCCTCTCTATACTTCAATTATTTGATATTGTATATCACAAAACATTGAACAATCAATAAATAAATTAGTATTTTCACAAATATATTTTATTTTAGAGTTATATTTATTGTCAATATTAATAAATTAGAAAATAATGGTTCATTTATTTTGAAATTTATAATGTGAATTCAAACGAATAAATCTTCAGTAGTACTTTTTAAAACAAAAAAAAGATTTGGAAGAATTCAAAAAAATCTTTTAGAAATCAAAGACGGTCAGTTCAATAGGCAAATGACACTATAGAATAGCTAGAAAAATGCAAACCAAATATAGGAATTAGATCCTGAATGACTTCAAAATTTTCAGTAGTTGTTCATATTTCTAAATAACATTACTTAATATTTAAAACCTTATTAATAACACTATGATGGGAGTTTTACCTTTATCATTTCTACAAATCCTAGATGAATAGCCAGGAATAGGACTTGTACCAATGTCATAGTGCATTGCCAAATGTTCTTTTTGTCTTTGTTTCTCACACTCCATCTAGTGGAATTTTGATTACCTTTTGAGAGAGCTCAAATAGGTTGATCTTATTCAACAAGAGTTCCAGGGAAGCCAGTTACTGCCATTGATGGTAGAAGAAGATTCATGATTCATGCTTGTCTGCAAATTTTCTAGGACTAAGTATAGTTGAACTGGAAAGATGGGTAAAGCCTCTATTTGACATTTCAAGTTTCAACTTCTCCAACTATATTTAAGAGCTTGTTGAAGGCATGGAAGAAGGTCCAAAGAAAGATCCAAAGTATTGGTGCTTTGAAAAATGTGGGTCTACCTCCCTATATCTATCCAAATGAGCCTGGAACACAATAGAAAACCCCCTACATTGCTACAAGATTTTTCATAAAAAATATCCAATAAAATAAAGGTGTTAAGATCTTTAATGAAGAAATCATCTAATAAAATAAAGACATTAAGATCTTTAATGATATTCTTCATAATGGAATGGTAAATGAAGATGCTTTGAGTGAAACTCACATAGACTGCACTACTAATGGAATGGAAAAAAACAAAAACAAAAGTCTTAGTCCATCATTGCTTGCTTACTATTAGCATGATTAATATTAGCAAACACATTATTCTATTCCTTATAGCTTAAAAGGCTATCAACTTCCCAACATTATGTTCCTTTTTAAATTTTAATCAAGAAGCTCTTTATTTTAGATGATAACTCAATACTATATATTTCTTTTTCAATTAATTGAAGCTCTCTATTTTATAAGAATGGAAGGATTCTATGGTGATTTAGTTCCTAAAAGAAAGGAGTTCAATCCAAATGTGTTTGAATTTGCGACTAAATTCATTAGTACAAATCAGCATCTAGGGATTGATTTTGAAACTGTGAATGGCTCCCCTAACTCATTGTACCCATCCTTCATACTCTCAATCTAATAGTTTTTCTAACTTGGTATTGTTTCTTCAAAATTGACCTAGTGTTTTCTATTTTCAACTACGTTTAGGATGGTTGGTTCAGATGAGAAGGTACAACTCTTATTTTTTTGAGGAAATGGATGAAAGTACATAGAAAAGATGCAATCAAAGTGCTCAAGAAACCACCTATCAAAAAAATGTGCTCAAGAAACCAATAATGTTTGCTGAATTTCAAAAATCTTATAAAGACCTAGGGTATAGTATTTCTAAGACTATTTAAGAAAATATTTACAAGGCTGCAAACAATGAATAACAAAACATTTACAAGGTTGCAAACAACAAAATGGTTGGTGGAGGTGGGTTATTCTAGCAATTGGTAGTAAAATGGATGAAACACTTGCAGATGAGAATGAGATAGTCTTATCTTGAAATTCATCAACAACATTCCCTATTTCTTTTCAATCCCAACCCTTGATCTCTAATTTTTCTATATTAAATTCGAGCAATAGTATATTTGGATCACAAAAGTTAGGAAAAGCCATTACAAGACATTGAAGAATGTGATACTCTATCTTTAGAAGACACTTTCAATATAAATGTAAGGAAAATTTGAAGACATGAAGAGGGAGAAGTCTCTCACTAAGGGAAGTTAGTTAAAAATAAGAAGCCAAAAAAAATGTCTACATAGGAGTCAGAGGTTACCATTCATGAGGGATCATGAAACTATATTTTATTGCATCAAGAGGAAGTATTTTATGGCATATTTCTAACATACTAAAAATTGCAAGGGAATGTTGCTTGAGAAGCTCACCATGTAATGTACATTCAATGTTACCTTTTTGCCTTTGCAAGGAGCACAAAAAAATGTGATGGCATATAGGCTAGGCAGACTTATTGCAATAAGTGCAATCCATAGAGTTGATATGAATAGAAATATCAAACAATTAGATAGATCCTAGAACTCAAGCTCATATTGAGTTGTTAGGAATGTTGGAAACCTACCTTCCATGTTACATGAACTTAATCCTAAAGTTTGCAAAGATAATTTTGGAATCCATGTTGGACTCAACTTTACAGTTAGAAGGTTATTAGAAATGTCTAGAGTGTGAAGTTCGGTGAGATTATGAAGGTAAGAAACTGAAAACTCCCCACTTAACTAGTTGGAACTTATAGGTAAAGGTTGGCCAATCTAGAAAGGCTAGAAATGTTAAGGGTGATGGAGCCATCTAATATATTGCTTCTTAGATCAAGCATATATAGAGTTGAGCTATGGAAGGGCCCACCCTTAAACACTAAGGGAAGAGTTAAGCTTGGAAAAAGAAAAGTCAACTTTGACTATTCAACACTTTTGGTCTAGGAATTAAGCTTAGTGAGTGATGTTTATTTCATTCCATGGAAGAGGGTATTTTACCTGTTAATGCATTGCTTGATATTTTACCTATTAATGCATTGTGACTTAGGCAAAACTCTATTGGGTAGTGAAGGTTCCTAATGGATGGAATGTTACCCTTGAGTTGATTATTGTTGAGCTATCATTATGCATGATGCTAAACAACAAGAATTCTTGTGAATTCCTCTCTTGAAAAGTTGATTTTGTGAGTCAAATCCAAGGTTTTGGGTTGTCTTGTGATGCACTAAAATCCACTCAGTTGAAGATAAATGTGATTGTTCACAAGGAGGCCTTTGCTAGTTCATTTTGATTTCAGATGAGACAAAGAATCTACATGTTGCTTCAAAATAACATACAAAAAGAACTATGTTTTTTTATTTTTGTGTTTTTTGATGAATGCAACCTAACAATGCAACTAATATGAATTTCTACTCTAACAAAGGGGGTTAGCAAAGAAAATAACAAAACTTGAAACAAAATAACATGAAATTGAAATTCCTAATGGACATAAATTATGGAAAATGACACACCTATGAATTAAGCTTTCAAAGATATCAGTAAATAACCACTAAAAGAAGAAGCAATACTTCCCTAATTCCACTGATGCAATTATCAGTGAGAAACTTTAGTGAGCATATGATGTTTCACCCTTCATCAGATCACAAGGCCATGGAAAGTGCACTCGTGCAAGACGAAAAGTTATGTAGGCACAATTTTGTGATTTCTTATCAAGATAGGTACATAGTAGAATTTTTCTATACCATAATAAACACCAGAACTAATGAAATGCACAACCAAAAGCAAAGCTTTAAACCTTTGGCTCAATCACAATTTCATGAAAATGAATCCACAAAACAATGACACATTCAGGAAAGAATTACTACACTCCAAATGTGAGCACCAAAATAATAATTTTATTGCAAAATAATGGCGACCCTCACTGCATATTACAATGGGGTATTTATAAGAAATTGTCTCCTCAAATTGTGTTGAGAGTAGCAGATATCGTCATGCAATAAAATGCTTCTAATAAATAAAATAAACTAATTATATACAAACTAAAATCTAAATGGTGCAAAGTAAGACTCCATCCATGTTTAAATTCATTAATTAGATTCATGAACCTTTACATGTCAGAAAAAAAGAATTTATGAGAGAAAAAGAATAAGAAAGCCTTCGGTCGAAGTAGAAGTGTCCAAAAGTGTCAAAAATAGAAGCTAATCCTTCATTGGGCATCTGTCAGAGTTAAGTTGCTATCAGAATGCATTTCCAATGCATGGAAAGCTCTATTTTTAGAACTAGCAGTTAACTGTCGGTGCACCTCCAAAAAAAAATGCACCTATGTACCTACACACCTTGATAGCTCAAATCGCTAAAAAATCAAAGTTCTCAATTTCGAAAATGGTTTCTCGATTATGCTCAAATGTGGTTTTAGATCACTTTTTGTGTACATACTTTTCCCCATTTTGATAATTTATACCCTCTTTATAGCTAATCACTTTCATAAACTTGAATTCCTTTTGCTTCATCAATCTAAAATCCCAAGGCACCTACATTGAATCTTGTCATTAATAGCTACACAAGATGATGAACCTATTCTACTTCATGTGTCCAACCTCTATATCTTTGATCTTTTTCTTCTCTCCAACTACCTGATCCTTCTCGATAAAAGAAGGGATCATCCAAGTTGATCAAATGTTTGAAACTTTTCCATTTTTTTTCACAAGTTTTTCTAGGTCCTCTTAACTAGCTTTCTCGAAGGTCTTTCGCTCAAAATTTCAAGTTAAAAATTTCATGTGTCCCTAAAACTAGGTAGCCAAAGACTCATTGTTTTATGGATTGAAATTAGATTTTTAGGTCTTCTTTCCAATGATGCAAACAGTTTTGAATTCTGAGCTCTAGGTCAAAAGTTATGACCCTAACAAGTTAAGGATGTCTTTCATCTCTGAAAGAAAATTTTTGGTGCACTTGTGCACCTCAGAGATGCACTACGTGTGGAGGATGTGTGGAAATGCACATAGCCATGGTTTGGTATCATGCGTAGTACATTTTAGTAGGTTGCATGTCATGATGTGGCATGCACTGCTCGTGAGGAGTGTGTGGCAAGTTCTGGAGATGTGCACACAGATGGTATGGTGGCATGCATAGTGGCACAAATGTGTAGCACATGGCATGGGGCAATTCTAGCAGCACATGCATGGGTGAAAGGGAAGTATGTGCAAGTACGATAAGTGTGAGCACATTGCATGCATGGTAGTAGCGTGTGTGTGGGAGCGGGCACACAATGTTGCACACTTGGAGTGGGTTTTGCACAGTGCATGCAGTGTAGTGAGATGCACACACAAGATGGATGGGTGCAACACACAACAGAGTAGTGGAGCATGGCACAGAGTGGACAGGTGTACAATGAAAAGGTGTACATGGCAAGGGGATTTTTGTTTTATTTTTTAATTTTTCAACTTTTTTAATTTTTACTTTTCAACATTTTAACATTTTTCAAACCTTGAATTATGAGTCTGGGAATCTGAAAAAGAAAGTGGGGGGTCCCCATTCCTAGTCAAAATGGGGTGTACATTGTGAAACCACAACAAATAGCCCCAAGAAAAAGGAAGAAATGAAAAAGACATTTCTTCATCAGCAAAAATTCCTTTGATGTGTGTGAAACATCAACTAAACTCCAAATGCCTCAAGCGTAGTTCAAATGACCTCGCAATCAAACTCTAAGACCCAAAATGTTCAAGCTTAGTGTGTGATTCATGTATTCATTCTCTTTGACATCTCAGGATGTAGTCTTATCAAAGTCTTTCGAAAACATGAAAATGATTTTGCACTCTTCCTGGTTCATTCATGGGGGATCTTCATGGAGGTTGTTCATCAATCACTTGCTTGACTAGATGAGAGAATCAGTTTGAGGGCTCTTAGCGTGGTGTCACATTCCTTTAATTTCTTGGAAAATTTTGAAGAATCACTTCATGTAGCTTGTAATGTCACTACTTGATGAAGCACTATTTTAGTATGAGATACTTTATTTTGAAATTGTATCTTTCTGCCATTCCAGATCTTTAGAATCCTTTAGTCTTAACACCATCCCATTCCTTTCTTTTTATTTTTCTTTATTCTATATCCTAACTACACTTAGATTGTGTAGCAAGAACATCAGTGCCATTTCTTAGATTTGATCTTTGGTGAACATCCCTTGGGTTCCTCTTTAGAACTTCTAGAAGCTCTCATGCCAAATAATGATCTTCACAACCCTTCAAGAAGACCCCTCCTATTTGAACCAATTGGAGTTTGAATCATCCCTTGCTATCTTCATCCCTGAACTTAAAACTGAAAGACTCCCTATTTCCGCAACCAACGTCCATTGTTTAGTAGGTATAAAACACACAATTATCCAACTGTTTTGACAAAGAAATACTTCTTCCTTAAATAGGAACCAAAAGAGTAGTTAATGAGATTTGTCAAAATAAAATCTTGATTGCACCTAACCCCCAAGTTGACATGATTAAAAAAGAAAAGAAGAAACAAAAGACTCGACTCAAAGAAAACTAACACCTAACTAAAAAGACTAAGAAAAACAAAAACAAAAAATTATCTATAGAAAACCTCGAATAATAATAATAATGTGGGGTGGTTGTTAGTAGATTTCTCATGATGTGCAATGCTAATGAACCCTCCATATAGTTATAAAAAATGTTGAATTTTCTTTGTACTCAGAAAAATGAAATCTGGGCAATCTTTGTTCAAATTCTGGGCACAAATCACACAAAATCAAAAGTTGTGGTAACTTTTTATGACCATGATGAATCCACAAACAAGTTATCTTACCTTTAACATCATATTCAAATTGAAAATCATAAAAATCAGAGGACAATGGGAAAATATCACCGAATCTAGTGAGTCCCCCACCATAGGAGTACACTCACACATTGTAATCTCTCCTTTTGGTGGTCTTATCTCATGGTACACAACTTCACATGGACATGGAAACACTTTAGGTTCCTTTGAACTAGAAGAATCAATCACTAGCATTCCTTTCGAATTATAGGATTCATTACTATCATCAACCTAGATGTTTTTAGCCTCATATCCCAAAGAAGCATGTTCAAAATCATACTTTCCCTCCATTGCAATCTCCCAAGCTAACAAGAAATTAGGAAAACTTTCTTTTGAATGGAACCCAAATGGATGGATTCTACATGACTCAGTTATTGCATGGTTTGATATATGTGTAGAATACCCATAAATAGACATGTCCCCATTCAAGCATGAGACCAAATTGAGTAGTCTATCCATCTCTTCTAATGACATATCTTGTTTTGAGGCAGGTATCTTATCATTATTCAATGAGAAATAAATAAAACAATAGGAAGCATTGATACCTTCTTCTTGATGACCTCCTAATTCAAAAATCTCACTAACCTTGGGATCTTCTCCACTGCCATCACTTTTTGCAATTTTGAGAATTTTTGTAACTCCATGGAGTTTTGGAACTTCAAATTTCTCCATGTCCTCAAATTTTCTTAGCATATCCACACTTATTGAAACATCAACACTTGGAATAATTTCTTCATTGAATGGGAACACAAACTCCTCTTGATCATCTTCATTATTTTGTCCTCCTATAGATTTATGATATGATTCAAACACCATTGTACCAAACTACAAAGGTTGTTCCTCCATGATTTGGAGAGGCTGGTTTAACACATCATAGTACCCATATCTATCTTCACTTGGACTCATACCTCTAATACCATTATTCGCATTGTTAATATTACTATAAAGGGAAAAAAATTGGCTCTAATTTTGAAAATAATTGTTTTGGGCAAAAAGTTGTCCTAGATGATTGTCTGTGTTTCTTGAAGAATTCAACTTTACTCTCACAAGTTCATTGGATAAAAGAGATATCATCTCTTTTATGGCCTTAAGCTCTCTAGCCATATTTTTTTCTACTTCAACGGATGCAGTTTCCTTCTACTCAAAGAAAGCAATCTTTTGAGACTCATATCTTGAATATGTAATTGTTGGCATTGGAGCAGCAGTAACCTAATTCATCAATTTAATGACCTCTTTGAAGACCTTTTCAGTGGTATCAATGTCTCTAGGTGGGAGCCTCTTGTGGTATAATGTAAGGAAATTCCATTCTTTGATACATCTTATAGAAGCAATGATTAAACTATGAAACAGTTTCATGAGGATCCCTCTTAATTTAGATGAACTCATGATGTAGGGTAGCTGGATCAATATAGATCTTGAATTGTTCTAGAAACTTGGCTTCAAAAGAGTTCCAATCCCTTATTGATGCTAGTGGAAAATTGAGGTACTAATTGAATGCCATTTCCCCCAAACTATAAGGAAAAAGGTGGCATACCATGTCCATATGTTAAATCTAGTTTCGATTACAAATCTCCTTGAAATTTTTAATATGATCTTTTGCTATTTGTGATTCTCCATAGATGAACCATGGGAGAAAAAATTCAGGATTTTTGGGCAATTCATGTAATGGTCTAGTTAGGTTTAAAGGTGAACTTTGGGCATTGAAGAAAGACATGGTGCATAATGTTGGAAATGTGTGAAGTAGAATGTAAACTGAATGATGATGTTGGAATGTGTAATGTGAATGGGTGGAGTTCTTGGTATCCCTTTATCATTGCATGGTTTGCAAAAGTGGGTGAGCTCAAGAAACTCATGTGCACTTGGTGAATATCTTAATGCTCACTAAAATGGTTTTTCTCTATCAAAACCCTCTAGTTCGCACCAACTTTGGAAAAAAGTGCACCTTTGCAGAAGTAAACTTTCTCACAAATTAGGTGCACCACTAAATTTTGTGCACTTGCGCATTGGAATTTCGTAAAAACCTAGAAAATTTTCTAAATGTGTGGAAAGCACATATTTTTGTGAAAAAAAGTGCACACTTTTGAAACTTTGGCAAATTTTCCTTCTTTCTCTAAGAACCAAAAGTGTGGCCCTCTTTTTAGTGCCACTTTTGTTGAACTATCATTATGCACAATGCTAAACGACATGAATTCTTGTGAATTCTTCTCTTGAAAAGCCAATTTTGTGAATCAACTCCAAGGTTCTGGGTTAACTTGTGACATACTAAAATCCACTCAGTTGAAGATAAATGTGATTGTTCATAAGGAGGCCTTTGTTGGTTCTTTTTGATTTTAGATGAGACAAAGAATCTGCATGCTGCTTCAAAATAACGTACAAAAAGAACTATGTTTTTTGTTTTTTTGTATTTTTTGATGAATGCAACCTAACAATGCAACTAATATGAATTCCTACTCTAACAAAGGGGGTTAGCAAATCAAATTACAAAACTTGAAAGCAAATAACATGAAATTGAAATTCCTAATGGACGTAAATTATGGAAAATAACACACCCACAAATCAAGCTTTCAAAGAGATTAGTAAATAACCAATGAAAGGAGCAGCAGTTCCCTAATTCCACTGATGCAATCGTCGATGAGAAACTTTAGTGAGCATATGATGTTTCTCCCTTCATTAGATCACAAAGCCACGAAAATTGCGCTCATGTAAGATGAAAAGTTATGTAGGCACAATTATGTGATTTCTTATCAAGCTAGTTATGCAATGGAATCATGAATACCATAATAAACACCAGAACTAATGAAATTCACAACCAAAAACAAAGCAACAAACCTTTGGTTCAATCAAAATTTCATGAAAATAAATCCAAAAAACAATGACACATTCAAAAAAGAATTACTACACTCCAAATGCGAGCACCAAAAGCATAATTTTATTGCAAAATAATGGCGGCCCTCACTACATATTAAAATGGGGTATTTATAAGAAATCATCTTCTCAATTTATGTTTATAGTGAGAGATATCTTCATGCAATCAAATTCTTTTAATAAGAAAAATAAACTAATTATATACAAACTACAATCTGATTGGTGCAAAGTAAGACTCCATCCATATTTTAATTTAGTAATTGGATGCATGAGCCTTTACATGTCATAAAAAAATAATTTATGAGAGAAAAAGAATAAGAAATCCATTAGTCAAAGTAGAAGTGTCTGGAAGTATCAAAAATAGAAGTTAATCCTTCATTGGGTGTCTATTGGAGTTAAATTGCTATCAGAATGTGTTTCTGATGCATGAAAAGCACTATTTTTAGAACTAGTAGTTAACTATTGGCACACCTCTGGAATAAAATGTAGCTACAAACTTGTGCACCTCTTCAAAACTTCCAGAACATTTATCAAAATGTTGACCTATACACCTGCAGACCTGTGCACCTATGCACCTCGATAGCTCAAATCACCAAAAAATCAAAGTTCTCAATTTTGAAAATAGTTTCTAGGTTATTCTCAAATGGGTTTTAAGATCACTTTTTGTGTACATACTTGGCCCCATTTTGATGATTTATACCCTCTTTATAGCCAATCACTTTCATAAACTTCAACTCCTTCTACTTCTTCAATCTAAAATCCCTAGGCACCTACGTTGGATCTTGTCATTAATAAATGCATAAGATGAGGAATATGTTCTACTTCATGTATCCAATGTCTATATCTCTAATCTTTGTCTTCTCTCCAACTACCTAATCCTTCTTAGTCAGAGTCCAGATCATCCAAATTGAACAAATATTTGAAACTTTTCCATATTTTTTCACAAGTTTTTCTAGGTCCTCTTAATTGGCTTTTTTGGAGGTCTTCTGCTTAAAATTTCAAGTAGAAACTTTGATTGGTCCCTAAAATTGGATAGCCAAAAGCTCACTGTTTTAGGGACTGAAATTTGATTTTTAGTTTTCTTTCCAATGATGTAAATAGTTTTGAATTTTGAGCTCTAGGTCAAAAGTTATGACCCCAACAAGTTAAGGATGTCTTTCATCTTTGAAAGATAAATTTTGGTGGACCTACATACCTCAGAGGTGCATTAGGTGTGGAGGATGCATGGACATGTGCATGCGGCATGACTTGGTACCATGTGTGTGGCACATTTTAATAGGTTGCATGTGATGAAGTGCACTATGGTGTGGCATGCACTGCTTGTGAGGAGTGGCATGGAAATTTTTGGAGACATGCACGCATAGGGTATGGTAGTGTGCATAGTAGCATGGATTTGTGATGCACATGAGTGAACAGGAGATACACACAAAGCACAATGCGTGTGTGGTTGTGGGGTGTGTGCGGGAGCAGGCGTGCAATGTTGTGTGCATGCAGAATAGGTTTTGCACAGCACATGCAATGCGACAAGATGGTCAAGCGAGGCATGTAGTGGAGTAGTGTAGCACAACGCAGAGTGGACAGATGCGCAGCGCGAAGGCAATGGGGATTTTTTTTTACTTTTCAATTTTTAGATTTTTCAATTTTTTTAATTTTAATTTTTTGACTCTTTAACATTTCCTGGACCCTAAATTGTGTTTCTGAGAATCCAAAAAAGAGAGTGGGTGATTGCAAGAAGTTGAGTCATAATTCTACAGAATTGTACTTTTCAAAAATGGGTACTTGATTTTCTTAGAATCGGGTACCCATTTCTAAAATTGCGCTTTGGGTACTCGAGTCATGATTCACAAATCGGATACCCAATTTTTTTAAAGTGGATTGAGTGCCTGAACTACTTGAAAATCGAGTACTTGATTTTTTACAAATTTGGCACCAATTTGTAAAATATCTCGTACCCAATTTGTAAATGTTACAAATACCTATTTTTAAGTGTTTTGGGGTCATTTTCATCATTTGGAAAATGGGAGCTTGATTTGAGAGCAATAAAGGAGCCCATTTTTTTTCCTCTACCAACCGCTCCCTGGTACTATTTTCTAACATACTAGGTATTTTAATTTGTTTTTTACTATTTTACTTAGTTATTTTTAGTTTTACATTTTATATGTACGTCAATTTATTGTTTTTTCCAGTTTTAATATGCATAAAATTGTAAATTTACATTGTTAATGAGTATTATCTTTAGATTATTGTATCTGTTAATTTAAGTAATAGTTTCATAGATGTTCATTTAAAAATTATTATTTTAAATGTTTTGAAATGTATTTACTTTATGTATTTATTACAATGTTGAATGATTAGATTAGATGTAAATTCATTGTTTAAACATGTAATTACAAGTAAATATTGATTTCAAATAACTAGTGATTAATTATCTAGATTAGTTTGTAAAAAATATAACAAAGAAAGTATTTAAACTAACTATAACCTCAACCTAACCATATAGTTCTATACAATAAAACCCTAAACATATAACTAAGTATTTAATTATGTAACACCCTACCAAGGGATCCAAACACAAAACTTAGTATTTAATGATTTTACTTATAGTATTGTAATTTCTTTCATGGATTGAAAATGGATGATGTAAACTATTTTATAAATGTATATTCTTTCATCCTTTCATACCCTATGACATGTACAGTGGATGATTATGCATTCTGAATTAATTTTCCAAGTGGCATTCAGAACAAATGTATATTATTTAAATGGATTGAACTCAAGTAGTTATTCTTTCATGTGGATGTGTTATTTATTTTATTTCTAGTACTTATAATTATTTAAAAATGAAATGTAAATGTTCTCCTTGAGAAATCATTAAGGAATGTAATCTCTTATGTTTTTTATGTAAATTATTGTACATTTTATTGCTCGCTTAGTAAAATTTTAGATTAGATCTTTGGATCCCTTGGCTGGGTGGCATTTAGGATTAACTACAATCCCAATTTTAACCAAAACTCTAATCATAACCCTTACTGTCATCCTAACCATAATTTTAATTTGCTAAAACCTACACCCTAATATATAAATAATTGAATAACTATCCTAAGAACCAAGTACTAATTATAAATGTCAAACCATAATCGTAACCTTAAATGATAAACTATTATCCTAGAGTAGCATCATATCTACATCTACATGTCATATGAATCTAAAAACATTTACATATCTAATTACATCATTTATTGCATAGGAAGGATTTAATTTTTTTATTATATTATCCATACATATCATATCAAAAGAATCATATAGTGACATGTCATTTACTACATCCCTCATAGATAATCAAGAAGGGTACTTGGGTAAATTTATATATAACACGATATTATAAGAAAAGAAAAATACCATATAGGAGCATCTCATGTATAAATTAGAAAAATTTATCATGATAGATGTAATGAGATAAAATAATATTTGTAATCATCGTACATACTATCAATGTATGGGGGTAATATAATCAAAATATCAAAAAATGAGTGATATCAGAGCATTATCAATATCAAGGTCTCAAAATGATACAAAGACAATGATACATCATAAAAAAATTAGAAGAGAAGAAGGAATCGGGCATCTAATTAAATAACCCTCCCTCACCATCAAGAGGTGGAGGTGGAACATCAGTGCAAGCAGGATGGACTACACCCTTGGATGCCTACGAATATATAGAGAAGTGAATAACTTGTCTTTCCACTAGAATAGTTGTTGAGTATTCATCATAATAGTAAGCCTCTCTAGAGTTATGATAAGTGGCCTCACCCTGTGTAATCCTTAGTTGAGAAGTTAGCTCTGCAATCTACCTGTCATGATCAATTACCATGCTAGCTTAGATGACCACCTATGTCTAGACTATCACCTAGTAATGTGCTACTCTCAATATTATCTAGAGTCCCCTAATGCCATCTTCATA
The DNA here is from genome assembly GCA_028749045.1 of Cupressus sempervirens. Lineage (NCBI taxonomy): Eukaryota > Viridiplantae > Streptophyta > Pinopsida > Cupressales > Cupressaceae > Cupressus > Cupressus sempervirens. The sequence goes on from CM053783.1 coordinate 388,426,749, forward strand.
TGTGGGCTCTCCTTTGGCTTCCTACTCCAGAGGCCCATGATAAAACATAAAAAATTTAATATAAAAAATCAATTTTAAAAAAGAGACATTGATTCATTAATTAATCCTAACATAATTAATCAAATCAAGTTTTTAAATCCTATGGCTAGAACTATTAATTAAATGAATTAATTAAAATGTTCAATTATCCATATTGAATCACTAATGGAAAATGAAATTAATTCCCACAAATAAAGCTTATGTATTGATCAATCAAGGATTCAACCTCCACCACTCATGGAGAATGAATCCAAACCATTGAACTCCTAGAGATTTGTATAAATGTACCAACAACTCAAGGTTTTGAGATATCTACATTTTTTGTAATAAGGTTATGCAAATCATTCTAGGTGATTTGCAAGTGCTTCTGAGTGAATTATGGGCATTTGAGAGCTAATCCATATTACAAGATCATAATCTCATTACACTTTATAGCTTTCTAGCATCATGTAGGGTTTATTTAGTGTGACTTGAGTTCATGACTAGATCCATTTTATGATTATATGCGCCTAATTTACAAAATATTAAACCTTGACATTAATTTTTATATTCTAATTATGTCAAGTCTAACCCTTATCCTAAACCTTTATATCCTAAATTCTTAACCCTTAGACTAACTAAGTTATCCTAAATGCTAAACCTTTATCCTAAAAATAATCATAAATACTAAGACCTTCTTCTAATTCTAGATAAAAATATTAAGCTTAAATGCTAAACCCTAATCTTGATCTTAACTATGAGTTACATGTATAAGGTTAGGGTTTAACATTTAACATTTAAGATTAGGATCTAGTATTAGGATTTCTATTCAATTCTAGAATATAAATAGGATCTAAGTATTATTATTTAGATTTTATAAGTATATTTAGATTTATGATTAAGGTTTATATCCAGAAACTCATTAAAACAGCTTAAGAAAAATGATAATTTTTGAAGTTTCTTCCACCTACAAATTAGAATTATGAAAACATATTTTATTAATTTTGAAACTATTGAGGCTAATGTTTGGATGAGCCAAGAGTAGCTCACAGTGGAAGACTAGTAAGCATCCAAAAGTAATTATAAAAGATGTGATCAAGTAATATAATAAAAATTTTCTAAGAGTAAAAAGACTTTGGTCATAATTAGAAAATGTAATTAATAGAACACATTCCAACATAGAGATTTAAAGGGAAAAAAAGTTCTATTAGCTCAAAATTCATAATGATTGTTAAATGATACGTTAAGATTTAAATTACTAAAGAAGATAAATTATAAGTTTAAGTATTATTATTAGAATTAGGATCTAGACTTATAGTTTGCATTAGTGGATAATATTTAGGATGAGCTATAATCGTAAATATAAAACAAATCATAATTTTATCTCTAAGCTTTCATTCTAATTGAAACATTAACTCTAATCCTAATGCCATCTATTATATATCCTTTAAAAAATAGCACCATAATAAATATCTGAAACCTAAATATAATTCTAACTAGAAAACTATAATCCTAGGTAAACCCTAACATTAGTCATAATCATTATAATAATCTTAAGCTTAGCCATCATGAAAACCCTAAACATAACAAAATTATAAACCATAGCCTTGCCATAATATTAACTTTGTTTGATCCTAAGATGAACATATAATCTATAATGAGAATACAATCCCCTACTGTCACAAAATAAGTGTACATAAAAATTGATCTAGCTACTTGAATATAGAAATGGGAAACAATTTTGAGGCAAACAACCCTAAAACAAACAACACATTAGAAGTTTCATTCTTAGTGTCCTTGCCAATTTCTTCATACTTTCCATCCATAATCTTAGTTATCCTCATTTTGATCTCATCTTATCCTTGTATTTCTTAATGATTTTGTGCATTTCCTCACAAGTTTAGTAGGCCAAATAAATGCATAAATAGTGTTGAATAACAAATCTTGTAGAGTATCAAAATATATTTTCCCTTTCTATAAGGTTAGTTAGGGGTCTAGGATAGAAACATATCATTGTAATATTTTTTTCAACAAGACTTTAAAAACTAAATAGAATTGGAATATAACTACTGTAACATTCAATATAAAGTATTAATAATAAAAAAATCACTACAATATATTTCATAAAGTAATTCCATTTAGGATCTATATCATAATCTAACAAAGAAATGGTTAAACTATTGGGCACTTTCACATCCTTTTCCTTAGTATAAAAAACATGTTCCCTTGAACTTGAATAGACAAAACAAGTTTGTGTCTACCATTAAAACCAGATTTATATTGTTGATTTATTAATATAGTCCTTTGGAGTATTATTTTATGATTAGACTTAAATTCGGTATAATGTTCAATTGGCCTTAACATTAAAGTTTACTTAAGTGTTTAACTTTATTTATTTAACTAATATGGTTTTAAAGATCTGCACATTTATATAATTGATATTTTAGATTTAAATTTTATTAAATAGTAATTTTGTCATTTTTAATGTTCTTTAAACATGTATGTAGATTATATTCAATGGACCCACTACCACCCTTTCCCCCTCCCCCACCCCCACCTCCACCCCCTCCATCTCCACCTCCACCTCCACCCCTACCTCCATGACCACCTAGTCCTCCTCCACCACCCATTGTAGATGATTTGTGAGAGACCATGACACATAACCTTAACAACCTCATGCAAGATATTCAAGCTATCAAATGTGAGGCACACCCCCCTCACCTACTATGCCTTGAAGATAGCATGCAAGGCATCATTCACACCATACAACATCTAGATTGTGAGGTTGATTCATTTAGATTATGGAGGCAAAACATGTGTGCCTTCTATTTTGATGGCTTATCATATAGACAGGTCCATAACCTCAAAATAGCTAAAGGGCATTTTCAAAGATATTTTGTAAACCCTAAGAAAGGTGAGGAGATTAATGAGAAGAAGCCTCATATTTCTATTAGATGGTGCACACATCCATGCATAGCAGCACACTTTTGGGAGTGGGGGTGGATGGTATTTGACCATCCACCACACGCTAATCATGAGGTGCCCATGTACTTCCTTAGGAAGCTATGGGCTAATTTTGAATTGGGTTTGAAACCCAATTATTTTGATATTAGATCATTTCAGGGGGTTGGTAGAGGGATGCCTCAGGATAGGCCTGGGGGTAGAGCTAAGTGATAGAATGAGAAATCATAGGTGACCTCAGCCCCTTCTACCTCTTCCTATGCCCATTGTACCAGCTCCACACTATCATCGAGCAATTCCATCTGCTCTTACCTCTTTGAGTACCCTTCCGGGTAATTTTCTATAGTAGTGGATGTAGGCGACACATGTTCATCCACTTGGACATATTTTTACTAGCTATGGAGACATATTTAGAGGCCCTAAGAGTGATGTTGATGTAGTGCTTGATGACCATTATGCTGAGGGTACTATATTTGATGATGACATATATGCTGCCCACATGATGGTAGTGATGAGATTGATGTGTCATCATTTGTTGACCTCATGCAGGGAGAGCCTAGAGACAATCAAGATTAGTAGGTAAAATTTTAATTAAAATTTAAATATAAGGTACATAATTATTTACTTTCTACATACATGTGTAATCTTATTAGCCATATTAATTTGGACTTTTGAAATAGTAGAGGACAAATGATACTATTCCTCCTAGGAGGCAGTATAGTCTTTTTTCGAGACCTACAGATGTTGGCATCCCTCATACGATATGCAATTTGAATTATGTTTTAAAAATGTACATTTGAACTTGAATTTAATAGCATGTGCTCATATGTTCTTTTTATCTGATTATGTAGGGATTGTATGATGATACACAATTTGATGTTAGTAGAGGTCTTGATCCAGATACCATTGAGGCATAGCCTCAAATACATACGGTATGAACTTTTGACTGAAGAAAAATAATTTGTACTATTTTTATGTATATACATTGTTATTACCTTATAATCTGAACAATTTGGACTCATGTATATATTTTATGCGTTTTGATTTTACAAATAGGAGATGAATCGTACTCATCCATACAAGCCTCAATATACAGTTTATTTTTGACTCCATCTTTTGATCATCGTGCTAGCATACCTATTGACACATCTGTGATAGTGGCAACTACTCAGGTATGTTATATATACATGCTTTTATAGTGTACAAATTATGTGCTTTTTAGTTTACGTACTTTGTAATTATTCATGTATATATAATTTTGACTCAACATTTATGTATCCATAATTTTAGGACTATGTCACCATGAGTGTTGTTGAGAGTACAAGACTTAGCCAGATGGAGGTACCTACATCATCCTTTGAGGTGAGTATTGTGATTTATGTACATACATAGTTCATTAAATGCTCTTTATCAAATTTTAAAAATGTGTGTATTGTAAATTTTAAGATCTCACCACTGTTTCATTTGGTAGCTTTCCTAGTGCACCTCCTCCCATCACAAAGGATGATCCATCTACCTCACAAGGTGTCCCACATGATGAGACAACTCATATTACACAGGATGATCCATCTAAGTCCTCTTCACATGGAGTAAAGAGGACATTCGATTAGATAGATTAGGTCTTGGTGTCACCTTTAGATTGTGTTTTTATGACACATATTGTTTATTTTGATACACTTTTTATTAGGATAGTTAATTGTATTATATGTATTTTTGACTTCATAGATCATGTTATGAAATGTTAGAGCATGTATTATTTTTTTATGACTTCTTATCATGCTAGTGTATGTAGTATATATTATTATGCTTCATCATGTTTTAAGTATTCAAACCATTTTCTTTATTGCAACATATTTTATTCATGAACATATGACACATTTTGTAAGTGTAAATGGTACATGAACAATAATTTCAACTAGTTATAGAGCATTAGTACTGATATCAAAAATATTATTGTATAAATATCACATCAAATGTATGCATTGAGATTCATACAAATAAATTTGACCTACTAAATTATAAATATTTTTCATCCTAAAAATTCAAATTTATAAAATTTAGGTAAAGATTGATTTTTTTTAATGAAATGATGAATGATACCCTTCCTTTCACACATTTTCTCATCAAGTTTATGTATGTATGTTCATATGATAATGTACCTAGGAAAGTCATGTACCTAGATGGTTCCTTGTAACTTTGACTTAGGTTTTCTTACATCCAAAGTAATTAAATAACCAATTAAGGTAGTTTTAATGTGTCCTAATTGGTCCTAATATATACTAAGGTTTTTTAATGGGTCCTAGGGCCACTTACAATCTATTATAACCCCTTATGATACATTAGAATCATTAACATCCCATTCGTGTGTCCTATTATAGTTAATGTGTTCGAAGGGATCCTAATAGACCCTAAGATGTCCTAGGACCACTAAGAACCCATTATGACCCTTCATGATATATTAAGACCATAGTTTAAAATCCAAGAGGAAACATTAGGACTGATTACAACCACTTAGGAACTATTATAATGCCTTTGGACATAGTAATGTATTGTATGATGGTGAATGTGCTCAGAGGGGTTATAATTAGTTCTTATGAGTCCTAATGGCCCCTAATGGATTATAAGGGTTCCTAATAGGTTGTAAAAGGTCATGGGACCACTTAAAACACATTAGAACCCCTTAAGACACATTAGAACCCATTAGGACATATTATAACCAATTAGTCTATCTTAAATGCCCCTTAAGATTATCTAAGAGGCATCAATGGATTTTAATATGTTTTAAATGGTCATAATGTGCACGCAAAATAGTTTTAGTGGGTTTTCAAACCGCATAGGACCAATCATGATCTTTTGTGAGATATTGGGACGAGTTAGGACACATTACTATGTCTTACAATGGTTAATGTGTTGTAAGAGGTTTTAATGGGGTCTAATGGGTCCTAATTTGTACGAGTGGATCCTAATTTGTCCTAATGAGACCTAATGTGTACTAATGGGTCCTAAAAATCCCTAATGTACCCTTAGAAAATATGACTCATTAATACACATTACACCTCTAAATGGTGTCCTACAATGACTAATATGCTATAAAGGCTCATAATGGGTCATAATAGTTCTTAGGAGGTTGTAATTAGTCTCAAGGATTCCTAGAACCACTTAGGACCCACTAAAACTCCTTAGAAAAAAATAGGATTGAATAGGACACATTACAACCCTAAAGTGTATCCCACAATGATTAATGTGCTCTAAGGGTTCATAAAGTGTGTTAATGGTATGAATGGGCTCCAAGGTGTCATAATGGTCCTAAGGTTTTTTATGACCACATATGACCCATCAAAACTTCTTGAAAATATTAGAATGTACTAGGACACATTAGAAAAAATTACTTTTAGGACTTATAACCCTTTCTGATAACCCTTTCTGATAAATTACAAGCACTTATAACCCTCCCCATATCCCTCCCTCCCTCCCTCTCCCTCTCTTCTTCCTTTCGTTCCTCTCACTTAACATGGTTAACATGGTTAAACATACATGTCAATTATCAACATAACAATAGCTACAATCAATACAATGAGTAATGATTTAAAAGTTATCATGTACAAGTGAAGGGCTATTAATTACAATCAATAGTAATTTGAAACTTCAAACAAACATTAATTTAAACATGCTTGAATGTAAAAGTAATGGAAAAAAATAGGAGGCCATTACTTAAATTGACAATTGATTTATAATATCAAGTGCACACCTTTAACTTTCAAATAGAAGTAAACTCTTATTTTTAAATTTGTTTGTACAACATATTTCATATATGTAAGACAATGTCAATGATAAACATATAGAAGTGAACTCAAAATATAAAATTGGTTCAACACATCTCTTCAAATAAGCTCTTATTAAATAAAATTGTAAAACAAAAACACTTGTTAATAAACACATAAATTAATATGAGGTATCTGAAATATGTAAATATATGTGTAGTTTGTATGTACTCACTATGTGAAATTGCATAAGATGTTGATGCTCGATCCACTTTAACACTTAAATTTTCATAAATTATAATTGAGACCTTAATTATATATATGTATGTATGTATGTATGTATGTATATGTATATGTATATGTATATATATATATGTATATATATGTACATGTACATGTATATATATATGTATATGTACATGTATATATATATGTATATGTACATGTATATATATGTATATGTACATGTATATATATATATGTATATGTACATGTATATCTATATGTACATGTATATATATATGTATATGTACATATATATATATGTATATGTATATATATATGTATATGTATATGTATATATATATGTATATGTATATATATATGCATATGTATATATATGTGCATATGTATATATATGTACATATATATACATATACATATACATATATACATATACATATACATATATATTATATATATGTATATGTATATATGTATATGTATATGTATATATATATATATATCTATATGTATATATATATATATATATACATATATATATGTATGTATATATATATGTGCATATATCTATATATACATGTATATATATACATGTACATATATATATATATATATACATGTACATATATATACATGTACATATATATATACATGTACATATATATATACATGTACATATATATATATATATATATATATATATATATATATATATATATATATATATATATATATATATATATATATATATATAAGTTCTCTAATTTAGTATTGATAGCGCAAACATACATGTAATTAAATAATATAAGTACATATATAAAAATAACACAATAAAGAAAATTTTTACATGTGTTTGATTTAAATGTAGTCATCTCACTATACCATCTGCATCCTCTCTCTTTTGCAATGCAACTATGATTGTCTCATGCTCATCCATTGAAATTGTCCATAATACCTTATTAGCGGATCTCCCTTTGTATCTTTCTAATTTGATATTAATTATCACAACCAAATGAGAATAGTGTAAAATCTTATTTTTGGATTGGTAGTCTTCAAATGCTGGTAAACCATTTCTTCTTGTTAGGTATCTATGTAGCCAGGTGTCAGCTACAATGACAGACCCAACTGGATATTGAAAACCATCATTGTCTACTTGATGACATATCAATTTTTTCTTAGGTTCCATACATCTAGCAAGCCAATACTCAATCTTCTCATCATTATTACTAGGTGCAATAATAGCATAAACATGTCCTACAAGATAAGATAAAGTAAAGAAACACTTTAATCACATGAGTAAATATGAAAATTATATAAATTGAAGCATGAGATCACAACAAAATCTATTTAAATTGTGCATACTAGGTTCTATGAAGTTTAAAATATGATCATAGTCTTCTGATGCAAAAGTAACATTTTGGCCTTCATTTACTATATCATCTTGAAAATGCATGTCAATATGTGCTAATGATTTTTGTTGCCAATCTTCAACCCATTCTGTATTCTCACATTCTTCCCATTCACCTACAAGACAAAATTGAGAAGAAAAAGAAAGCTCCCTCATCCATATAGTCCAAGTGTCAGAATCTGAACTCCTAAATGAATGCCATTTAGCTAACCCACAAATTATATCATAGTCATATCTTGAAAGGATATTCTTTTCTTCAACTAGGTAGAAGAAACATTTGATTGTAGATTTTTGACTTGATCCCACATATAAATATTTGTTACACCATTTGACAATCTCATGTGAATTTTTTGAATTTAGCTTTTTTCTCAAATTTTAATTGCTCTCTACTAAGGGCTCTCTTCATGCATGCACCAACACTATCATGTTCTCCTTTACCATGTCCAGTCTCAAAAAAAACTCCACACATGTTGGATGTTAGTTTTCCTATGTGTCCTACTCAACCAATAGAACATTTTAGCATTATTGAATTGTCCTATATAATTATCTAACCATATCCAATGTTGTGTCATTTGAATTTGTCTCTCTTTTAAATTATCATAAAAGACCTTGAAACAATATTGGATAAACTCAAATGAATGAATTTTATTATCACTCATATAAAAATGGTACTCTCTCAATATTTTTTGATCCTCCTCTATACTATCAGGTGTAAGCCTATAAACTATATGAACATAAATTGTTACTTGCACTAAATTGTAATATTGTGGTTGGATTTCTTCTTGTAGTGCAAGTGTGTAGTTCTCTACAAAGTCAACAACTGAAAGTATAGTAACAATTGGAAATGTATTCTTACATATTTGAAATTGTCCATCAAGCCATCTAGCATATTGAGAGTGCTTACCATATTTTGGTATGATCACACTCTTAAACTTATCCATAAATGCATTATAACTAACTTTATCTGTAACTAGATCACACCTTCTTCCAATCTTCCCATCCTTCAATAGATATTCAATAGTTTTGAATCTTTTTACCTCAACTAATTGTTGTCCAAAAGTAGTCAAAGAATTTTCATGAAAACATTCATCTAACAAAGAAAGATTGCTGCACATATCACATGAATTAGAAAAGACATGCATTGAAAAGAAAGTATTGATCATTAGGTGGCTTAGAAAAAAAATCTGATATGAAATCCTTTATAGTTTGAGGTGGTATTTTTATACCACATTCTTGCAACATTTCTTTACTATGCATGGTATGATGTATAGATCAGAATACATCATAATAGAAATGAAATTGAATATGAGTTTTACAACATCATGTGATTCTTTCCTTGTTAATCCTTACATACCATGGTTTACACTTTTGAAAAGATCTTTGACTAATGGTAATATTTAATACCTTACCATCTACAAATTTTCTAAACAATTCAGTTTGAGTCATGTCCAAAAGGTGTTTACAATGTAGATCATGTATTTTTGACTCAATTCTCAATTTAAGAACATCTCTTGAATTAGGTGATACTCTTGTATTATCATGTCAAAAATTTTCAATCAAACTTTTGACTTCACTAGTAAGTTTCATATCACATCTTGGGAGTCTACCACTAGAAGTCCATAAAATATTTGCTAGATCACATTCTAAGTTAACCCTTTGGTTTGAAGCTCCTTATAAAGTCTTATGATTCACATTAAGATATCCACTTATGTTGCTAATCAACCTTTTTTCAGATGTTGATTTGTTAACTAAAGTTGTTGTTATTGCTCGTTGTGCTACATTCTTATCTTTAGAGTGACTTCTTTTTCTGATAACATCAAAGGCACTAGTAATAGTGGATACAACTTGTTTTAAAGAATCATTTTTATTCTTGTGTTTTGCATATATTCCCAACCTTCTCATTACTTTTCACATTTTAGACATTTTAATTAGTTGCAACATCAACTGACATTGAAATCCAAATTTCTTATTATGAAAAAAATGCCTATACAATCTATTAGCATGTGTCTTAATTTGTCTTCATGAAATCAATCCCTCATGATTATCTAGCACATCATTAGGAATATGAAAATTATGTTTAGACACTTTACTATCATTCTAACATGTTTGTTGAGTAGTTGGTGTTTCTATGTGTACATTCATGCAATTTTTATTTTCAATTGACATTTCATTTTCATTGTTATTTAGGATTTGAATTTCATTTTCAATTTTTCTTGGTATTTATTTTGGGGCATGCATTTCAATTGGAGTTTTTTTGTGCATGATTGTTTGACAATTTATTCTCATGAAGAAAATCTAAATTGTTTAAATCATAACCTACTTCTAAAAAATCACCAATTTCATCATGATAAAAAATTTGAGGGTTTGGAGACACACCTGTACTGAATGCATGATTAGAATATGCACCTAAATTATCTTGTATTGGGTTCTCTTCTTTGAACTCTTCATCCATTGTGGTATCCTCAATGTCTTTCTGCATTGAAACATTGTTCAAGTCTCTAATTCTTTGTCTTCTTCATGCTTCATTCTCTTTATGTTCTACATTCTCCTTATCTATTAGAACTTTTTCTTTCTTTCTTTTTTTGTTGTTTTGATCCCATGTTTGCACCAATTTTGAATTTGAATTAGTAGCTTGCAAATTGTATAAGAAGACAAGAAAACAAAATAACTATGACAGAATTTGCTATTGCAGATTGAAACTATTATTCAATCATTTCAATCATTGAAAGTCGGTCTATAGAGCAACTTTTGGGGTCCAAAAAGTACATAAGAAATAGGTACCCAATTTTTTAAAAATTGGGTATTTGATTTTTAAAAATTGGGTACCTACTTACAAATCAGGTACCCAATTTTAAAATAATTGGGTACCTGATTCTTACAATAGTTGAAACACAATCGAGCACCCAATTTTTGAATTACAAATCAGGTACCTGATTCTTGAGACATGAGTGGGAATTTGGTATGGCACATGACTTTTGCATGGGGTTTTGCCTTGGGGAAAGACATGGCATAGACTTGGTCCCACCAAGCCATGCCTTTATGATCCATTTTTTTCTAAGGCATTTAATCGACAATTTTTGGCATTGTCATAATTTTTTTATAGTCATCCTCATTGAATTTTTTGATGAAACAAAAACCCATTATAGGTCTTACTAGTCTAATTCCAAAAATGTAAATTTTATAGTGTTATTAGTTCATTTGCTATTTTTCCATTATTTATTAATCAAAACTATCTCTTAAATGTTAAAAAGTGACATTCACTAAAACTTTAATAACTTTTTTATTTTATAATTTTTCTTAAATTAATTTATGTGTCATCAATCTACATACAATTCTTTTGAGGTTTATTTATTTTATTTTTTTGAAAAAAGTGAGATTTTGATCAAATTATGTGGTTTGTACATGAGAGGTTTTAAAATTTACCTTTATAGCCAATTAATAATTAATAATAATAAAATTATTCAATAAAAAATTAAGAAAAAATGTAGTGCTTGCCCCTAATTCACATATCTATTATCATTGTTGAACTCTTTTAGGCCAGTTTTATGCTTGATGTCTAGAGATTATTAGTTATTGTTTCAAATTTAGTTGATTATATGTTGAGATTATTTGGTATGCTATATTTCATGTATGCATGATGATTATTGTAGTGCTTATAGTCATTGATGATGGTTAGTTAGATGGTTTATTATCACATGTATTTTCTTATGGATACTTACCCCATACTTGCATGTGTATGGTGTGCATTTATTATCTTTATGTATGGCATTTCTGATGTGGTTAAGGAAGGGAGTCATAGTCACCTACTAGTCGGGATCTATATGATACACCACTTCCTACCATTTTCTATTTAGCTTAGAATATGGTGTTTGTACATGCAAGAATTTTATGTAGGTTGCAGGTACTGAGTATCGACTTTCCTGAATTGCCAAGATGAGCGCACTCTATCACATTATCTCAATGGTAAGAGAGGGGAGATAAATTCTTAAGTCCAAATACTAAACCTTTAAGCCATCTATCCTAACTGAAAAATTAGGACAAGTATCTGAGTCAAGTACCCTCTGAATGCATCAAATGATGTTAATTCGTGATTATAACTATTTAGTTTGATTTTGTGTGTTTTTCTATGATGGGTTTTCGTATTTTACTTTATGAGTCTTTGGTGGATTTTCTATTAATTAAGTCTAATTAAAAGACTAAATTAATAATTTAATTTAATAAAAAATTATTATGACATTTTAATGTTTAATTATATTTAACTAATTGAGAATTTAATTAAATAAAAAGAATTAAATTTGGAGATAAAAGTTATAAAAATAAATTTAGAACATGATAATATTTATTTAATTTAGTAATAATATATTTAGAGTTTATTTATAAATAAATGCTAAATATTATTGTTATTTAAGTTAATAAATATTTATCAAATTAAACATTCAAAAATAAATAAATAAATGAAAAGATATTAAATTATTAAAAGATTTTAGTTCACATGATGCGTGCATAAGATTAAAATAAAATAAAATAATTAAAAAGATAAAACACGTGAACTTAATTAAGATATTTTAATACAGTGTGCATTAAATTAAAAAGTAATAAATTAAGATATTGCTATCAAGATTTAACTGTGTGATTTTTGAGTCAAACTCATTGACCCATGTTTCATGAGTAGTGATTCAACATGAATCCATCTCTCATGAGAATAAATATCTTGAGAAATGGATTCATGTTGAATCACTACTCATGAAACATGGGTCAATGAGTTTGACTCAAAAATCAAACAGTTAAATCCTGATAGCAATATCACAATTTGACTAGTTGTGGAAATTATCTCCTACTTAGTAATAAATTAAGTTAAAAAGAAGTCAAGTGGAAATTAAATAAAGTAATTTAATAATTCATTTGACATGCATGAAAAAGATTAATAAAAGTTAAATTAGAGTTGAAGTCTTGTGAGAAAGGAGTCCTCTTGGGTGAATGCACAATCAGTGCCCTGATTTGAGGAGAGAACTCCTTATCACCAATTGAAGGTTCATTTTTCAAGAGAGACGAATTTGGATGTGAATTTTTGGGAAGCAAATTTGGAAGAAAATTTTGGGAAGAGAAAAAGAATTCTCAGAAGAGAGAAGGATTAGGGAAGGATTAGAGAGAAGAAATTTCTCCCATCGATCTTCTAGAGTTTTGTGTATTAGCATCAAACTCAAGTAGGGTCTTGTGTTTTGATCGCTAAATGAAATATGAAATTTGGTATCCCTATCTACATCGTGTTTGTGGAATATTTTTTCCAAGTTTCATGTGTACAAATCTTTCTACCCTCTGCTCTATATCTTTTGATTCCTCGAATTGAATTTCCTCTGCATGCGTAGAGTTCAAAACATCATTAGAACCCTTGTTTAGTAAATCCTTAAAAAAAAATGAAGAATAAACAGGAAGGGGATTGAAATAACATGTAATTTTTATATTGAAATTTGATTGCTTTGCTAAGTTCTTCCTATCAGAATATGGGTGGGAATTCTGGTAAAAATATATATATTAAAAAATATATATTTATTTATAATAATAAATAAATATTATTAAACTAAATATTATTGGAGAAGGTTTTTTTTTAATAAACAAAATTATTTTTAAAATATATATATAAATATCCTAGAGGGGGTGGATTTCTTATAATTTAAAATTTATAATATTAAAAAAAATGCATATAAAATAATTTTTAAAAAAAAAATCTTTTAACTTACCCCACATACCTGCCGATGACATATTAATGGGGTTGCAGTAGTAGGGTACCCTACTATGCGTAGCAGTAGTACAATTGTTGTCTACGACATCAAAGGTATTGGTTGCCGCAGGTACCAAGGCCGGCGAGCCTTTAAATAAATGTATATAGTTTTTTCTTAAAATCTTTTTTTTTTAATGATTTAAAGTAGTATAATTTAATTTAAATTTTATAAATAATTTTTTATAATTTATAATATATAATTTATTAAATTATATTTATTTAATATTTTAATATTAATTTTATTATTATTTAATAATGTTAATTAAGGGGTTTCAATCATTAAATTAATTTGTAAATGAAATTATTAGTATCATTATTAATTATTTATGTTTAATAATTAATAAGACATTCGGGGAAGTAATAGATTTTTTTTAATACATATTAATGAGCTTAAAATATTTTATATATATGATAAATAAATTTAAAAGAAGGTTAATTAAATGTTGTTAATGTTGTTATTATCTCATTAATAAAATAATAGTTATTTTATTAAATAAATTAAGAATAAGTTATTAAAGAAGTTAATGATAAATACATAAAAGTTTTAATTATTTATTATTAAAATACTTTTGGGGAGCAAAACTGATTATTGTAATTTTGATAATATACTTAAGTTATTGTTAAAATAAATTTAGAATCATAAATTGTGCAGTAATATGAATATTTTATATAATTAATAATTAATTTAATTAAATATAATTTAATTAAGATTAATTCATAATGAAAGATGACCGATTAAGCTCTAAAATTTATTTAATTATTATAATGTCAATTTTAATAAAATTATAGATTATTATATTTGGAAATCAATAGGTATTGTTTTAATAACTTATATAAATAAATTACCCTTGGGTTATTTTTAGGAAATTGACTTAAAATCAATAAGGGTGAATTCTAACTAAGAACGAGTTAATTCACAAGGGTAAACTATGAATTTCATCCACTTAAACTATATGTCAAAATGAAAATTGAAACCTTATTGTTTAACTCAAAACTATGTGCTTTCAAAACAAACCAATCTATGAGATTATTATGTTTTCTAGGTATTGTCTATGTTTTGGGGTTTTCGAGTTGTCCTAGCTTTGAACAGTCTTAGGTTGTTACCAGAGGCTTGGGGGTTATGTGATTGTGATCTCATGCTGATTTAATCTCACTCTTTTCATCCCAACCATGGCAATGTGATTAGGTATGGTCTATGACATGTTTGTATTTATTATTTGTTATTGCTTTCCAGTCTTCTTATGTGAAGCTAAGGTGTATGTTTATGAGATACCTGACTTAACTATTTTTGAGTCCTCAATCAATTATACTTGGCTTACTTTCTAGTCACCTTGATGGGACTAAAGTGTTTTCTTTGATCTTGATGATGTCACGTTGTGACATGTTTGACTTGACCATTTTGGAGTCTTTGATCAGTATTAATTTGGAATGCTTTCCAATTGCTCGTTGAGAATTGATGGATGTTGTGATTTATCTTTGATGCCTTTCAGTTGTTTATAGAGAACTGTTGTGACTACTATGATTATCTTTTAGTGAATTCTAATTGTTAGTGGAGAACTGATGTGAATATTGTGGATTATCTTTTGATATTTTTCAATCGCTTATATAGGATTGAGGTGATTTTATATGATTCTTTGATTTGTGATTTCATGAGCTTAGGGTAGGTTATCTATATGTAGTGTTGAGAAGTTGCTTGCAATGGGGGATGGGGGCCCTAAGTGGCTCTGGGGATATTATTTTAATAAGTGAAAACATTGCACTAAATGGGGACTAAAATGAACCTAATAAGATAATTGTATGTTCTCACCCATGCCTCGAGTGCTAGTACAAACTAGAATGGGGGTAGAGAGAACACTTGGTTACAAACTTGCATTCCATAGTATGCCTTGTCAGTACAAGAGGATACTAGTTTCCACATAGGGATCACTAGGGGCCCTAGAGTCCTAAGCTAACTGCCAGGGTATCTTCTACGTGATTCATGTGATGACACTTGTCTACTTACATAGTAGGTTTCATGTGTGTCTTGTGTGCCTTTGGGACTTAGATGTTGATCTATTTTAGAACCTTTGAGTTAGTGTACTTTTAGGATTTCCTGGACTTAGAGAGTACTTGTGATATGTGATTTGATATCTTATTTGGGACTTGAGACTATCTCCTCGGTGTGGTGGGAGTGGGCCATTTAAGTTCCACATAGTTGGGTGGTAGTGCTTTTTCACTCTTACCATTGAGATCCATTTGTAGTCATTGTGGTTGGAGCTTCTTGGGATGCTTTTTTATAATGATTAGGTGATTTTATTTACTGATGCATTTCCTCATATTGATGATTAGCATGCAATAGGTGATGTTATCTGCTTGGAGGATCATCTTATGTTGTATTCTTGTATGTTAGATTTTCTTATGATTATTTTGTAGTATGTTTAGTAGTGATGTCCCTATTACTATAGTACTGATGATCTTATTGGTGACTTGAGATGTTATGCATGGGGGATGCCTAGGGCCCATGATTGTCTAATGATGCTATTGATGGTTGGGAGGAACTACACACTTAGTTAGCTATGTTTTATGATGGATAGTTGTATTTCATGTTGGATATTTATATCTTTTATGATGGATGAATGTATCGTGTATGGTAGATGGTTTCATTTATTTTTACTATATGTTGTATCATGGATTCAAGGAGGATGATGTATTTCTATTTTTACATATGTATATTCTTTTAGCCTTTCATACCCTGTGACATGTATAGTGGATGATTGAGCATTCCAAATGAATTTGTCAAGAGGCATTTGGAACAAATGTATATTATGGACATTGGACTTTTCAATTATTTTTTCATATGTAGGTGGTAGTTGTTAGACTTAGTTTTAGTTAAATTTAAATGTGACTCAATGTCATTGGATCCTTAATGAATGTAACCTATTATATATGCTTTAGTTGATTGTATGTTATTGCTTCTACTACTATGTGTTTGATGTGTATGTTATCTTTCTTGTAAAAAAAAAAAATGTGTTTAGACAACTTAGTAATACTTTAAGTTAATTCTTTTGGATCCCTTGGTGGGGTGTTACAAAAAATATTGTCATTAATCTTAGGTGTATTAGCTATCTCCATTTAAAAAGATTTGTGAAAATTCATTTATTTGTGTCAGATTATGGTGTCCATACATGAGCTTGGTATGGTCTTCAAATATGCATTTTAAAAAAGTGGTTTTTAAAGATCCATACCAAAAAAATAATCTATCATATGAGAACACAAATAAATTACATATTCAAAAACTAAATTCTGAACACTAAAAATGTTATTTTTGAAGTTTTTTAATAGTCAATCTCTAAATGCCTCCAGTTTTGACATCAATTGACAAAAAAATTTCAAAAATAGGAAATTTTTTTTCACTTTTTGGCCAAAAGTGAGACCCAACTTCTTGCACTGACCCAAGTAAGGGGTCCCTATTCCTAGTCAAAATGGGGCATGCATTGTGAAACCACAACAAATAGCCCCAACAAAAAAAAAGAAATATGTTTATTCTTCTTTTCATCCTTAAGAACCAATGGAACCATTTTAGAGCCATCCTTCCAAAATGTGTACGTATTTTTCTCCCCATCGTGTATGACCTTCTGTCATACTACCATGGTCTTTGCAACAACATATGGAAACCATCCATAGGGATAACATCACACCATATTTTGAATCCTTATAAAAAAATTCTATGGTGAATCTAACTAAACATCTTTTATCAATTTTTGCACTTCATTTCCTTTCTTAAACCATGCAATATGATAAGGACGAGGATGCTTCTCACATTGTGAATTTTATTTCTCTATGATTTCTCTAGATACCATATTCTCACAGCTACCCCCATCAATAATAACTTGACATACCTTTCCACTAGAAGTGCATCTAATTCTAAAAATGTTGACCTCTAGAGCCAAAAATCATCAAAGATCTTTGCACGACGTTCATCTTTTCCTAGAATGATCATTGATCTCCTCATTGTGAGGGTTTCTTCCATGTTTGGTGAAACTTCTTCTTCCTCCTCTTCTAGCTGAACTAAGTTCACTTGAGGTTTTCTTCCTTGATTTAGTTTAGGCATGTTATAATTTGAGCATTCAAAGGCTCTATGTCCTTCTTCTCCACATCTAAAATAAGTAAAGGGCCTCTGTTGGTTTTCCCATCCTCTTCCACTACCATAACCTCATCCTTGTTGAAATTCCCTTCCTCTTTCATGTTTTATAGGATCTTTTCTAGAATTTGTATTTCTTTCAAATCCTTGGGAGGATTTTCCTCAATCATAATTAGAACCTACTCAAAATGGTGTTGAGGGATGCCTTCTTCCTCCTCTATTCCTTTGATTGTACTATCAATGCTATTTTTCTTTAACCTTTAGGGCTAGTTGGTAGGCTTCTTCCATACTACTAATATGATGCATGCTCAACTCATCTTGGATAGAAAATTTTAGGCCATTTATGTACCTAGAAGCCATATGCTCTATTCTCATGTATTACTTATAGAATTCAGTTGTGTACTCTTCTATAGGGAAAAAATTCTACTCCAAATTTTAGAACTTACGTAAGAGGGTTTGTGAATAATCCAAGGATAATAACTTTTCTCAAAGCTTTTTCTCCATCTTACTCCACATTTTGATCTTTTCCTTTTATTTTCTAGTTATTCCTTCTAGAGGTGATCCCATCATATCTTTGCATGTCCTTTCATTTTTTGCATGCAAATTTCATCTTCTTTTCCTCCACCATAGGCTTCCATGTAAAAAAATTCCCCATCTCATTTAGCCAGTCTATCAACTCTTCTGTCTTAAAACTACCAACATAGTTTGAAACTTTAATCTTCATCCCTTCAGTTTTACCTTCTAGATCTCAAAGAACTCTATCTTCATAGCTCAACTCTTCCAAGTTCCCTTCATTTCAATTCACACCTCTTCCATTTCCCTCTTCATCTAATTCATTCTCTCCTTGTATTATCAATATTCCTTGATTATTTATTTGCTCATTCAGCCACTCAATCTACCTCTACATATCCAACATAAATATTTGAATTGGAGTGACACCTCCTCTTCCTCCTCCTCTTCCTCTTCCTCTCCCAACCATCTTCCTACTCTAATGCCAAATGATGTAGCCCAAACCCTTCAAAACAACAACTGAGAAAATTACACAACAAAGAAGTTCAAAATGACAGATTCTTCATTAAACTTTTCCAACTCTACTTTCTCGCCACAATGAAAGAAAAAAAATACTTATTACAATTTTGAAAATTACCATATTTGGAATATTTTTAAGAAAAATAGATTTTTCCATTTTTGGTAATTTTCAAAACCCATCCTACAAATCTTGATTTATCCCAAGAAGAGCCCCAAACTAAGGCAAGATGAATTGTCAGCTAATCTATGGAATCAAGGATATGATTTTGGAATTATGATTTCAGGTTTATTACAAATTATTTAATTGTATGTATATACCAATATATGCATATAATAATTATATAAATATATTAATTTTATGTATCTTGTGATTTTTAATGCACTATGGATTTAGATATAGCTCTTGGTGTTTTTGTATTTTCACAATGAAGACATTGATGAAGATAGACCTATCATTTCTTAGGTTTTGTGATAATATTATCTATATTAAAAATTAAATAGTACAATCTAATTGGTACATGATTTCAACACCTTTGAGGACTAAAGGACTATGAGAGACCTTATAATCTATCTTATTATTACACCTTAATTTAAAGGCATGTATGTACTTATAAATAGATCTATTGATAATTTATGTCAAAGATTCAAATGCATTGTAGATGTACTATGTTATTCTACTTGAAAATTGAATAGGTAAAGAAAAATAACATGATTTTTCATTTTTTTTTTTTATAAAGGTGGGATTACACCAGACATGAAATGTTAGTTCTATGGTTTTCATGCTAGAAGGATGTGATGGTTAAGGTGTATGGGTACAATCTCAATATTAAGGAGCATTTAGTGAATGTGATTATGCCTTCCATGAAAGGAAAGAGGCTTTTTAAGGACCAAGAGTCCTCTAGTGTTAAGTTTTATTTTTATTTAGTCATTTTCCTTTGGGGTGACTAATCATTGGTGAGTAGTTATTTTGTCACTTATTTAGTAGTTTCTATTTAGGTAAAAGGAAATTTAGTCACTTATTTAGTCATTTATTTGGTAGTTTATTTAGTCAACTTTATTTGGTTAATCTTGTGATTTTACCTAATGAGAAAATTAGTCACTTGTTTAGTCTCCTATAGTTGTAATTTACAAATAAATATTAAAACGTAATTAGTTTTAGTCACATGACTAAACATTTTAGTGGTGTGATTAATTATTTTAGTCATGTAGTCACATATTTGCCAAAATATACTAGTGAATTGTTGAGTGTTGTGAATGTTAATTCCTATCCAAAATCCAATTTCTTTCTTATGATGAATCACTCTACTAAGACCCTCTACAATTATAATAAATAAGAAAGGAGATAGTGCATCTCTTTGTGTCACCCACCAAGAAGATGTGAAAAATAGTAAGGAGAACCATTTACAAGGACTAAAATTTTGGCCCCTAAAATGCATGAAAAAAGCCATCTAATCCATTTCCTATGAAAATCCATTATTTATATAAGTTTTCTAAGAAAAGAATAGTTGAATATGTTATTGGCCTTCAACATTAGCTAGTTTCAAAATCATAATAGGAGACTTGGATGTTGAAATAGAGTATAGCACCTCATGAGCCACCAAAGCCCCTTCCATCAACTCCCTACCTCTAACGAACATCTTATAAATGGTGTTATAAAATGAAATTGATCTAAAATCTCCAAAGGATTTGGGTTGAGAGCATTTAGGAATCAATGATATGAAGATAGTGTTAAATTGCTTTAAGATATGGCTATGAATCCTTGATTCCTCAACTACTTTCCAAATATCTTGCCCCATAAGCACCGAACAATTCTGAAAAAAATAAAATGAGGTAACAACATTTGGGCCTGTACACTTGACAAAACCCATTGTAAATAGTATAGTCTTTAGTTATTCCAAAGAGAAGGACTCCAGCAACATTTGTTTGTCTTATTCTTAGACAAGAGAGGGGAGACAATTGAGAAACTTAGAAAAATCTTGGGGAAGATCTGAATTAGTGAGAAATTTCCCAAAAAAATTAACTACATCCTATTGAATCTAATTTTTCTACTACAACCAATTACCTTTTTTTGTCTTTGATCTAGAAGATTGGGTTTTAATGTCTTTTATCTTTTATAGAAGCATTGAAGAAACTCATTTTTCTATTGCCCTAAATATGTTAGAGTTCTATAGATCTCTAACTCAAATATATCTCTTCATTTGTGAGCATTGTCTCTAATTTCTCTTCAAGCACCTTCTAAGATTCATAAATGTCTTCTGTCAAACTTTATGAAATAAAAATTTCATTATTTTAATGTAATAATAGTTCAATGTTTCTTTTAGTTTCAAAAATGTTTCCAAAGTGAACCTCGTCCCAATATTTCATTTTCATTTTCATGTAGGCCGATCTATTAACTAGTTGGAACATTCTAGAGCTATAGGGGTTGTTTTCCCGCCACTATTGCAGTCACAACAAGAAGTTCTTTTCAAATATCAATCTTTTATCAATTTTGAAATAGGATTTAGGTCTAAAACCATCTGGTGTTAAATGATTCACCAAATAAATAACAAAGTGACTAGATCCAATGAATGGTAGGATGATGGAGAGACGACATCCATACTCTACCACCCAGTGCAGGCTAGGGATTAGTTTATGTAACCTTATTCCAATATGATACTTATTAAATTTTTTATTTTTTTGTCAAATTTTTTTCATGTTACATAATAAATATATTTATATTTAAATTATTGTATGAAAAGTATATAAATAGATATGAAATGAAATTAATTATCACTATTTAAGTTTGATATAATCTATATGTTCTTTAATCTAGTTAATTTGATGGGCTTGTTAGCATTAAGAAAAATATATTTTCAATCTACATTTCAATTAGTTGGTCATCAAATTTTCAAGAGATCTTTATATAATATGATCCACTACTTTGACATTAATATGGGATTAGTGGATTTTTTTAATTATGATATAAATAGTATAAATAATATGAAAAGGTCAAAATGAAACCAAAACAAATTTGAAAATAGGAAAAATCAACCTTTAACTCTTTTTCCCAACACATAAAAAATTAAAAATTAAACTATGCAACTCAAAATGAAGAAAAAATCAAAACAAGAAATTTTTTTGAAGACAAAAATAAACCTAAAATCAATAGCATAAGTCTTTTTTAAACATTGAATATTTTCTTGTATAATAATATTTCTAAAAAGAAAAATTGATGGTTACTACATATTTATAGAACATGTGTCTTAATTTATGGAATATTCTATATTTCTAATTTTTAGTAAAAATTACTAAAAAGGTAATGAAGGAATTTGAGTTGAAAAATACAAGGCAACTAATGTAGAAATTGAACTAATCAATATCGATATTTATTTCTTACTATCAAATAGTGTAAAAATTTGTGTACATGGAAACAAGTAAAAAAATGAAAATAGTAAATATTTATTATTAAAAAATAAAAGTGTTAGATCATCCACATTTATTTAATTAATTACAACACATATGTTAAAATATTATCTAATGCATAATTGATCACATGCTTGCACATTCCTTAATTTAACTTACTTGAGTCCAATTTGGGTTAGTTCAATCTAGTTGCTCTCTATTTTTTACATTGTGCATATCATGTACACTTCTTTGCATATCTAGTTCTTGTTTCCTATTTTTAGTTTGAGTTTTAGTTTTGACAATTTTAGTTTTTTTCAATAAAGAAAGTATTTCATTAATTGTACTTATGTCTCAATTACCATTTTATGAAATCTATATAGAAGTCGAGGGCTATTTTGAGCATATTATTTTTTATAGCAACTCTTGTGTGATGAGCAATTTTCCTTCTATTAGGATTGTGGATTATTCTATCTCTAATTCTAAGTATTTACATCCTAGGCATGAGAAGAAGGATTATGTGACTCATGAGACTGATATGACCCACTCTACCCTAGAGTTTCTCAACAAAGCCAAGGAAAAATTTGATTTATCATTGGGTATCTCTAGCTAGAACTATAATGAAATTTTCTTTCTTGGAAATAAAGTGAATAGACTTGATAAAAATTTGGAGGAGGAAAGTGAATTAAGGATAAAGATAGAAGGAAATTATGATGAAATTTCTAATTAACATAAGGATTTTGAGGATAGTATTAACAAAATCCTTAAGGATAACATCCATTCTTTCATCCTAAGATTGATAAATGACAAAGGAAAAGTTAACAAACAAAGTATTGAGAAAGGGGTTGATCTAAATTGAAAAGATCAAGAATCAGAGACTATAGAGGGGCTCAATAAAAGGACAAGGGGTTGACACAATAGGAATAATTTTAGCACAAATGGACCCTCAAAGAATATCTAAGATGAATCCAATGTGATAGGAATACAGGTGGCTAAAGCTCTTAAGAAACTTGTCTAGGATTGGGTTATATTTTCCTTATCTATTGTCCTTCTTGTTTTAGTGTTTATGCTCATTGTAGTTGGTCTTAGTACTGGTTTTGTTTTTCTTAGTTGTTGGATGGTTGCTAAGTTTTATATTTCTCCAACATATTGTTACTTTTGGTCTTTTTTTATTATCTTATGTAATATGTACAATTTGAACTAGAGTCACATCAAAACCTTTTTTTACCTTAATAAAATAAAGATGCTCCACTTATTCAAAATTTACTTATATATATATATATATATATATATATATATATATATATATATATATATATATATATATATATATATATATATATTCAATTGATAATTCTAGTTATAACCATTTTAAAGTTGTAATGTGTGATTACTATATAACATTTTTTAAAATTAAACTTTGGAAACATAACATGTATCACAAGTGTGTGCTCTTAATATTTTTGAAATTTTAATATAATATAAAACTATTATTATTTTTAAGTACATTATTAACTTTTACCTCTAATGGAAAAGCTAGCATAGTCAAGGTAAGATAGCTTTAGAGTTGCAAACTCAACAAAGGCAATAAATCATTTGAACATCATACTTTAGATTATGTTGACTAGCCTATTTTTTCTAAAATAGTTCAATTTTATTTGTCATGATTTATTTATTTATTTTAAAATATTGATAATAGTAGTGGGTGACCAAAAAATGTACCTTAAGATCGATGTAATCATCCAATCAAAATAAATCTACCTCGACATTATTTCCTAGTCACAATTTTTTTTTTTGAGGGTTATCCATTTCTTAGCACAAAGTATACATTCTCGTGTTCCTTTAATTTTTCAAATGATCTTAATGTGTTTCTATATCATTGTCTTGTAAGGAAGCAAAGGTGTGAATTTTTTTTTCCTACGCTAATCTTGAGAGGGTGACCATGAAAACTTCAATGTAAGTATCACAAAAGATCTCAAGAAATGCATTAACAAATAATAAAAATAACAATGAACAAATGACACAGTGATTACCATGGGGAAACCCTTATAGGACAAAAATCCAACCCTCTAAAACCTGCATAATGTATTATCAAATCAAGAGGACTGCAATACACTTGCAATGCAAGTTCTTACAAGAGCATCATAGTAATCTCAAACTAGGAGATGGGTGAACCCACACTAATGGGTTCCACTTTAGTGGAATGAAGGAACTTCAAAAAGTTTGCCAAATCGTGATTTTGGCTTGTTGCATTTGGTATGGCATGTTCGCGCAAATGTATATAATATGTTCGCGTGAACATATTATCTACATATGTTCATGCGAACATATTGACGCCCAAATTGCTATGTTCATGCAAACATATCTAGATAATATGTTCACATGAACATATGAAAGGAACATTTCTGGCGCTTAAAACTGCAATTTTAACTTTTTCCATTTCATTATCACGGCGACTACTGTTGACTTACGAGTTCAGGCAAACATACAATTTTTACTACCCACACCAGCATCGCCTATCGCTTTCATTCAGATTCTTCATCTTCGGGTATGTCGAAATATTATTAATTCAATGTTTTGAACGCTTTTAAAGCATTTTTTAATGTTTTCAATGCATTTTTAAAATGTTTTTAAAGCATATTTAAATGTTATTTACATTTTCAATGATTTTGAAAGAATATCTAAATGTTAATTTAAAATTTTTATTGTTTATTTATATTAATTTAGAAAACAGTTAAATATTATAAAACATTAGGGAAAATAGTAGAAAATTTATAATATAAAATTTAGGAAAAAAATTAGACACATTAGAAAATAAACTTTGAAAAAATATTACAAAAATATTAGAAAACAAATTTTGAAAAAATATTACAAAAAATTAGATAATTTAGAAAACAAATTTACAAAAAATATTACAAAAACATTAGAGAATTTATAATTGAATATAAAATTTAGAAAAAAATAATAATAAACACAAATTAAAAAATTTATAAAAAACATTAGAAAATTTATAAAAAAATATTAGCAAATTTAGAAAAAAAATATTACAAAAATATTAGAAAATTTTAAATAAAAAACATTACAAAAACATTAGAAAATTTATAATTTAATAAAAAATTTAGAAAACAAATTTAGAATTTTTTTTTTAAATAAGAAAATTTAGATAAAATATTTTAAAAATATTAGAAAATTTAGAGAAAAAAAATTTTAAAAAATTAGGAAATAAATTTAGAAAAGCATTAGAAAAAATATTAGACAAATATTAAAAATTTATAATTAAATATAAAATTTAGAAAAAAAATTTTAAAAAAAATTATTACAAAAACAGTAGAAAATTTAGAATTTAATATAAAATTTAGAAAAAACATTACCAAAACATTAGAAAATTTATAATTTAATATAAATTTTAGAAAACAAATTTAGAAAACACGTTACAAAAACGTTTAAAATTTTATAATAATATAAATTTTAGAAAAAAATTATTAAAAAAATTAGAAAAACATTATAAAATTTATAACAATATAAACTTTAGAAAAATATTAGAAAAAATATTAGAAAAACATTAGAAATATATATATGTTAATGTTTAATATAGACATGTATGTTTTTGATATTAATGTTTATATATATATATATATATAAACTTTTGCTCTGCTTTTTCGAAAAATGCCGAATTTCCAAAAATCAGCAAAGATTCATGAGAAGAAATCTCTATAAAAACATTGGAAAAAAAGTCTATTTGGTCAGGGGAAGCAATGGAAAGGATCACACCATGTCAAGGGCAGAAAATGGCTTCAAAGAACACCCCAAAACAACCATGCCGAACAATTCAAAATCAAACAAGAAATAGGTTTGAAGCCCTAAATAAATACGATGATGAGCCTCCCAGACAAACAGATTACAAAGAGAAGTAGAGCACTCAATGCATAGATTCATGGACGATAGCATCCTCCGAAAACTCAGAGGTACATTATTCCAACAATCGACACCTATTTTTCACGATTGAATATCTGGACAACCAATTATGGATCTTTAATTTAACAAAATCACATGGAGACTACTACTAAACCTTTTAGCCAGCAATATCTAGCAACACCCTAGATGGAGAGGAGATCCACCAAACCTGATTGGCCTTCAACCTACATCCCCCTACATTGACGAATTTATAACCAAAAAGCAACATCGAACCCTAAAGTGCCCACTGGATCGTTCAAAAACATGGAAGATTTGACAAGGATATCAATAAAAGAAATTGATAATACGTGGGATAAATGTCTTAAGGGAGGATTATTCACAATTTGGAATGGCCCACAACATGATCTACCTCTCTTATTTGACTGGTTGGAGGAAGTTTGGGAGGAGCAAGAAAGTATATCACGTTTTTTGGATAAGGTGTTGTATGTTCACTGTATAGATGAAGCTATAAAAAAGGAATTTATTTTAGTGTCTAAATGCTTTTTTAATGGTTATTGTGTTAAATTCATAGAATGGTCTTAGAATTTTAGTGAAGCAAAGATAGATTGTAAGATGCCTTGTTGGTTTATTTGGCCCTCTCTTCCTCCAGAATTATGTCAAGAGGATATTATTTAATCCATAGGATCTGTAGTTGGAGAGGTGGAGGGAATTGACGCATCCTTTTATTGTTGTAATAATGTCAAGATACCTTATTAATGTTAAGTTTAATCACCTTGCTGAATTCAAAAAGGAATTCATTACTAGTAAGGCTGAGTATGATATCCTATTTCAGCTATATAAAGGGAAATTAGTTGATATTTTAAAATTTGATGAAGCACATAAGATAATGCCCAAGATACTTCCCCTGACCTTGGATGTTAGAAGCAATTTCCCCTAGCTAAGAATCATGAAGAATGAAAGACTTCATGAACCAATCTCACCTACAAAACAACAGAAGGAAGGGAGGGAATTCAAAGATTCAAAAGAGTGGTCCCCAGAGAGAAGAAGGCTTAAATCAGTCATAGTACTTAAGCTTATGGAATAGACAGAGAAGGAGGTTAACTATATATTCATAAAAGGACAGAATAGAAAAAAGAGAAAGGAAATGGATCAGAAGAAAAGGGATGTAGGAAAAGCTAAGAATTGAAAAGATGGATAAGAAGAAAAGGGATGTAGGCAAAGCAAAGAAATGCAAAATAATTCTAGAATTGTGGAGGACATTGGTTTAGACAGAAATGGGACTCTTATCAAAGATATCACAAAAAATGAAACAACGCAAGAAGTCAATTCATGTTCAACACAACTAGATCTTATAGATGGTTACAAAATGAGGAATTATTTAGAGGATATGCAAGCTCAGGAGAAGATGTCAAGATCTAAAGGAATAGAAAAATATTACTGCACTTTGACCTCAGAACAAAGAGGGGAAGCAAACCAAAGCAAGGAATCCTCAAGTCAAAAAGGGAAAGTTAATCTTACAAATAAGGAACTCAATGATACTCAAGTCAAAGCCTCTAAAATAACTGAAAAAGTTGACATAAGCATAGCAGAAAATGATCTTCTTTTTTCTTCATTATCAAAAAACAGTTTGAAAGTAGACATAATGCAGTATGATAATCAGGTTTGCCTACAGCAAACAACAAATAAGAATATTGAGGCAGAACCATCAACTCCTGGCAATGAAAGATCTGAAGGAACCTCCAAATTTTGGTAAATGCCTAGTCTTCTATCCACTTCACCCTTTACCCCAGAGGAAAGCAAGACAAAGTTGCAGAAGAAGGACATAAACTCAGATAACCTACTTATGGAAGAGATTCAAAACTTCTTAAATAAGGACTCAAATTCCCCTCCAAAAGTAGAAGTGCCAAAGAATGTTTATAAGTAGCTCGAGCAGTTATAAAATCTATCCACCTTTCTATAGATAACGTTGGTGTCATTGATCCTAAAGACTATGACCACTTGGTGAGGGTGCTGACTAGGCTTGACCTTGCCCTATGACCTATGTCTGAGGGGGTGGTAGACTCTATCCTATGGATCATGTACTATAGCTCTAAGAGTCTAATCTAACACTAAGACCCCTATCCACATTTCTCTTAGTAATCCTTTCCTTCTAAGTGGTGAGTGCAAGTGTCGTAGGCCGATGAAGATGAACATCCCCAATGATAGAGTCTTTAAGATCCCTAAAAAATGTTGTTTGAGGAGTACCTCATTGTAATGGTAACTAGAGTTCTATCTCAACCTAAAGAATTGAATCTCGTACCGATCCACTATCATGTTTCTTTGTGAGCTTTATGGACTCATCAGCATGAACCTCTCGGTATTATGGAGATATAATTTTCTCCCTAAATCTCTCCTCAAAGATCTCCTAGGTGAGATCCACTATATTGATCTAGAGCATCTCACTCTCCATATCCGAATACATGGACCCATGTTCTCTCAGCTGTGTAATGACACAATGGGCCTTCACATTACTTTCATATGGATACAAGGAGAAGGAACATCCCATATCTAGTAACCGTGTCCTAGCTCTGAGACCTCCTCTTAGGCCATCAAATAGTGGTGGTTTAGACCTCTGAAGGTCTCTCATCATGTCCATTCAGATGGAACCTCCATCATCCTGACCATGGCCTCTCTTAAGGTTACCTTCACCACCAGGTGGTGTGCAAGAATGCTCACATTCATTTCCATGCTCTAACACATGGGAGTTTCAATGGCGAGATTCCTCTTCCCAACCACGGTCTTGTTGATTCTCCTCAATTTGAGATCCCAACTGAGCTATAATTTCCTATAACACAGGTAACAATACCCTGACATCACCCCAATTTTTATCATCTTGTCCTTCCCAAACTTCTTGATGTTCTTCCTTATGGTGGTCTTCTTCCTCATTATTCTATTGGTTATTCCTTTGACCACTAAGCCTACGTGTAGGAGGCATCACTATAGGAGCAACAAGATAAGGGTCATAGTTGTACACAAAAACCATACATATCACAAGCATAAGCTAAAATAAGATACTATAACATGTAATAGAAACAATATCATAGTGGGAGCATAACATAAGATCCTAATGTTGCAACATGTGCTCTGATACTAGATATATTTCCTTGCCCAAAAATCCTTGGAACAAGGATAAATAAAAGCCAATACATTTTTTTTAAAGTAATAAGCATGGATTCAAATAACATCAACATGTAATCAATCAAAAGATCACAATGGAAGACTTAACCAAACAATCCAGACACCCAAAAAATCTCCAAAGCATCATTGCTTACAATGCATCCAAAACCAACTATGAAAGTTTATGCAAACAAAGGAGCCAATAAACTTTGGCCTATCAAAAATTAGGAAGGGGCACAATCCAAGAGGGTATCCAAAACACCCTTTGAATCTCAACCAACAAGTTTGGAAATACTTTTTGTTTGCCCAAGTAGGTTTTTGCATAAAATTCAAGCTATATTTTTCCAGTATCGTACACAACTATATAATAGTACTAGGTGATACTTTTGTAGTATTGTGCAATACTTCTTATAACTATTGTGCCATACTTTCTAGTTTTGCATGATATACCTTACTACTACCATGCAATAATTTACTAGTGTCACATGATAGAATTTATTACTATTGATCAATACTTTCCAGTATCGCACAATATTTCTTTCTAAGGCATACAATAATTTTTGAGTATCACCCAATATTGAACTTTTGTTGCCCAGGATTACAAATAAATAGCTTGACAAACAATCGAAAGGGAAAAAGAGTTAGAACTTCCACACCAGGGAGTACCAGATCAACAACAATTGAAGAGTAAACAATTGAAGGCATAAGGAGGATCGCATAAAACTAACATCTCAACCATAAAATCTAATCCAAGAATCTAATGTAATCACGTGGAAAGAAACATCACAATGAACATAAATGTGCATAAATAAACTATCTATATGAACTAAAATAACATAAATCACATGGAAACATACTATGGAAGATATGAAGAACCATGTAAGCATCCAGCTCCAGAACTGAACATGGAGGAAGGACAACTTTTTACACTATTCCCTAGTAGTGATAAAGGTAGCTATGCCTCCCAAACATGTGGAACTTGTAGGCCTACTCTCAACATGTTAATATAAAATAAGTCTACTTAAATCTAAATTATGTTATTATCATATTTACAAACACTTTAGATCTTTGATGTAACCCATATCACTAAACATTGCTTGCATCTGATCTATATATGCTATAGGGTTATCATATTAAGGATAAATTAAAATGATACACCTTCATAAGAACTAAATATTACTTCCATATGAAGAATAATATTTATGCTCATCCCAAGTTGGTAATGGTAGTTTTCCAAGTTCCCCATTATTTTTTGTAAACCCAAGGGGCCATGTCTTTCTTGGCTTGGCTCCTCAACCTTGTGGAGCTAATACCATTGTTTCCACCACTTTAGGTGGCCCATTTGAAGATAAATTTATGGGAATTTCCTCACTCCCTCCTCCCAAGTTTAAAAGCTCATGCTTGATCTCTAGTCATATGATCCTTCTACTTGATGAGATCATTGATGAAATAGTAAATGATTTAGGGCTCAATCTTCTGGGAAAATTCCCACTATTTGGACCTTTGGTCAAACATCTTAGGAAACGGGTGGCTTTAACCTAGTCCTTAAAAAGTAGAATTAAAATCAATGCCCTAGTTAATGACTTGTTTTTGTTCTCATTTTCCTTCCATGAGTATCTCTCCAATGTTCTTATGAATAGACCTTGGTCATTGGGTCTGAACTTGAATAATGTCCTTATTATTTGTAAGTGGACACCTAAGCTAGATTTGGCTATTGACTTGGGAGCTCATGCTCCTACATGGGTTAGATTGCTAGGGCTACCTCTAGAGTTCTAAAATAATGAGGTCTTTAAAGGTATTGCTCACTCCTTTGGATTGTTGTTGGTAGTTGATAAGGTGACATAAACAAAATGCCACATCATGTTTCTTAGGATTTGTGTAAGTGTGACATTGAATTAAGTTCTTCCATTGGGGGGTTACTATTGAATCCAAGTTGGGATCCTAGGTCTAACCCTTGTACTATTAAAAATTAAAAAAAATGTACATAAGATGTAAATGGTTTGGGCATTTATATTGTGGCCTATGCTACCCAACCGACTAAGTTTGGGGGTCCACCTAAGTTCATAGAAAATAGGGCTAGAAATCAAGAACTAATCCCTTTTAATCAAAAGAAAATCCATTCTAGTGGTCCTTTAGTGGAATTGGGGATGGATAACTCCCATGGCCTAGCTTCCAAGGTTCAAGAGGTTGTCCTTCCTTCTGAAAGGCCTTCAAATTATTCAAATTTTGAGCCTAAGGGTCTTGGTACTCTAAAGATTTCTAAGAGGGTTAATGGTCCTCCAATGACCCCAGTGCAAAAAAAAATCCTTGACAATTGAATGAGGGCTTCACAAGCTTCTTCTTCTAGATTATAGGGATGATTAAGCACTCATCCCCAAACCAGACTATTAGAGAAAAATTATATATTTTAGTGGTTATCCTTGGCCAACTTGCTCTTTTGGTGGATCCACTAGGGGACCTAACCCCTAAAAAATGGCTACTAGTAAACTTGCTTCCCCTAAGATAGGATTGGGTTTAAAAGGGGATTATTATTCAAATATGATCAAAGAGGTGGAATGGACAGTGGTAGACAAGAAAAAAGAGAAAAAGAATAAAATAAATTTTGGCAGAGATAGAAAAATGGGTAGTCTCCTTGGGGTTTTAGGAGGAACTAAAGAAATGCACCCCCCCGCCCCTAGGGTTTTAATTTGGTTTTCTTATTTATGGGTTTTGGTGTGTCTAAAACTAGAGTGGCATCCCCTTAGTTTTCTATGGTTAGAATCCTTTATTCAAATGTTAGAGGATTGAATAGTCACCTTAAGTAACATATGTTAAAGTGTTCTTTACTTGAATCTAAAGTTAATATGGTTCACATTCAAGAAATAAAGATGAGTAAAGATAACTTGGACAAGGAAATATCCCACGCTTGGCTCAGTTCCTCTTCGATCTCACATGAATCCAATGGTGCTTCTAGTAGGGTGGTGATTGTGTGTAATGTGAACAATATAATAGGTACTCTTTTACACTCTAATGAGAACTCCATCATTTTAGATTGTTGTGATATTATTACTATATGGTAGTGGAATGTGCTAACCATCTGTGCTTTGAAATCAAGATGGAACAGATAGAAACAATGGGATTCCTTGAAAATATGATGAGTAATAGTTAGAACATTAGATGGATGCTAGCTGGAGATTTTAACACTCCTCTACATCCTTCAAAGAAATTGGATGGCTCTAAAAAAATCTCTGATAGTATGGTGCACTTGGGAGATTTCTTCTAGTCTACTGGGTTGATAGATTTGGACCTTAAAGGGGTAAGGTTTACTTGGTCCAATAGGAGACAAGAAAAAAGCCTTATCCAAGTTATATTGGATAAGTTTTGTCTTTCTTCTAACTAGAGTAATATTGATGACTTCAACTTGGAAGCTAAACCTCGAACAAGGTCAAACCATAGTTCTATCCTCCTTGAATGGAAATTAGGAAAATTAATTTCTAGCCCTTTTAGATTTGAAATTATGTAGCAATCCAATAGAAAATTAAGAGACTTGATATATGAATGGTGGAAAACTCTAGCTAAGTGTTATCCTTTGATCAATTTAAACTTTAACCTAGGAGTGATTAGAGACAAGGTTAAGAAATGGAACAAAGTTTCCTTTGGTAACATCTTTGATAAGAAAAAGGATTTAGAAGGTAAACTAGTGGATTCTCAAAAGAAACTTGAAGATAATCCAAATCATATGGACTCTAAAAAATTATTAAGATCTTATAGGGACCAATGGCTAACCATCTCTTCTTAGGAAGAAACCTTTTGGAAACAAAAATCTAAGATCCAATAGCTCAGACACAGTGAGAGGAATACTAAATTCTTCCATCTTACTACTCTGAAACACTATCTTGGGCCAAGAGTACAAAAAAAATTAGATCTCTTAAAGTTGTCAATGATATTATGGTTTTAGAGGAAGATGACATTAACACTGAATCTATCAACTATTTTCATGAAAGGGAAGCGATCGATGATGGAGCTAATGACACTTTTGACTTGTTAGGTTGCATTCCTAAGCTTACCCCCCCAAAGGACAATATTTCTATGTCTAAAAAGGTTGTTAGAGATGAAGTTAGACATGTTTTCTTCTCCTCCTAGGGTTTCAAATCTCTAGGTCCTGATGGGTTCCCTCCATTGTTCTTCCAAGAATATTGGGATATTGTGGGAGATGATGTTTTCAAAGTAGTTTGTCACTTCTTCAAAATAGGAATCATTGCGAATAAGATAAAAAAAAACCTACGTTGTGTTCATTCCGAAAAAAAAAAACCACATTTGTAAAGAATAATTTTGTCCTATCAGTCTCTACAATACTATTTACAAAATTATGGCCAAGGTCTTAGTGAACATAATGAAGCTAATCCTAGAGAAAATCATCTCAATAAATAAAAAAGTCTTTGTTGGTGGGAGGAATATTATGGATGTGGTTATTTAAACTTATGAGATATTACATTTTATGAATGTTAATGATAAAATGGTCATGGTTCTCAAGCCCAACATTTCTAAATCCTATGATAGGGTGAAATGGTCCTTCCATGAAAAAGTGCTAACTAAATTTGGTTTTTTTAGAACGTTCCACAAGATGATTATGAATTATGTAACCTCTATGAGTTATGTTGTTCTTTTCAATGGAGCTCCTTTGGGGTCTTTACTATAGCAATTGGCCTTAGGAAAGGAAACCCTCTCTCTCTCTTCCCATCTATTCATAATTATGGTGGATGTCCTAAGTAGGAACTTGAATAGACTCAAGATCTCCATCTTTATTCATGGTGTTAAATTTGTCTCTAATATTCCTCCCACTACTTATGAGAAGTTTGTAGATGATATTGTCCTTTTTGGAGAAGCCATTTTATTTGAGGCAATGGCTTGGCAGTCAAGGATTTTTTTGGTGGCGATTAGTCACCAATTGGTGAATATGTCCCAATCGGGCTATAGAAATTGGCAAAAAAAACACTGTATACTAGTTGACCGGTTCGCCCAAATTTTATAAAATACTTATATAGTGGTTAGAACGTTCACCGCTATTATTATGTAATTTCAGTTTGGTAGTCAGGTTCTTTGCCCATATCTCTCTTTAATGTTTACTCTTATTTGCCACGAAATTAATTGAGTGTCTCTTTTGACAATCATCATTCGCCAAATTCTGATTTTCCTATGTGAAATTTTTATTTGTCCTAGGACCCAATTCACCATGCATCACACATAATGGGGTCCCAAATTCTTGCTCTATTCGACCACTCAATTACTTGAAATTATGCGGGCTTCGCCAAATATTAGTTCTTATCATATGTAACAGTCAACCCATTTGCCAAAATGAAAACGGTTTATTTGTAGTTGTCTATTTAAGAAATGAGTTTCATTATTGAAACATGTTGAAAGAAGGAGTCTTTTTCATAGTATTGTGATCAGTAGAGAACCAGAATGACTACGACTATGAGTCCATAGTATTTTATTGCAGCCTTAATTTGATGGAGATGTCATAGTCAAATTTAAATAGGAAGACGAGTAGGAATAATGTAGGTGGAGATTTACAAGAGAGGCCAACGAAATGCAAAAATATATCTTCATACTTTGGCGGGGGTAGACGCAATAGTGTTGGTCAAAGTAAGGAAGGTACATCATTAGAGGAGCTTGTACAATCTCAACCTACATAGGAGTCCATTCAACAAATTGGGGAGCCTAATAAATCTGGTGACGGAGTTGCAGAACCTAATATCTCTAATGAAGATGACCTTGAAGAAGAATATCCAGTAAATAACTAGTACCAGGATGAATCAATCAAATTCAATGATGATGATGGTGCAATTAATAGTAACAGTGACACTAAAGGGAGAGGAAAATCAAAAGAAAAAATTGATCATCAGTGGGAGATGACCAGGAGATTTAAATTTGATTGGGCATAAAAGTATCCATTCATTGAGCCCGTGGACAATCCAATTATAGATGAGCCACTAGTAGAATGCAGATGTGCAATTTTTAGTTGGAAGTATAAAAAGGAAAAGCGATTGCAGCTTAACCTAGACACCATAGAGAAACATGCTGGTAAGATTTACGAAACCTCAACTGTAGATGGTAAGGAAATAAAAGTGGTAATATATAAAATAAAGGAGCAATGCCAACATAAAAGACATGCTGAAGAATATTATATGTTTCAAAAATTTCAGACGAAGCCTGGTGAAGTTCAAGGTTCTATTAATGCTATTTTTGCAAAAGCAAGTGAAGTAGAAGAATGTGGAAAAGCTGTTCAATTAAGTAATGTTTTCTATATTTTGAGCAGAGGGCATCCAATGAAAGACTATCTAGAAATGAGTGGTTTTTTACACTTTCTGAAAGTTTCTAACTATCCTGTCAGTCATTGGTCGATAAGAAGTGGATGGGAATGGGCAAGTTGTATTGCGCAGGTTGAAATAGAGGATCTACAAAGAAAAATAAAAGAGTCAAGCTTTATTGCATTGTCCTTAGACAAAGTTACAGCGATAGATAATACATCATGGGTATGCATGCATGTTCATACTATACAGAATAATGTCCACCAACCACATCTACTATCTATTGCTAAATTGAGAGACAATGCGACAACAGAAACTTTATTTCAGTTAGTAAAGAGAGATTTAATTGAATATGGAGCTATGGATGAATCGACAATAGCGAAGAAGTTGGTATTTGTTGGAGCGGATGGAGCTTTAGTAATGCAAGGTCAAAGGAATGGTCTTTGCACAAAGATGCAGGCTTCTTGTTCACCATATGTTGTTGCCATTCACTGTATGGCCCATAGGATGAATCTTGCTTTTAGAGTTGTGAAGAAGTTTCCTTCAGTAAACAAGGTTGAAGATTTAGTAAGAGAGTTGTATGCATATTTTTGTCAAAGTCCCAACCGTTTTAGGGAATTTCAACACTTTGTTGATGGAATTACCAATGGAAACAAGCTTCTAAAAGATGTTGATACTAGATGGATCTCTTTGGATGGACCAGTGCATCGAGTATTTTCCAAATATCAATCTTTGATTGGACTGATGTACGAAAATTGGGACAATGCAAAAAATTAGAGATGTGGCGACCTGCTTCGGAGGTTAAGCAATAAAGATACACTTTAAACTTTGGCATCTCTTCTTCCCATGCTAGAAGAAATGAGGTTAATTATGAAAAAATCCCAGCAAAGAGCCATATGTATTGTAGAATATGCTCAGTTGCGTAAAATGTCATGCCGAGCCCTCGATAGTCTCTATCATACTAACTTAAATTTATCTGATGATAGATTTAATCACTGGCAAAAACTAACAGATTTGGATGATCCTGATAATTATTTAAAGATCGTTGAAAATGGAGATTTATGTGTTTATGTAAGGGGATTTCAGATACCAATGTACTACAGTGCCCCAAAGAAGTGAGCTACAAGAGTTACAAGGGAAGAGTTTACCAAGATCATCGAGTCTATAGCATCTACTGCAAGGGACATAGCCTATAAAGTTTCCTTTGAAATAATATCATGATTCCCATATGATCAACTGCTTCAGGCCATGGCAATTGTGTTTCTTCAATATTGGTCCTTCAACAATAAGGAAGATTATCGTAGAAAGTTGTTCATTTTGATAAAGGAATTTTGCAAATCTATAGAATTCAATGGAGTGACTATCAACAGAATATTAGATGAGGGTCTTCTTAGATAACAATCAGGCACCTTTGAAAGGACCATGAAGCATCAATATCAATTAATGCATAACCCACATAAAGAGGGTTCGACAACAAAGCTCTGGATAGAACTAAAATAGAGCACATTGTTGCGTGAAGAAATTTCAGAGTACTTCAAGCTTGTTGATCTATGTCAAACCATGATAATATTGGGTTCAATGGAGGATGAGAGAGTTTTTAGTTCTTTGGGCTTCCTAAAATCAAAGCTAAGAAAAAAACTAGACAAGAATTTGGAATCATGCTTGAGGGTATACACATCTAGGTATAATGTCAATACTTTTCCTTTTAAAAAAGCATTTCAAATCTAGAAGAAAAGATGAAAAAGAAGAAGGGTGGGATTGGGCAACACCATTAACCAATCTCCTACAGTGACTCCAAGAGGGACAAGTACAGTTGGTAGTGGCACTAGCCATGGAATTGGGAGACCGAGTCATAGAAGTGGAGGTCAGAGTGACCTTGAAGTTGAAGAAGACACAAATAAAAATGAAGAGAACAATGAAGCAACTGGACTACCAGAATTGAATGATGATGATGACATAGAGATGAATTGGAAAATTTAGGAAATTTTTGCTAAATTAGCAGTGGCACCCAATAGGTATTTTTTGAACTTATTAACTACTATATGATATCCTATCATTCAATGTTCATTTTAGAAAAGCAAGAAATTAGAATGTATTATGTTTCATCATTAAAATTTGAGAACAAAGAGTATTATTACTGTAGAGTGTAGTTTATATCATCTCATCAATGATCATTCATATTTGAATTTGAAATTCCTGAATGAAATTTTGTTTTCTATTTTATTCATTTATTCAACATACATTTAATTGGAAAACATGAAAATTAGATAGAATCATAGATTCAATTCCACAATTAATAATTATTAATGGTTTTCATTTGCAATATTTAGCTAATATGGTACAATTCTTGTAAGCCAATGACCCTGAATTCCCTTTTATAGAGAAAAGGGAGCAACAATAGCTTCAGGTTGATTTGCCTAATGTGAAGTCTCAAAATCTAAATCAGTAAGACATCTACAAGTCTAAAACATCTCTACAACTTTAGTTGTACATTTTTGCATTTGACAGGCCGATTTAGTAAATTAGCAATTTTAGCATAGGCAATAGCATCTGCAAGACTGCATCATTGATCTTGTTCAAAAAATAAAGTTCAAACTTGTTACTTTAAACTCAATTCTAGAGTCTAGACTATAGTATGTAGGATAATATGAAAGATATTCATATATAGTAAAGATATAAAGATGATTGAAATTGAAAGTACTTTCACATAGAGACTATAAGTTTCTGTAGTATGCTCCATTCTTCTTCAGTTGGAAGGGCAAAATTTTTGATGTTATGGTAAATGACCTGCATTCTCGTCAGCATTCCATACTTGGAAGAGTGAGTTTCAAGCAATGTTCATTCCACTAGTGCATGCAAATTTGTGAATGTTTTGATGCACTTTGCAATGCCTTGATGAGTTCTGTCATGAGGAAGGTTGCCTAAATCAAAGTTTATTTGGTCCTCCAACTTTTTTTTGTAAACTTCTCTTCCAACGAAACCCATTGTTGAGAAATCAGGTCCAAGACTTGGTAAACCAAGAGATATCAATTTTGCTATTTTATTGTTCATCTTGGTGAGCTTTGGCCAAAATAAAGCAAGAACTTCTTCTGCTTCTGTTAGTTTTTGACATTTATGAAATATAGAGGTTGCCTTTATTATTGAACCAATGCGGTCCTAAATTCCCTTGCATGCCAAATGCCTGTCAGTAGTGCTATTGATTTCTTCCATAACCCACTTTGCAATCTTATGTCTCTGACCAAAACTTTTGATCTCCTCAAGTTGCTCTTTCAACTTCCCAAAAACATCTATAAGAGCTTCGCAAAGTTTGAACCAATCACACAACCTATCAGCAAAAGTCTTTATTTGCCCCCAGAAGTAATTTTTTATTTGCTTTACTATATTATTTACATGGTCATTCAAGCCGTTTTCATATTTTTTAATAGTATCATTTGCCTTCTTTAGGTCTTCTTTCATTTCTGAGTACTGGTGTTCACTATGTTTTCTTATTTGCTCTGCTTTATTTTCTCACCCTTTTTCTTTCTCTTCCCACTCTTTTGTTTTTACCCTCTAATTTTCCAATTCTTTATTTAACTTATTGTTTACATTTGCAGCATTCTCCAAGTTTCTGTATAACTTTGTTGAAGATTCTTTTTCATCTTGGAGTTTTTTTTCCCATTTTTTCCAAATTTTCCCTCAAAGTTTTCAGTTCTGTGTCCATTTTTTCTTGCTGTTCAGTTGCTTCTTTAGAGCCAAAGGATGAATTTTTTATCCTTTTCTCTAATTATTTGCATCTATTTACTACTACTTTCTCACTTGCCTTTACATTTGCTAGGTCTGCCTTTAACTTATCTATTGTGCCCTGAAGCTTTCCTTTCTCTCTCCAACTTCATCATTGAACTATAGACCACTTGGTTAGTCATTTTGGACACATTTATCTTGTCCACATTTTTTATTTTGGATAAATCCATTTGGAGGGTGCTAACTTGAAATTTAGATGGATCTAACTAACTCTCTGGTGGATTGTTATCTCTAGCTGGGGGCATAACAACCATGAAATCCATCATATCTTTATCTTGGTCATATGTGGGAAATAGCCTGTTGGTTGTAGATTTTGCATCATGAGATATAGCAATTGGTTCCATCTTCATTGTCTTACTATTTTGTCTATTCTTTTTTTTTGATTTTTCATAGTTAGTTACAAATTCATTGTAACAAAAATCAAGATTTTGTGAGACAATTGAATGTTTGAATGGTGAAATAGCAGTAGCACTTGCTCTAATGTACGAGCTTCCACCAATACCATGAGGATAACCAATACCTAGACCCATTAGTTAGTTTTGTGGACTATTCTGAGGGTTTTTTCCTGAAGGATGGGCAATTGTTGTACTCACAGTCACCATTGGCATTGTTGTACTAGTAGTACTACTAATACTTGTCATAACCTTCTGCTTCTTTACACTTTCTTGATCTCTGGGACCAAATTTTTTTGCATCTATATACAATGTCCTTTTTGGACCACTAGTTGTAGTTGTACCCATGATATCTATAGCTGTGGGAGTGACAGTTGATTCGGATTGAATCTAAGTGCTTGGAAGTGGAACTGTAAATGAAGTAGGAACAAATTTAATTAACTAAGATGAATCCAATGTGGATGGAATTGACTGAGTTGATGATTGATCTCCATTCCCAAGGCCTAGTTTTTGACCATGTTTTGGTGCTATAGCTGGTGGTTGAGGTGGTAGCCAAACCCCTTCTCCACTGGGACCCAGACCACCAAAACCTTGGTAGCCCATTTTTTCTACAATTTCTGCCCCTTTGCTATATAGAAGTTTGGTGGATGCATCAACTCCTCTCTGAATTTGTGTACTGGATGAGGGGTTCAAAGAATCTTGGTCATCATAATCATCATCAGTATCACTATGATGTGCTTCAGTTGGATGCTTCTTATTCCACAATTTGTCAAATATTGTATCCTCTTCAGCCTCATCATGATCTAAAGAGGTCTTTGGCTCACCGAGATTCTTCCTCATTTCCCAAAATTGAAAAATTTTGCTTCGACTCCATCCAACATCTACACAATCATACATTAGCTCTTTTGGAATAGGTTTTGTAGATGGTTTATCAACTTCCTTGTAGAAATTGGACGATGTCATGCCTTGCACTTTTCCTTTCTGTTTGTGCAATGCCATTATTTGTGATGACAATTCCTGTATTGACATATTATTTTCAGCAGCATATTTCTCCATCTATTTTTTGACCTCCTCCCAGGAGTCCATTTTTTAAAAAAATTCAATCAAAGGCATACTTTCATGTTGATATTTACTTGTAGAAGTCCCAACGCCCTTAAGCCTTGCTCCAATTATGTTCACTAGATCATACTGCCAGTGACTGTCAACATCAAATTGAAAAATTGAAAAAAAGGCTTCTACCACTTTGAATCCTCTTCTCTCAAATGTGAACCCTCCAAAGGAGAATGGCAAGGAGAGAAGCATCATTTTCTTTTGTTGACCATGAAAGAGTACATCTGTGCTCTCCATTTGTTGTACATATTCCAATGCAAATACCCTCTCTGTTACATGTATTGGAAGTTTGCAGGGTTCTACTCATGAACCGTAAAACCTTAACATAGTGTACTCTTTCATTAAGTACCAGTCAGCCAATTGTAGTTCACTTTCGAGTTGAGTGAAATTTTTACAAGTAACAGGCGATCTAGGCATTGGAGTGCCTATAATTTTATGGTACATTAGTGCCAAAAAGAAGTCTACAAAATTGTTGTAGTTCCTTCTGTTATCAATCATCCTTATCTAAGGTGTCCACTCATATATTGGATTTTGGCCTTCAGTCTGACTGCAAAGCTTGTTTGCCTCAAATAATGCATGATGCTTTGCTAGGAGAAGATAGCACAAGTAGGTTGTGAATCTAAATGTCTTCTCTGAACCTCTTTGAATCATTAGTAATTGATCTTGCATGCAACGAACAATGTGCTCAATAAAATGATATCTTATTGGTTCTTTTTAAAAATGAATATGATAAAGCATTTCAAGAATGCTGGCATCCACTTGTTTGTTACTATCCAATCCCAAACAAAATGCTAGCAAGGAAATATTGTCCTGTTCCCATGGCACAAAAAATTCAAAAACATAAGGAGGCATGTGATTTGGACTCGGCCTACAACTACTTTTTATTCCTCTGATATAAGAATCTCTTTATTCTGCATCTAATTTTTCATAATCATCTGCCACCTTTCCCAAGTCAATATGTACATTTGACTGTTGTTGTTGAAACCCTAGTTCAACAGACTAGCAAATTCACTCTCAGTTATGGAAAAAATTTCCTCCTGAGTAATTTTATTCACAATTTCTTTTCTATTTTCATCATAATTTTCAGCGTAGAGCATAACAATTTCTAAGCAAGGGAATACTTGAGGCAATGCCATGTGTGCCGACCCAGCTAGCCACGGTGCAATTTTATTTGCAGTTGCATTTACACTAGGGTTAAATGAACAAAATTTTGAAGCCTTATTTGGATCGTTCCACTTGTTTTCAAGTGCAAATCTTATCTCCATTATACACTTATTTCCATGAATAATAGGATCATGTATATCATGGAATAAATCACTGAAACTTGGTGTTTTAAGCATATTGTGCAATTTTGTTATTTTTCCCATGTTATTCTTGGTATTTGTTTTGCAGATCATGGTAAATATTTAAACATAGCTACAAGCCTATAGGGGTGACTCAAAATTAAAACCTTATAGACTAAATTTTTTTATACAATATAAATAGTAAAGTTGTAAAATTTAAAATGCGGGATGTAAATTTTCAGGATTTCAGTAGTTACACTTACCTGTTCACGTTCACGTTGCCCTTAGTTTCAATTTTTGCAGAGAGCTGAGAGTCTAGAGACTTTAGTTTGTTTCTTTCCTCTGACCACAATCCTCAACCTAGAAATTAAGAGACTGTAACTCTATAAATTGTAATTTGTAACCCCTTTCTAATTTCTAAATCTGCAGACAATGTATAACTGCAAAATTAAAGAAACTTAATGTGCCAAAATTGTACAATCTGTACTCTATAGTCTATAGTCATCACACTTGTCACACAGTACACTTTCAGTTTAAATGTGAGTGGAATTGTGGACCACTAGTGTTACCTAACCCGTCATAATGTATTAATGTCATTCATAATGTCACTGTTAGCTGCAAGTGGAATGTGATTATATTAATGTGTTAACTGAGCAGTGACACGTGTCATGTTTCTAGGATGCATTTGAAATGACAGGGTTTCTTTTTTCTTTCATCCTAAAACTCAACTTCGGTCATTGATCTATAAAAATCCAACAACACCGGTGAATGGTGTGGTGGCCTCATGGATCATGGGTCCCACTCCCATTAACTAAGGTAGTCAGGTATCAAGATGACTCACATCATGAGTCAGATGTGTCAGTGTCACGTCATAACCAAATTGAAACTAAATTGTTATTTATTGGTAAATTAAGGAGTTTAGTGACACGTGTCATGTTTTTGAGATGCGTTTGAAATGACAGGGTTTCTTTTTCCTTTAATCCTGAAACTCAACTTCAGTCGTTGATCTATAAACATCCAACGACATCTGTGAATGGTGTGGTGGCCCCGTGGGTTGTGGATCCCACTCCCATTAACTAAGCTAGTCAAGTATCAAGATGACTCACATCACGAGTCAGACATGTCAATGTCACGTCATCACCAAATTGAAACTACATTGTTATTTTTTAGTCAACCGAGGAGTTTAGTGACACGTGTCATGTTTATGAGACGCGTTTAAAATGACAGGGTTTCTTTTCCCTTTCATCCTGAAACTCAACTTCGATCGTTGATCTATAAACATCCAACGGCACTGGTGAATGGTGTGGTGCCCCTGTGGGTCATGGGTCCCACTCCCATTAAATTACGAGTATAGTTAGTATATTATTGTACTTGTCAGTAGGCTAGTACTATTGCATTCAGTTTGCACAATAAGTGAATTAGTTTAGAATCAACCAACCAATGAAAATGAACTATTTTTCTTTTTATCAAATATTTGTAAATTTTTTATATAAATTTATTATTCTCATATATTATCTATACTATTTATCTTAATGATAATTGGTTCTTTTTATTTAGTGTTATAAGACCCCTTTTCTCGGAGGCTACCTCCATGTTCATTTATATTTGGCTAAATTCTCGCATACTTTTTGACATAAATTTTCTTTTACATAGATTTCA
This sequence comes from Cupressus sempervirens, assembly GCA_028749045.1. Classification (NCBI taxonomy): domain Eukaryota; kingdom Viridiplantae; phylum Streptophyta; class Pinopsida; order Cupressales; family Cupressaceae; genus Cupressus; species Cupressus sempervirens. The sequence continues at coordinate 388,471,034 of CM053783.1, forward strand.
ATATCACAAGTTGTAAATTGAATAAGAAATAATTATATTATTAAAAAAATTAATAATTCAAGATAAAAGAGTTTATTGGGTTAATCCTAAGCTAGGTGATTCTGATAACATTTTGATATGCAATAATCTATAAATTATAGAATTTTAAATCTAGAGAAGGATTGGTTAGAACCTTCTTCACTAACTTCATTTTTTAAAATTAAAATTAAATAATTTAGTAAACTATTTTAAATGTATATTTGTATAATTATATATATTCTAATAAAATATTTAAATTATTTTGTACCTAATTAGAATTTATTTTAATTGAAGTTAAAATTAGTAAATTCTTGTCTTTATTTTAACCAATATTAGAATTTTTATATACCCTTCATAAATGTAATGCAAATTTAGAATTTTTTTCAATTTACTATAAAGACATAATATTTTAGTAAAAGTGTTAAATTTATTATTTAAATTATAATTTTTAATTAGTATAAAAACTATAACTTAACTCCATACTAATTCTATTTTTCTAATTTTTGTATAATAACTTTTAAAAAATAAATTAAATCTTAATTTCTAATTAGTCTAATAACTATTAGGCAAGTACATGTCATGAGGTGGCACTTGTTAAATTATATAACTGCAATGATGTATATTAATTAAAATAGTAAAAGAATATATAAATAAACATTATAGTATCATGCTAAATTAAAATTAGATGACATCCTAAAGAACATTTATCATACCAAAGATATTTATCAACTAATTATACATAAGATATAGATAAAATTGTATAATTTTAAAAAAAAAGAGTTAAATTGATTAATTTCAATTATTAAATTGTTTGATATATCTTGTTCAAGTGATAAATTTATCCAATTGTAGAAGCTGGACAATATTCTTAAGGTTAAATATAATGCATTAAAAAAAACCATAAATTAATTTTAAAATAACATTTATGCTTTAAAAAAAACCAAATACACTTATAATAAATAAAGTTGATAATATACCAAGCTAAATAATTTGAACTTTATTAAAATTGTTACAAAATTAATATTATGTATTTTAAAGCATAAATTAAAAATATCAATATAGTAAAAATTATATATGTAAAATAAATTTATAATCTAATAAAATTATATATATAAATAAAAAATAAAAGAAAAATTATTAAAAGCATTGGTTTAGATATGTAAAAATAAAAATAATTAAATTCTAATTTAAACTAATCCACTTGTCACAAGAAAATATAAGGTTGCAATTAATGCTTGCATTAATAGAGGTGTTGAAAAAATAGTTGTATTTTTTAAGAAGAAATTTGAATTTTTTCATTGCCTTTTTCATCATGAACCAATAAAGTTTTAAAAAAATAATATTTTTCAATTTCAAAAAAATGCAAATTAATAAACCTTTTGCAAACATTGGTATATCAATGAAATTTTTAGATTATAGAACTAATATGGAACTAGGTGATTCCATTAGTGTCCTGCCAAAGGCAGGAACTAATAATATTTTATATTCACATAGGCTTTCATAAACAATTCAATAGAAAATTAAAAAATGCAAAATATTGCAATGTTCCATAAGTAAGCATAAGAAGTTAAAACAATAAAATAGAATTTTATATGGAACTGAAACTCGAGAAATTTCATTGATATTTCTTGAAATTAAAAAAATTATAAAATCGAGGGAAAACCCTAGACTCTAGAACTACTATACTATTCATTGTAGAAACCACCAGAATTGACTATGGTTGCGAATTCTTGTAGCCAGTTGTTGTCATCTTCCACTTCATCCAGGAAAAACCATTTTCGAAAAAAATTCAACCCAATTCTTGCACATTTCCTATGGTGCTGCAACTGCCCAACAGTTAAGCCTAGTAAAAATGGTTGCAGGACCACATTTTGGCCAGGTTCCAAAAGCTTGTGGACTTCACCCGCCCAAGGGATCCCCACTACTAAAATTGCATGAGCGACAATTTCAATGTCATCGCCCAAATATACTACTTTAAAAATCTTCCTCAGGAGCAGCAGAATTTCGGCCCTTGCTTCTCTAAGGTCAAGTAGGGAGGCTAGAAATTGTGATGTAATGTCACTATTGACATGATGCCAATTCTCATTCTTCAAAAACTCATGCCCCCATTTTGACAGCAGCAATAACAAACTTCACACCAGAGCATGGAACAACCTCATTGCAAATTGACAAGAGGTTTTCCTCAGGAATGCGACCTAGAAAGCCTTCTGCTCCTCTTCCAAAATGCATCTCAGGCAAATAGGGTTGCCCATCTTTACTGCAAAGTTCAAACTAACACCAAACAATTAACAAACTAGACCTATCAACTACAAAAAATGAGATGAGCAATGATGAAAGAAGTAGCTCAATCGCCTATAAATAAGCTTGGTGAGTAGGGTGCTAGGGATTAATTGTTTGTTTCCATCTGCCTACCAATTCAATTACATTAAATTAGCAAATATTCTCAAATCTTGAACATAATTGCAAGTATGTGCCGAAAAGGCCAATTGCAATTAAACACGAATACCGTCCATTGTCCTGTAATGCATGTGAAGCCCCCTAACCGATGGAAAAGGCCAATTTTAATTAAGACTAATAGTAATAGTACTACTGCTAGTGGACTGTGGCATGTCCTATAATGTGTGTGAAGCCGCTTCGCTAATGGAAAAGGCCAATTATAAATTGTAATTAACAATGACAAGACATCAATATACTATCTCTTGCAACTTAAGTGATACATGCTAGATAGAAACGTGTCACCATTTTGGACACTTGAACAAGGTTGAGGCTTCATTCCAAACATGGCATGACATTTAATTCTTTTCAGGTGCACTATACTCCGCATACAACTTACCTTGATACGTGTCAACATTCTAGTGACTACCTCAACAATTCTTCTTCCTTCAAGAAATGTTAGCCGAAATTAAACCTCAGCCATTGATCTTGGATCATCAGACAGTCTAAGTTCTCAAATAATACATTTAACATAATTACAGTGGTAGTGGCCAATAATTTATGTAAGTTGGTATGTTAGGTTAGGCTACTTATTTCCCATCTTTTGAAAATAGCCATACCAATTATAACTTTCTGAAAATCATTCGCCATAACAAATAAATTAATTCAATTATTTGGAAAATAATTTTGCCACCTTTTTATAAAAAAGGTATCGGTTATTAAAATATTCACCAACCAATATCCATATTTCAAAACATAATTTGCCACCAATATTAATAATTTTATTAAGAACAAAAATTATAATCGCCATTATTTTATAAAAATTGTCTAAACTATTAAAAAAATTGCCAACAAATATCCATCCATTGACGCATAATTCGCCAACACTATTAATTTTTTTTCACCCAAATGACATGTGATTCACCAAAATTTTATAAATTTTGAGAGGGTTGGGTTCCTTAAAGTTATCCCTGTTGGTAGTCCCTGTTAGCTAACTATGCCAAGTTATCTAGTCAATATATCAACTTTCATAAGAGTAAACTTTTCTTTTTCAACACCCTACGAGAAATCCAAAGAAATGTCTCTTCTATACTAGAATGCCAAATCCAATTTTTATTGGATATATATCTTAGTTTTCCTTTCTCTCTAGAGAAACCTAGTCTTCTATACTAGAATAGTGTTACTGAGAAGTTCCAAAAGAAACTAATTGGCCAGATGGAAAGGAAAATTGTTAAGCTTCTTCTCCTTAAAGCTTGCCTCCAAATTATCCTAGTATACTTTGTGTCCTTTTCCTTAGTGCCTTTGAAGGTCATAAATACTCCAGAGAAAATTCAAAAAAACTTTCTATGGTTTGGAGTGGAGGAAAAGCGAAATTTGGGCCTTGTCAATTGGAATAAGGTGTACAAAGACAAGGAAAATGGAGGCCTTGATATTAGGAATTTTAAAAGTATTAGCAAAGCTCTAGTATCTAAATTGGGTTGGTTAACCTTAGAAGGAGCTAAATATTGACATAAAATTTTAAGGGCCAAATATTTATCTTATGGTCCTTCCTATTTGTATCTAAGTAAAAATAACTCTAATGGAAGCTTTGTCCTTTGGAAGAACATATCGAAAACAAAAGGCATGATTAGAAGAGGAAGTTGAATGCAAATAGAAAATGGTAGAAAAGGCTTATTTCAGGAAGAGATATGGAAGGATTCAAGGCTCCCATCAAGGAACCGGTGAATAATCAAAGATTGATGGACTGGTTAAGGCAAAATAGGGGCAAGAAGGTGGAAAACTACCTAGAATGGGAGAATGGAAATGCAAAATTGAAGGTCTTAATTAGCTTGTGGAAATTTCAAAGAGATACTAGAAGAATTATGAATATATTTAAGGAAGTGGTCATGTATCTAAAGGATATGCTTCCTAACCCCAATCTCTTTAATCAATCCCAAGATGATAAATGGATCTAGAGATATAACGACAATGGTTTCTTCTTAGTTTTTTCTGTTAGAAATAGGGTATACTAAGGTGGGGGGGGAGGGGGGGGGGTGTGGGTAATATTTTATCACTAGCTAGCTATTATTAATTACTTTGAACCATGCATAAGGAAGTAAACAAGTAATACTTTGCAATAATTGGCACAGTGTGTCTAAATTTTGGTTCCTGTAGGGAAGAATAAAATTAGGAAAGAATTATTTATCAAGAATGAAAGCCAATAATTTCCTATTTTTCAAATAGATAAACATGACAAAAAAACTTATAGTCCCAATCACATCATCATATATAAGAGCGCATATATAAATATAACTATAACTATGTCTAAAACCAACGTAATTTACAAATATCCACAATTCAAATATTATCCCTTGATGTTTTCTTTAATGCAAAATTTTAAGTCAACTATGTTATTGCCCTCGATGTAATACCAAACTGTCATTAGGCAAAAGGCTGTAGCAAGATTTACGATTTACAAATGCAAGGAGAACTACCCAACCAAAGTAGAAAATGACATGAAAAGTTAACAATCTATCAATTAACAATCTAGATGAAATATTTCTAGCAATTGAACTGTATATTATAGAAACAAAAAATTGCCTTAAAATTAACACCTCACTAGTTGTTCATTTGCATCTGTAATGGCTTCACAAAAGTTGAAAGCTTACGATTTGTCAAGAACACAAAAGGCACTCGTAGTTTAGCTGCATCAATAAAACTAAATTAGTTCAGTTGCATGGTGAGGGCAAGAGACCGTCAATATTGATTTTGGAGTTACAGATAGGTAAGCGATAAACATAAAAAGGTAGTACAAGATTTTAATAGCAATTGTGACCTTCACAATTTTTCTTAGTAGTTTTGGGTTATTAAATTGGATAGAATATTGATAGTAAAATGTGAAAGAGAACACACATAATGTCACATCAAAATAAGTTTGCATCCTACATATTAGTATGCATCAAAACTGAATTTTTACCTCCTCAATCTATCTATATCAATAAAGAAATAAGACATTTTTGTAATACAAAATTCTTGAACCCTATTCCACTATAATCTTTCAAACCTGCAAAATAAAACAAAAGCCATAAAAACTAAAATAAAAGGATTTATTTCTAACAAACTATCACAGATGCTTTGTATATACCTTAGGACATGATACAAGCTGTTTCACAAGCAACACATAACATTCTAGTTTTTTTCTCATTTGCTAGAGTGATGATAAAATATATGCAAAGTAGAAATAGTGTAGCATAATAGATGATTAGTATCTAAAATTTTTAATACTGAAAATTATAAAGAATGTAATACTCACAAGTGTCGCTGCCTAAGAGAATGCAACCCAAGTTTATCATGATCTCTGCATCATTCATTGCATTAGGAATATCCTACTTATTTTCAAACACTAGTAACACTGCATCTCATAGTTCATCTTGCAAGAACAAGAAACTTAAATGATAAAAAAAATTCTACAGATAATATGAAAATAATTGTTAAAAGAATGAGGCCAATTTTACACATAATAACCAAAGTTTCCATTAGAAAGACATGAAATCTTCTTGATCCATTTTCCAATTGTGTTAATACAATCCTAAAAATTTACTTTGATAGTTCTGACTAATTATTGTTGGAAGGATTTTATTTAAGAGTCAACATTATCAGTAGAATTTTGTTCAAAATAGAAGTGGGAGCAGTAACCTCAACAACATAGGTGACAAGGCTAGCGGGCATCACACCTGAAATACGGTCTACCATCCAAAATTGTGACAAGAATGGAAGCGATAGAAGTCTAGCTCAGACCAAAAGCATGAGAAGCATCAATATAATCAAAAAAAGTTTCTTCTTTATTAGAAAACAAGTCCTCAAAAGGAAAATCTAAAATAGAATCAGAAGCTCTAATTGTCAAATGGTCATTTTTCATGGCCCTCCATCAAGTGACAGCACCTATCCAACACAAAATGGCAATCATTAGGCATGTATCCTATAGATATGCAATCTCTACAACAAAATAGAAAACCCTCATATTCAATGCTTCACTCATGGCCTCTCATTAACCATGATTGAAGTGGAGAGATCTCTATTTCAACTAGAATACAAACATAGAATAGCCCAAAATTGTACTAGATCCATTCAATTTTAGGAACTAGCAAAGGGAATTTATAATGGCCTCGGGCAAAACAACTCACAAGAGTGAAATGAAGATGAGGAAGGAAAACCCAAACATAACTTGCATAGGTATAGCTTAATGTCACCAAACATTAGGGAGTTCAAAGAATTAGTCACCCAACAATGTAAATCTTAGAGGCACTAGAGACTCTAAGAATTTATAGACCATACTTCTACACTGATAAAAGTCCATGTTATCAACACAAAATAGGAAAAACTTTGCATAAGACTTGACAGCCCAAGCATAGCTCCTTCAACCAAAATTTGGTAGAAAATTATCTAGAGCATTCAGTGGGTCTAGAACCACTAACAAGAGCAAATATCCTAGCACCTAGAAGCCTAGCTTAGTGCTACACCAGGAGAGTCAAACCCCAACAAAAACCATCCAATGGATCTCTTCTAATGGGGTGTGTTACGAGTATATTAAGTTCCCCTCTTTCCCCAGAGTGGAAAACATCATGAATTTTTAGTTTAGATCTACATTATGTAATACTGCTTTACTCATGTTTAGAGATCCTTACAGTATATTTAGAGATACTTATTATATCTACTCTATAACAAATGGCAATGTAATAGCATACTAGCATCAGAGTTCATAACCCACATCAAAAGTGGTTAGTTACACAAGAAGAAGCATCCAACATGGGACATGAGAAACAAATTCAGATTGATTTCTCCTCTATTGTTAGAGGATCATAGTAAGGCACAACACAAATTCTCAAATATAAATAATAGTCAACTGTCATTTTACTTAGATCCCTATGAAAATGTAGCACTGAAATACAATATACATTGGAGTTAGGAATTTGGTTGACAGCCAAAATCAATTGAATTGAAATAAGAAACTTCACCAAAGAATCAACTAAATATGTAATTTTAAGCATATTTTGCTACTCAAAATGTTACGACTTCTTCCTTCTTGACCTTAAAATCATGACATTTTCTAATTTTGCGAGGGGAAACACGATCTCTCCAACTATAAGTTCTAAATGGATTCCACCTTAGGTGCATAGATTCTTTGAACTAGATAGATAAAATACACAACCATGCTGAAGACCATGGAAATAGAGGATAACATGGAAAATACTAAACAATAAGTTGGATGATGATGAAGACTACAGTGAAGGTAGAAGATCCCAGACATCATCAATTAATACCAAACTACCAAACAGAGTATACAAACTTGAAAAGATAACACACACCTTACAACTAAATGAAACTCTAGAAGCTACCATCAAATGACATGACATTGAATCATTACCAATAAATGTATACAACATAGAGAAGCTACTAGATATGGTATTTCTATTCATTTTTCAAATGAAAGAGTTCAGTAGGTATGCAACCATGACTAAGGAAATTGCAATTTCACACCATTTGCCATGTTGATGTTGAGATATAGACTTGTGCAATCCAATCTCCCAAGGAATAGACAACACCACGTATCGCCATCTTTGTCAAAATAGGATTTATCATAAAGAAATATTAGAATAGTTAATAAAATGATCATAAATTATGTTGTTATAGTAAAAGAATAGTTTAACTTAAGAAAAAAAACTATACAATATTAAAACATGATTTCGTGCTTTAAAAACTAAAAAGGTACCTGTAATGAAGAACTTCATTTCGACTTGCTAATTGGTTGTCACTATTAACTATAATCTTATCTCTAAAGTTTGAGCTTCACTTGGTTTCAAGAATAGTTAAATATTCTCTACTTAATAGGGCCAACCACATGAAGGTGGAAGCTCATTTGCTCCCTTCCCCCCCGCCCCCGAACATCACTTCCCCATTAACATTTAATAACATTCAATTCATCCATTTTTGAAATATAACATTCAATCATTATAATCACATAATAACATTCATTAACACATAAAATTCATAAACACACAACATTCATGAATAATTCAAGGGTAAGTCATTGATGAATAATCATATCTTTTTTTCTTTCTTGCCATTTCTTTTTTTCATAAAATTTCTAAGAGGAATATCAATGTCCTTGTCATCCCCATTAACATTTAATAACATTCAATTCATCCTTTTTTGAAATATAACATTCAATCATTATTATCACATGATAAAATTTATTAACACATTAAATTCATAAGCACAAAACATTCGTGAATAATTCATTAACATACAACATTCAAGAGTAAGTCATTCATGAATAACTCATTAACACAATATTCATTAACACCCAACATTAATGAATAATATTCATTAACAATATTCAAGAGTAAGTCATTCATGAATAATCATATCTTTTTTGCTTTCTTTCCATTTCTTTTTTTCATAAAATTTCTAAGAGGAATATCAATGTCCTTGTCATCCCCCTCCTCTACTTGTTCTAACACATGTCTCCTCCTCATTCGTTTAGGAACATCATGAGGCCGTTGCACCAAAGGGGGGGTCCGCTGCAATAACAAGTACTTCATGAGTTAAATTTGCACCATTTTATATTAGTGAATTATGAGTTTTTCTTTAAGAAAAATAACTATAAATCAAAAAATTAATTTAAAAGAACAAAACATATATTTTCTTTACTTGAATGTGTGACATGATCTACCTGTTGATCAGTCTGAACATCCTCTGGCACTCATTCAGCACAACATGATTCTATATCCTCAACACAAAAAGGTTACACCAAGCTCAATTAAAGATGTTAAATTGTATTAATAATTATATAATTAGTTTTAAATAAAAAATGAGCACCTCCATCGATAGTACAATGCACATTAAGGGCTTCATGATGTTGCATATGATTTGTGTCACGATTAACAGGCTGCATTGCAATGTCATGCACATTATTATCAAATAAATTGTTGCTCAAGTATTCAATTTCTAATATATATTTTGGCATATTTACCTATGCACATGGTGTAGGAGACTATTTGGTTGGGGCAATGGAAGTTTTCCATAGGCATTCAGCCACTGTTGAATAGCCTTGCTTGAAGACAATTTTTTTGTGTTCTTCTGCGGCCTCTAGATTAAAATCAGTGCCCTAATTTTTTTTATTAATTAAAAAAATTATTTGCATTTTATAAATAATTTTTCTTTGCAATTCATTTATTTCTACTTACACCGCGTGCTTTGATTTTTGAATATCCCCCAGAGCCAAGTCTGTGTTGCCCAACCTTTTCTAGCCTCACCTTTGTTGCCTTTGATGTGTCCTGCAACTTATGAAAAGTTTGAAATATGTTAGATGATATAGATATAAAGATCAGTACTAAATAGTGGATTATTATATATTGGTCTGAAGGTTTTAGCATAAAGTAGCATGTTCCACCAAAAATATGAAAAAAGGGAAGAAATTATAGCATCATACCTTTAATTGACATGTGTAATCATGTTATTTATCCATGGAGTTCATGCTAAGTATTTATCCATATTCTAACATGCTTCTCCATAAAATTACACATCAATTTCGATAGTCTATATTATCCATTTTCACACAAAGTAAATGAAAAGTTAAAAGTTCAAATAGCTAGTAGATTTTATAGATTAATTTTTTTTCCATCAAAGATAAGTCAATTTGGTTGAATGGGATGTGAACATATTTGGTAAATTGGGGGTGGGGGGCTTCATGGAGGAACCACTAGTTCAAACTACAGTTTAGAGTCTATACGCTTAGTGGAAAGGCATGAGTCTGGTAGCATTACCTTGGTATCATTACCTACTGGTTCTTGATGTCTTGCAGAGTATCCATAGGTTCCACACTCACAATGTTTTTATCCCCAAGGCTGCAACAGGTATAAACTTGAGGGCGAATGTTAGATTTTAGATTGTTTTAGTAGCATTCCTTTTTACCCGTAGTTGAAAAGTAAGTATTCATAATATCATAAGACAAAGTTTTAAGTCTTAAGATGGTATGTGATCAGGAGATTATGGGGAAATTTTCAAATGTCTATGATGTTATGCTAGACTCATAAGATCAAAGAACTATAGCATCAGGAGAAGAGAGAGAAATTCTTAAGATTCTATGCTAGTCAAGTGGTAAAAGATCTTAAAGGGTTTATCTTGTGATGTTGTGACAAATTTTGAACCATAGCATCAGGAGAAAGGAAAAGGGGTGCTAAAATGCTACGAAGGTTAGAGGATATCATAATATTAGGACATCATAAGATCAAGGATGTTGTAGGACTATAAGGTCAAAGGTAAAGATGTAAGATCTTATGAAGTTGCCAGATTTTGTAAGGTCATAAAAGGAGATTTGCCTGGTTCTGATCTTATGCTAGAAAGAAATGTGGGGTTAGCTATTCCAATGGGTGCCAAGTAGGTGCTAAAGTGGATAAAGTGATATGGTCAACCTCATGGAGATTTTGTTAGGGTGGCAAAATGAAATAAGATTATTGGCTAATGTGGCCCATTTTAGTTGTAGAATTTAGTTGACTTTTTTATTTTTCTGATTCATTGAGCCAATTATGAAGAAGAAATGTTTTCTTGCATGATCCAATCTTCATGATCATTTCCAACCACTTTATAATGAATGCTACACCTAGTGAATGAAAGAAAACACACCACCATCTCTAGTTTTATCCATCTACTTGGTCAAAGTGATTTAATGGTGTCGTTTCTATCTTCTCAAGGCTCTGTTTTGGAAAAATATTGGTTTGCACCGTATTTGAACCTATACTAGGATTATATTTTCTCTAGATCTATATGATTGTTCTCTGCACTCTTAAATGGTAGTAGTTGAGTTTAGTCTAGGATAGAAAATATCTCAGTTATGCCTGAGCTATAAAGGAAGATTTTGTAATCTTTGTAAGGGGTATTTCTTCATGTGTACTACTATAATTTCTCATGCCTCTAAACCATTATAATCCTCTGTTGAGTGTCTTTTAGCCATTAACACACTATGCAAGGTTCTTTTCCTCTAGTTAAGGTTTTGTCTTTGTTCTATAATTTACATGATTGTATCTACTTTTGAAATTCAAATGATATTAAGTGGATTTTCTTCCCATACCATTCTTTTGTTGTCTGATCTACATGTAATTGTTTAATTAAGCAAGGTCTGAATCTATATTCTTTGAGGTTACAACTGGTTGATTATGCATTCATGGGTAGAGATAAGTTCAAACACTCTATTTTGGTGCATCACCCCTTTAGGTTAGATTAGGTAGATTTTCTTTCATGCATTCCTTCTCTCATTTCCTCTCCAAGAGTAGTTAGGTGCATCTTGATAGTATAGGAAGTTGGCCTTCTTTGGAGATTGAACCTCATAGTCCAAGTCCAATAGCTTGGGGGTTGTTTCCACATTTCACAAGGTTGTCCTTAGGTAAAAACTTTGGACAAGGGTGAAAGCTTTTGTGGCAACAATTTTTGGCACACCTAGTGGGACAATATTTAAATTTTTTTAAGTCTACTGGTGTCAAAAGTAAGATTTTAAGATTAGTGCTAAGAAGATAATGCTACTCTCAGTGTTGTAGGCCTTTAAGAGGCTCATCCCATAAAGCACTTGGTGACTCTACACCCTTCACATCTAGTTCAGAATGGGTTGTAGTGATTCATGCCCAAAGTTGAAACAAGGGCATGTTCTAGAGGTAAATTTCAATACCAGGAGCTTTCATTTTCAAATCCTAGAAGAAGAAAAACTAGAGTATCCTTATCACTAGTTAGGAGTACAATAGTAACAAATACACCTGCAAGATCCATCTCTACTCATCCTATTGTTAGATCTTAGACTAGGTTGTTGTATGCTCATATAAATAGACCAGTATTTCATATGGCCCAGCCTAGATCTCATGCTTTTTCCACCTTTAATGGTGGAAGTCCCCTTTTATTGGCACAAAGACATGACATACTAGTAGCTGCACTTAAAAGTAAACTTGAATTTACTGGTGAAACTTTTATCTGTCTCTTGGAACATATTCAAGGGGTAGAAAATTTCTATAATATCCATGGTATTATAGAAGATGATGTGGCCATTAGATTCCTAGCTTCATCTTTAAAAGGAAAAGCCCTACAATGGTACAAATGGTTATCACATGGTTCTGTAATAGATTGGTATGGATTAGGAGTAGGACCATGTAAACACTTTGAGGATAAAAGTGACTATTTGTCACTTTTAGAGCAACTAGCTACTATAAAAAGAGCCCCCCAATGAATGTATCACCAATTTCAATTACAGATTTTAGAAAACATGGGATAGAATATCTACTTCAATGAAGCCTAACCATGGTAATGCCTTCTTACATTACCTCAAAGCTTTTAATAGTGACATTGCCACCACAATCCAAACCATGGGATGAGACACTTTACCTAATACTTATGAAATTGCAATAAGGGCTGAAAACATATTGATACAAGGAGGAAAGTTATCCCCAAGGCCTTATGTGCCATTCTTCCTCAATGTCCTAAATCACCAACCAATAATGGCCCATATTCCCATAGCTTATACATCATAATCTCTTGCTCCAGTCCCTCAAGCTTCCACATCTTCAAATGGAATAGATGAAATCAAGGAGACGATATAGTCTATGATGTTGAACATAGATAAAAGATTGCAAGGCCAAGAGAGGAAGTTGGAAGATAGCTTCTCTATGATGCAAAAAGTGGGCAAAAAAATGGTGATGTTGGAGAGGTAGAAAGCTCAAAGTCGTAAGGAATAGTCATGCCTCTACCTCAAATGCAAACCAAAGTAGGGCCATAGTCCCTCAAAACAATATAGCCCAAGATCAAGATTTTTGTCCCTCCTATAATTACTCTTATGCCTATTGCATGTGTTAGAAGGTTGAATCTTATTTGGCTTTGACCATTCAAGAGCTTGTAGCAGGAAAATCATACAAGAAAAAGCAATCCAAAGATGCTTCATATATGCAAGGACAAGGTGATTGCTCCTTTATGAATCATTAGGTAGAAGAACAATATAATGTAAAATAGGATTCCTTTCCTCACAACACTAGGAGAAAAAGAAAAGCTATTGGAGATGCTACCCCTCCTCCTCCTAATCAAGCTTCAATGTCAAATGTAGTGCATCATGTACAAGTAGTAGATGATCAAACCAATGTTCCTCCACAACAAAAAACAAAGTAATTCTAGAGGAGATGTGAATAGTCTCGAAGTTGTTCCATCTCAATCTCCTACACATACAAATCCCAAGGCTTTTACCAAAGAACCTAATGCCTCATTTAGTGTGGTAGAGAAGATGAAGAAGAAAAATATGAATATTTCCATGTGGGATGTTGTTTTTACCATACCCATGCAAAAGAAGCTACTGTAGCAAGAGTTGGAAAGTATTGAACTAAAATATTAGACAACTAGCATGGAAAGTGCCACAAGCTTGGTACAACCATAAAAGGAGGTAGAAAAAAGTAAAAAGGTTAGAAATCCTCCATTTTATGTTTCTCTAATTATAGGGGATAAACTAGTCCAAAATTGCAATGATTGATTCAGGGGCTAGTATTTCAGCAATGCCTAAGTGTGTTGTTGATGCTTTAGAGATGAAATATGAACCCATTGTTAGGGATGTGTTATAGTTGGATGGTAGTACTATTAAGACTATAGGGGTCCTTAGGAATGTGTAAATGGCCCTACATGCATGCCCTAGTTGTACCATAACTCAAGATATATCAATTGCTGAAGTAAAACCACACTTTGCCATTTGTCTTTCAAGAGACTTCAATGCACAAATAGGTGGTTACATATCTTCTGATTGGTCATGCATGTTTTGTAGAACAAGATATGGGACAAAGGCTTCAATAAGAGTAGACACTCTATCCCTCCATCATATTGAAGCCTACACCCTTAATCTCATCAATATGAATTGCACTATCCTAGAAATGGATGAGAATGACATAGTGAATGAGCCTACCACTTCTCTAGCAGAGATACCTAATTTTCTCTTATATGAATGGGCTAATGCATATCAATTTAATCCCATATCATAAGCCCTTTAGACAAGATTTGGTACATATTGTGTGTTAGAAAAGGATTTCCTTGTCCCTAACCTTATGAAAACCAAAGAAGATGTGAGTGGGATATGGAGTATGTATTTTGATGAATCAAGAAATAAGAATGGATTAGGGGCTGGTGTGATGTTGATTTCTCCTACACAAGTAAGGTACTACTTCTCCTTTGGGCTCCAATTAAATTGTACTAATAATGTGGAAAAATATGAGGTTCTAATCCAAGGTCTCCAATAGGCACAAAGGAGGGGCATCAAACTCTTAAGGGTATTTGGGGACTGTGAGTTGGTTGTTAGTCAAGTTAGAATTCAGAATATCAGAAAGAACAACCTTCTTAAATCATAAAAACATAGAGTTTGGGATCTACTTGAAGGCTTTCAAGCTTTCAATATTCAGAGCATGTTAAGAAACAAAAAGAAACATGCTGATAGACTTGCAACCATTGGTGCTCATTATGACATACTAGAGCATGTTACTAATGAAAAAAAGTAGAAAATTAGAATTGTTGTAAGGCCCGCCATCCTAGATAATTGCACAAATTGGCAAGTGTTTCATTCTAATTTATAGATTGTTAATTTCTTGAAAAATGAAGTAGAGTTCTTTGCTAGAAATCAATCCAAGTTGCACAGTCAGTACAGGGACCAGATTATGGACTTAAAATCCAATAAGTTTCCTAAAGGTATAGTCACCTTAGATGACATTTTCAACTTTGATGATCAAGCCAAAGGTAGAGGTCCAAACTTGAATGCAAAGAGGGATGACTACACTCATGTCACTATTACTGATGGAAAGACTCTTAACTTAGGAAAGTTATACACTGATGCCAAACAAGAAGTTTTCATTAATTTATGTCAAGAATTCAAATATTTTATTGCTTGGACATACAAATACTTAAGGGGTTTTGACCCAAATTTATTTCAGCATACCATAGATTTAAACCATGATGTTAAGCCTATTAGACAAAAGCAAAAGCCAGTCAACCCAAAGATTGAATCTTTAATGAGAAAAGAACTATCCAAAATTATAGAAGCCAATATCATTTTTCCTATTAAGCACTCTTCATGCGTATCCAATCTTGTTCCTATTAGAAAGAAGAATGGAGAAATCAAATTATGTGTAGATTTTAGGGATCTTAATAGGGCTTCTCTTAAAGATCAACATTCCTTTACTTCTATAGAATAGATTCTATCCAAAGTTAGTGGCTTAGAAAGGTTTTCTTTCTTAGATGGTTTTTTAGGCTATAATAAGGTGCTAGTCCAAGAGTCAGAAAAATGTAAAATAACATTCACTACCAAATGGGGAACCTATGCTTATTGTAAGATACCATTTGGACTAACCAATATAGGTGCCACGTTTCAAAAAGAAATGGAGATGGCCTTCAAGGGTGTGCTAGAATTTTTTTTATTAGTCTATCTTGATGATATAACTATTGTCTAAAAACATGCAACATATCATTTTGATCATTTGAGATAGGTATTTGAAAGATACAAAGAGTATGGTGTGTCCCTAAATCCGAAGAAGTGTGAATTTTCCATTGACTAAGGAAAGCTCCTAGGACATATTGTGTCAAAAGATGGGCTAACAATAGATCCGAAAAGAGTAGAATAAATTCTCTCTCTCCCACTTCCCAGTCATAAGAAAGGATTACAAAGCTTTCTTGGTAGGATCAACTTTGTAAGAAGGTTCATCCCTGACTTTGCCTCCACGATGAAACCTCTCACAACTATGTTGAAGAAGAATATGTTGTTTACTTGGACCAACGAGGGGAAGCTTAGCTTTGAAGAAATCAGGAAATTAATTGCATTGACTCCCACTCTTGTCAATCCCAAGTTTGATAGAAACTTCATCCTTTACTCCCTTCGAGAAGAGTCAAGTATATTAGCTATGCTAACATAGCTGAATGATGAGAAGTTGGAGTAGCCTATTCCTTTCTTTAGTGAAGGGATTAAGGATTATAAAGGAAGATACAATTATGTAGAGAAGAAAGTCCTTTCTTTTGTAAGGGCTTAAAAAAATTTAGACATCTTTTTTCTCATAAAAAGGTTTAGCTCTTGGTTCCACATGCAAGTGTAGAGGAGTTCCTAGTAAACAAATATATCAATAAAAAAAGAACTGGATGGATCACAAAAGTCATGGAATATGACATTGATATTAGGATCACCAAACTTGTGAGAGGAAAGGGATTGTGTGAGAAAATGGTTTCTTCTTTTGAGACACCCAAGGAAGTTTCCCTCTTAATACATAATGAGCAACTAGCAGGGAATGAAAATCAGAATGATTGGTTGCATGATATGACTACCTTCTTGGTAGAGGGAAGATATCCACATGGCCTAAATAGAGCTAAGGGAAGAAAATTTAGATTGTAGTCTATCCCTTATGTCTCGATGGATGGAATATTATCCAGGAAGGATTTTAATAGAGTCTTATTAAGATGCATTAGCATATACCAAGCTAAAAGAATGATCGAAGAGCTTCATGATGGTCTTGATGGTGGCTACTACTTGGCAAGGACAACTACAATGAAGAATGTGAGGGTTGGTTACTATTGGCTATCCTTGTTCCATGATTGTCATAAATATGTAAGGAAGTGTGAAAAATGTGCCTTCTTCTATGGTAAGAAAAAGCTTGTAGCTCTTCCTCTTCATCCCATTCAGGTGGACCAACCTTTTGCTCCATGGGGATTGGATTTCATAGGCCCTATCAATCCTTCTTCTAGTTTTAGTCATAAATGGATTTTGGCAGCCACAAATTACTTTACCAAATGGACAGAGATAATAGCATTAAAGGATGCCATATAATCTTCTGTTATTGAATTCCTTGATGGAATTGTGACTAGGTTTGGTGCCCCTTCAACCATTATTTTAGATAATGCAAAATCTTTTGTAGGAGCTCAAATTTGTGCATGGGAAATTGATCATAATATCTACTTGAGAACATCCTCAAACTACTACCCTCAAGGTAATGGATTGGCTGAGTCATCCAACAGAAACTTAATCAAGAGAATGAAAAGGACTATAGAGGACAATAAAAGATGTTGGCATCAAAAGTTGAGGACAACACTATGGGATGATAGAATAAAACCTAAGAGGGCCATAGGAAATTCACCTTTTATGTTGGTATATGGTAGGGAAACAAGGCTTCCAATTTCATTAGAGTTTCTATCCCTAGAACTAGCTCATTAGTTGGAGTTAATGGAATAAGACGAGAAAAGGGAATAGGCCATACAGACCCTAGAAACACATTAGCAATAGGTAAATAAGAGTTTTCATAGGGAGACTAGGGTTAGAATCTTTAGAGAAGGTGATCTAGTATTAAAATGGGATGTAGACAGGGAAATACCAGGGAGACACTCAAATTTTGATACATTATGGAGTGGTTCCTATGTAGTTACCAGTTGCAAAGAGGCCAACATTTTTTAGCTATCTAGGCCTGATGGTGAAGTTCTCCCAATCTAAGTCAATGAGATTCACCTTAAACCTTACTTTTAGAGAAGATTAAAGGTTTTTGTACATATTAGAGTAGTTTTCTTACTTTCCAATAAGTGCATGAGCATAGGTTGTCCCTCTGGAGGATAGCAAGTTTTGAAGTTTTGAAGGTTGCAAAAGTCTTTTTTATTCTTGGTTCTGGTTGTAGAGAGTTTCTTTTGAAGTTTCCTAGATATGTTTTCTACAATTTTTAGGGTTTTTCTGGGTAGATCTTTATGTTTTATGATTTTGCAGCCCAATGGATGCATAAGGTCATTGGTCATATGCATAGTAGGCTTGCATCCCCCTTGAGTCACTAGAATTGTTTGTCAAATTTTCCCTCCTGCTAGAATCACCACATTTGAATTTAAAAGATAAATGGCTACATCCCATTTTGTATTCAATGC
Organism: Cupressus sempervirens; assembly: GCA_028749045.1. Lineage (NCBI taxonomy): Eukaryota > Viridiplantae > Streptophyta > Pinopsida > Cupressales > Cupressaceae > Cupressus > Cupressus sempervirens. Next base: position 388,489,406 of record CM053783.1, read on the forward strand.
CATGAAAAGATGATATCATAAGGTTGGGAGTCAAAAGTCAAGGGCCTACAATGCTACAAGTTCGTAAGATCGCACAAGGAAAAGTGAAGTCTTGCAATGTTACGATGGTTGTAAGATTGGGGAGCTCAAGAAATAAAGATGAGATGCTAAGACAGGGAAGCCCACCATAAGATTGTAAAATCATAATAGTGGGGTCATCATAATATCGTAAGACAAGGTTTTAAGTCTTAAGATGGTATGTGATCAGGAGATCGCGGGGCAATTTTCAAAGGTCTACGATGTTATGCTAGACTCGTAAGATCAGGGAGTCATAAGCTCAAAGAACCATAGCATCAGGAGAAGAGAGAGAAAGTCTTAAGATTCTATGCTAGTTGAGTGGTCAAGGGCCTTAAAGGGTTCATCTTGTGATGTTATGACAAAGCTTGAATCATAGCATCAAGAGAAAGGAAAAGGAACACTATGATGCTATGAAGGTCAGACGATATCATAAGATCAAGACATCATAAGATTGAGGATGTCGTAGGACCACAAGGTCAAAGGTAAAGATGTAAGATCTTACAAAGTTGCTAGATTTTGTAAGGTTGTAAAAGGAGATATGCTTGGTTTTAATCTTATGCTAGAGAGACATGTGGGGTCAGTTATTCTAAAGCGTGCCAAGTAGGTGTTGAAGTGGATAAAGTGATATGGTCAACCATGTGGAGACTTTGTTGAGGTGGCAAAATCAAATAAGATTATTGGCCCACATGTCCCATTTTAGTTGCAAAATTTAGTTGAATTTTTGATTTTGTCGATTTGTTGAGCTAGCTATGAAGAAGAAATGTTTTCTTGCACAATCTGATCTTCATGCTCATTTCCAACCACTTTCCAATGAATGTTGCACATAGTGAATGAAATAAAACACTCCACCATCTCTAGTTTTATCCATCTATTTGGTCAGAGTGATTTAATGGCACTGTTTCTATCTTTTTAAGGCTTTATTTCAAAAAAATATTGGTTTTCATCTTATTTGAACCTATACTAGGATCAAATTTTCTCTAGATCTACATGATTTTTCTTTGTAGTCTTAAATGGTAGCAGTTGAGTTTGGTCTAGGACAGAAAATATCTCAGTTATGTCTGAGCTATACAGGAAGATTTTATAATCTTTGTAAGGGGTTGATCTTTTTCTAATTGTTTAGTATTGCTTCATGTGTACTATTGTAATTTCTCATGCCTCTGAACCATTGTAATCCTCTGCTAAGACTTTTAGCCATTAACACATTGTTCAAGGTTCTTTACCTCTCGTTAATGTTTTGTGTTTGTTTTGCAATTTACATGATTGCATCTTCTTTTGACATTTGGATGATATTAAGTGGAGTTTCTTCCTATACCATTCTTTTGTTGTTTGATCTACATGTAATTGTTGAATTAAGCAAAGTCTTAATCTATATTCTTTGAGGTTACAACTGGTTGATTGTGCATTCATGGGTAGTTATAAGTTCAAACACTCTATTTTGGTGCATTACCCCTTTAGGTTAGATTAGGTAGATTTTCTTTCATGCATTCCTTCTTCCTTTTCCTCTCCAAGAGTAGTTAGGCACATCTTGCTAGTAAAGGAAGCCTACCTTCTCTAGAGATTTAACCTTATAGTTCAAGTCCCACAACATGGATGTAGTTTCCATGTTTCACAAGGTTGTCCTTAGGTAAAAACTTTGGACAAGGGTGCAAGCTTTTGTGAGAACAACCTTCCATGTCTATTTTTTCATGAACTGAATGGTTAGGGTTTAACTTAAAAACTTCTCTGATTAGTTCTAGTGAAACCCTAAAGAGATTATCACCAACATGGTTCTTCAAAATTCTGGTAATTGGGTCATATTTCTTTGCCATTACTGCTAGCAAATCATCATCAACAAAAAATCCTAGAATGATCAGTTTTCCTATATCAAATTCACATACATTATTCAAGGGAGTATCTACTTTTCTTTCTGTAAATCATTTTAAGAAAAGCCCTAATCCTCCAAAAGACACTCTAGTGTCCCTTAACCGGTTTGCTTTATCATAGAGACCCTCACTAACCAATAACCTAGGGCTTTTCAGAATAAGCTCTTTTCCCCTAGTTAATTTGTTCATAGACTATGGCATTTGTTTTAGGAAGTCATCATTAACTGCTCTTTTCAAATAATTTACTTTCCCCAAAAAATATCTTTATGGAGCCATGTTTAAAATTTACCCTAATACAAATACAACTTCTCAATTTTCTAGAAGCTTAGATGACTTACCCATTTCTTTTTCTTTTTCTTCTCTCCAATTTGCTTAGCAATATGTCAAAACCCTTGGAAAATTTCACCCTTCACTCTGGAAATATTTGCGCTATGAGAATTATGCAACTTAATTTCTCAATAATGGAGAATTAGACATTTTATTATAACATTAAGCTCACACGAAGCAACATTGATCAAAGTTAATGCTTCAATAGTTACATTCTGTGTCACACTGTGAAGTTTGAAATTCCACCGTCGATCATCAAGAATTGGATGGCTTAGTTTGAAATCAAAATGATTGCATTAACCTTTTTTTAGAAATTTCCACAAGTCAATAGGTTGCTTCCCCACTTTAGTTGAATTTTGGGCACTTTCATGTTGTAGGAAAGTGTTGATCATCAATCTTCCCAAGATCAACAATCATGAAAATCCTTATAACTTTATAAGTCCGGCTTCAAATTTTTAGGCCCACTAATACAATCACTTTCCAACTCAATGAACATGTAGACTACTCCACCAATCATTATGTACCATGTCAGCATTCTTTCCAACTCGGTGTGACTAGGTGACCCTTTGCATGACTGGCCCCACTTGTCCACATAGCAACCAAGGGCTTCCCTACTTTAGTTAAACTTCATTAACTTTCATGAAGTGGTAAAGCACCTTCTGTTGATCTTTCAAAGATTGATGGTGTCATATATCTTACCCCTTTCCAATCTAGTCAGCATAAGTAACCAATAAAATGCATTTCTTTTTCCAACATGTTTGACATTTGCCAACTGTTCCAACACCCTTTTAAAACTAGTGGTGCATCACCTCACCAAGTACACATGTCACTAGGGAACTTTGCCACATTTCATAAACATAGACCATCTTTATATTGTGGTAATGTGCCTACTATAGATCTTCCCAAGATTGATGGTGCATTGTTATATTGCAAAAAGGTAACTCCATTGCTCAGCTCGACAAATGAGATGGATTGAAATTCCCAACATGCTATGACAACCATTTGGAAGTTATAAAACCATTCTAACACCTCCTTCTTTTGTGACACATTTAGGTGATAGCATCACAAAGGGCTATGTGGAAATCAGGAGCTTCCCCGCATTTTCTAAAGGTCAAGCAAATTCATACTGTGGGCAAGCACTCATCATTGATATTTCTGAGATCAACGGTTAGCAAATGTAAAACTTGTCATGGTTAAAACATTCCATAAAATATTAAGGAGTTAACAAAGGGTAAAGCCATGGTTTAACGAAAAATATTTTTTTTGGGAAAGTGAATTTTAAAATAAAAATGGGAAAAAGTAAATATAAAGCCTTAGGGTAGAAAGCTTCTCGCACATTTTTTATAAAACATTATTTTCAAAAATTTTGAAAACTAGGGCACAAAAAAAAGGTTTCATAAAATTTTAATAATTTCATCTATGGTTTTTAACACATCTCACATTTGAAAATATAATACCATTGGTTCTTTCACTATGAAGTGTAACCAAATTATGCAAGGTGAAAAACTAGGCCAACAGCTTGCATCATGTGTTCTCTTGCATGGGATGAAATGGGTCATGTTGTTGAACCTATCCGCCACCACAAACACACAATCTAACCCTATCCTAGTCCTTGGTAATCCCACTATGAATTCCATGCTAATGCATTGCCAAGGCCTATTAGGAATGGGTAGAGGTTGGTAGAGTCCTGCATTTGATGAACTATGCCTTCTGACATATGCCACACTACTCCACATACCTCCTTACATCCCTTTGCATCTTGGGACATTAATAGAACCTCTCCACAAGGTCTAATATCTTGTTAAAACCGAACAATAACCCTTGAACAATAACCCATTTTGCAAGGTGTGTCTGGAAAAGTCACTATGGAAATGATTAGCAAAGTTAGTACATACCTTGCAAGCCTCTAAAAAGTTAGCATCCTCCTCATATAGGTCCTCAAATCCACCCAATCCTATGCTCTGGAGCTTGAACTCTTGTACTCTTAGCAACCTCCTTCTCAAAGCATCTGCCACCTTATTGTTTGTGCCCTTTTTGTGTTTGATTGAGAAAGTGTAGGACTACAAGAACTCCATTGATTTGATATGCCTCTAACTTAGCTTCTCATGTGAGTTGATAAATCTTAGTGCTTGGTTATCTATGAAGACCATGAATTCCTTGGGCAATAGGTAATTATTAGAAATAATAGTCCACCAAGATAACTGAGAGGGGGGGGGGGGGGGGGGGTGGCGGGGGTGAATCAGTTATCTAACAATTAAAACACTTAACCAAAGTAAATAGAAACCATATAAAGATGCACAGAAACAATTGCACCTGATATGTTGACTAGGGAAACCATTGATTAGAGGGAAAAATTTGGTGGGAATGATGCCCACAAGATGTTGTACTAATATAAATATTCCTTGTTAGAGGATGAACCCTGTTAGGAGTCTATTACAACATTTAGTACAATGAGTCCCTATTAGGAGGCTTTGTATCCCTATTAGGAGATTCCAACACTATTAAGAGTAGTGATATAAAGTATGCAAGATGAGCTCACTATCCAACCATGCAATTTCAACTACAAGAAGAGCTCACTACTCAAACAAGTAATTTACTATTATTTTCTTCTTTCCTTGATCTTTCCTTTATCCTGTCAACTGGACCAATCACTATTCAACCTTGTAGAATGGATCACAAACCTCAAATCCAAATACCAAACCTTGGATCACTTAGCAAAACCTTGGCAATGAAGTTTCCTTCACTTCCGCATTGCTTTGCTCAACTTCGCATTCCATACTCTTTATTATTTTTTGAACTTTCACAATTCAAATATATCCATACCATGATAAAGGAAAATATCCTTCCTTTGTACCAAGTCCATTAACAATTCCTTGAGTCAGCTATTAGTGCTTCTCAATTAATTATTATAGGTCCTCATTAAGAACATGTTACACTTAGTGATAACACAAATCTTCTGCCTTGCAACTTGAATAACTTTTTGTATGTGCACAATTATGATGAGCAAGCTTAGCCATGTCATCCTCAACATGTTTTCTCCATGTCCTCAACCTCAATCCTCAAGATATCAACTCTATTAAGAGATATAACAAGTTTACCAGAACATGCCTCTATAAACTCTATCTCAGAATAGATATCACCAAAACTTAAATAACTTCTTCTAGATTTATCCTTTCTACTTCCAACTTTAACTACATATGCTAGATACTCAAAAGTATCTCCTATAAGCTCAGGTGGTTATCATGCTCAACTAGCCATCCGTATCAACTTGATCTTTCTATTGTTCTTCTGTTAGATACCATGGAAGACATCAAAAATGCTATGTTGACATCAATGACAAACTCAATCATGAATGTAATATATCATCATCAAACCAATCTTCCAACAATCTCTCCAATCTTCCAATAGTAATGCCTCCACTTCTTGAGGGCTTGGATAAGTTCTTATAGATCCAAGTCATATGGTAAATTCCTTGTCTTAGCTTCATTAAGCCTCTCACTAAAAAATGCTACTGGTCTACCCTCTTGGCTCAAAACTACCTCAAATACCATGTTTCTAACATCACACTCCACCACAAATGGCTTCTCAAAACTAGGAAAAACCAATATTGGTCTTGTTGTCACTTCCTTCTTAAATCTCTCAAAATTTGCATTTCTACCTTGGTCCATGTAAACTTGGTCTTCATGCCTCCTTTAATGGTGTCGTTCATTGGTGCACAAATTTCACTAAATCTCCTCAAAAAATTCCTATACAACTATGCTAGGCCATGAAAACTTCTAACTTGAGTAGTGAATCTAGGAGTAGGCCAACTAGAAATTATCTCCACCTTGTCCTTGTCCATTTTAGATTCCCTTGGGATACTACAAACTCAAAATACACTAGCTCCTCCTTCATGAAATCACTCTTCTCTAGGTTTACTGTCAAATTTTCCTCTTGAAGCTTCCTCAACACCATTTCTAGATGTTAAATGTGCTCATCCTTTGTTTTTCTAAAGATGTGATCAATTCATCTTGCCTACTTTATAAGTCACTTTTCTCTTATCTTTGTGGTTGGTGTCACTACTGCTTTTTCTCATGATTTAATTAGAACTCTTATTTTATTTATTTTAGGTTCATTGGCCATGAAATCAAGACTAAAAAATATTTTTTTAAAGACTTTGTCTCTGGTGACTCACTTTTAGGAGGAAGATATTATCTAAATCATTACTATAGAAACAACATGAAATTCATTTCTAAATTGTGGTTTTTCATGGTGTGAGTGAAAAGATTTCTCTTCTAATTAATAATTATTTATTGACCATATCTCCCTCTCTATATTGAAGACAACAAGGTTCACAATAGTTGGGAAGGTTTAGTAGCTACCTCCCCTCTGAATTCTTATGAGGTACAACTCCCCCATTGGATAATCAATGAATCCTCAAACTAAACACATAATCTTGTTTTTAATAGAAAATAATTAAAGGAAACATAACTCATTCTTAGATGAGAATTCATTAACAAATAGTTATAAAAAATGGCAACTAATTAAGAAAACACAAATTTATTCCAATGTTCAACCATTCACAAAGTTCTTAGAAGATAACAATGATATTCAAATCATGTAATTACTAATTAGCAAAGATTATAATTAACCAAAGAATTCAAAGAAACTTTCTTCAATTAAATCTCAAGCATAGTTTTAGATTAATCCTATGATTGATTCATTTTGAAATGACTCTTAGTTCAATCAAAGGAGATCCATCACATACTAAATAATAAATCATTTCTATTATCACCATAAAAAAGATAAGATTTGGCTATATACTAACAAAGAGAACAGAAACCCATCATGTTTTCATTTTTCTTCTTGTAACCCCTTATCAGTATTTCAAATCTAGCTTAAATAGTTTATGTCATAAGGGGTGTCCCTCAAAACCCAAAACCCTTGATAGTTAACAAAGGTGATTATTAAAATAGAAAAGTTCAATACAACATACATGTCCCTTGAGTTCAAAAGTATTATATTCATATTTGAAAAGAAACCCACTAATACGGTGAACTAGGAGCTTCATTCCCAATTTGTTCCTTGTTGCCACCTACATCTTGTACCATCTTCTACCTATAATAGACACCCACAAACTCATGAAGCACAGTTGAATTTGTAGTCCTTAGGCTCATCAATTGTGCCTTCCACATGACATGATCCCATTTCATTATGTTGAGTTGTCCTATATACATTGGCAAGTGGTCCATACAAAGAGTCAACATAGACTCAATTTGTGTTACCTTTGTAAAATTTGCATGAGTGATATTGACTATTTCCTTGCTCATTTTTAAATCAGTCTCAAAATATTTGAACAAAGGTTCAATATCATAATTCCATGCATCAAATTGGATCATGTCATTGGGGTTTATTATCTATGTACATATCTTTAGTAAATTTCGTATGCATGCATTTGATTTTAGTTTCAATACTTCGAGCATTGGTGATAGAAAACCTATAGATTAAGCATCTCCAAGTCATGATTCTCTTTATCACATACAATATACTAAATTCTACTATCTTGAAAGAGTTCTTGTCCAAAATCTTTTCCAGACCATATTGCTCCACATCAAAGATTTGTATCACCACAACTAACCATTTACCTTCCTCTATTTCCTAGGTGGGTATTTGTGTGTGTACCACATTTAGTAAAGCATGAGCCTCATTAAAGAAAGTTGCACATTGCTAGAGAAATTCTTTACCTTTTTGGATTACACCATTTATCTATTCATCTACAGTAGCCACCATGACTTTTCCTTGTTGAACCTAGTTCAAAATCATTTTATTGACTGATGAGGTTGGTCTAAAGCTTTCCAGGGTACTTGTGCCATGGGTAGAACACCAGAATTATATAAAGAATCAATATACTTAACCATCATTAATTACTTGCTTCAGTTCTTTCTTCTCCTTTGCATCTTTCTAGGATTTAATCAACATATGTTGAGTTGACTCACTCAACCAATGCTCTTTGGTTTCTCTATTTAACACTCCCATACCTACCCTTGTGATCTCAAAATATATGACATTCAATTTTGTGGAAGTACTTTTGGGTTTATATAGGGAAACTTCTATTGTTACCTCCCTTGTTTTGGTCTCTAATATCAAGAAGGTAGATTTTTTCATTCTTTAAGGTTTTGGGGCCATATTAGTTTTAGGTATGGAGACCAGAACCAAATGTCTTTTCTTGTTAATAGAAATAGTGAATCAATTTGGTATCATTGAAGAAGGCTCAACCCCTACTGGGCCTTTTATGGGTGTACTCGATGAGTCCATAATCTATGAAATGAAGTGGTATGAACTTGTCGTTCATTATCCATTGAACCTTCACTTTGATCTTGATCCACATCAAGATCTATTTTAGTTTTTTCATGCGACACCATATGACTTTGTTTCTTGAACTTCAACTTGGACCTAGTCTTTTATACCACAAGTTGGTTTTGAACTACTTCAACAAAAACTACGTTCGAACTCTTTTTGTTACCTATAGAATTAGTGAAAAAGATCACATTAGAACTAGAGGATGAAGGAGATTCTTAGGTTTTATCCTAAGTTTGAAACCAAGATGTTCCTTCTTTTCTCCTATGATGAACCCATGTTTTAGCATATTCACTAAAATTATAAGTTCTTTTCATTATATCACCCATTTCAAGTTCAAACCAATTAATAAGAGGTATAAGGTAATCTTGTTGCTTTAGGTATTTAGGTTCAACAACTCTTGAACCATCCTCTTGTACCACTTTTAGATTTAGTTCTAACTTGAAGCCAAGAACCTGTGATAACATACACCATCCTAGAATGACTCCTCTTTTGAAGTTCTCTTTCATTCATGCAATATTTCCAATAATCTTATAAGTGGAGTATAGGTGAGAAATGATCTCCTATCTCTAGAACTCTCCCAAAAAATCATTTATTATCGAATCCTTTACTAGCTTGATAAAGTTTGAAATCAAAAGCACTCAAATTAGTTCTAATATCTATAGCATCCTCTAGGTTTTTATATGAAAGATTTCCAATTCTTAATGTAAAAAAATTGTTCTTCTTATCATTAGGTTAAAAATTTACTTTTAACACTGATAGTTAACGAGAGACTTCAAATAGAATGAGACAATCAAGAGAGAATCTAGGTAACCTTAAAAGTTCTTCATTAAATCCTCTTACCCTAAGGTATGTAAGCCTAGGGAACTAGGTGAACAGACTACCATACACTTCTATGAATTGCAAAGCCTCTAAAGAGACCCTTTCTTCCCCTTTTTCTACTAGTTCAAAACATAGTTTACCTAGGAAAATATCATGAACCTTTCTGTAATTAGTCAACACTTGGCTCCTCTATAGGTAAGGGAAATAGTTATATATGAAGACTTCCTCATTCCAAGGTTCATGTGACAAAGGGGGAGATCTTGAGTATAGGCCAAACAATAGATAAGGTACAAATACATGAAGAAATATTTCTTTATGATTTGTGTTAGCTTCAATAGATCCCTCATCGAACCTGCTATAACTTCAACCCAATCCAGATATAGTTTTTCATCTAGAATAATATCAATAAAGTGATAAATCCAATCTTAAAAAAGGTATACTTTAGGTTAACCTTTGATTCTATGCAATATGACTACTAAATCATGAATGTGAGGCTTCATATGATCTTTACTTAAAACCTTTGGCAGTCGTAAACCTCTGTTATAGATTTTTTTAGTCTAATCATGAGCTATGACATTCTTCTCAGAATTTCAATTAAACTTGGCCTATGGTTGGGTAGGGGTAAAATCAAAAAAAGTTTCATGTGGTATTTCAAACACAGATGTGGTGGTGTATCGGTCTACAAAAAGAAAATTTTTGCCATCATTTCTCTTAATGCATTGATACCTAATGTCATGATGGTTCACACATTCTTGAACTAGTTCAAGGATTATAACAACTTGAGGGAAAATCATGATTTGTAGTACCCCACTATCCATGATTTTTCCCATGAATTCAACTTCTACATTTGAGTGATTTTTATCACAAACTTCATCTGTGTTAACCCCCCTTAAATGTGTATCAATTAACAAGGGACTCTTGCAACCCATACTAGCATGGTTACCAAAGAAATGTAGGGAAGATTTCAATTTTCCCAATTCTTGAAGAAAATCACAATAGTCAACTAAACCCAAAGAGAAATTTTTTGAGAATGGGAAACTTTAAGTGAGGAATCATCAAAAAATCACCTTTGAACTTGCTAAAGTAATTCTTTTCAACCTTGTGAATCCTATATCCTACATATCTTCACAGATAATATTCAAAATGAAAGTGAACTCACCTTTAAAGATGAGTTTGTGAGGATGTGAATAATTAATCAACATGGAGAATGAAATTTTGGTAAGATTTACTTATCTAACAATTTATTACACCAAGATTCTATGTAGTAATTGTCATAAATGAACATCCTTTCATCCTTACAACTTTTTACTTCATCATAATTACCTTGCCATGTGTTATCCTTGTCATTTTCTTGAGTGTTGTTTTAAGGGAGGTTTCCATTTAATTATTTCAAATAAAATTAACTTCATCATAATAGACCTTTTTATCGTTAAACCATGTGCTATCATTTCTTTGCTTACATCATCTGGAGGAAAGCAGGGTCCACTTTCACATTCATGATTTTTAGTCTCCCTTGGCTTTAACACTTGTTTTTACTTAGTCTCGCTCATCCTTTAGGAGAATGCTCTTGAAGTGTCAAACTATTTTCAACTAGTTTGAACCAAGTTCAAAGTGGTTTAGCGGGTTCAAAAGTTCCAACAGGTTCGATAGTTTAGAAAGTTCAAAAGTTTAGAACTTTGGTTAAATGAAAGCTAAGAGAAATATTTAGCTTTAGGAAAACTTGTATGTTATGTACTTAGGATAATTTAGGCTAAAGGGGAAATCAAACCAAAGGTTTTAAAGGAAATAGAAATCAAAATAAAGGTGACTCTCCAAAAAATACATGAACTAACACATTGAAAAGTCGCATATTTCTCTTAGGCCTATGAGAAAAAAATTGGATTTGAAACAATATTTTCTACAAATTTGTAAATTGTGTATTTTTTTTGCTGAGGTTACAACAATTTTGTGATTTTTTCTTGTTAAGGTTGCAAATTTCTCTCATAAGCATGTGAAAAAATGAATGGATTTGAAAATAATCTATCCTTAAAACAAATTGATTTGAAATAATTTGTTGTGCAACTTTCAAATTTCTTTCAAGCCTCCGAGGAAAAGAATAGATTTAAATTAATATGTTGCATAGCTTCCCACATTGTCAATTTGAAATGATTTGTTTGAAATATTTTTGTAGAGTTGATTTGAAAATGTGTTATTTGATTTGGTGATTTGTTTTTTTCGATAATGAGATTGCTCCATGCTTGGAGATGTTTTCATGGAGGCATGAATCATTAGTTTTATCATAGAGGCAAGTTTCCAACACTGTAAACAACATGAACAACACTCTAGAGGTTTGGAAGTAGTTTTTGGAATTTAATTTTTAGAAATTTTTGTATTAATATATTAATTTTACCCCTAGAAAAATGGGGGAAGTCAATTGAAATTAATGAGTTAATGGGTAGAAATTATTTTAAAATAAATTAATTTTGGAATTTAAGAATACAATGACTTTAGGTATAAAAATTAATTTGTGAACCACAACCAAAAATATTAACTCCATGCCTTTAGTTATAAAAAATTAAATTTGAACCACAACCAAAAACATTAGTTTTGTGTCTTATAGATAAGACATGGACTAATAAAAGTGTTTCATTTCATCACAAGACTCTTCACTAATACCACATCCCAAACACAAAAATCCCCATGAAAAAAACAACAAAACTACTTCATGGACTATAGGATTGAGGTAACAAAAGCAAGAGATTTACTTCATTTACGAAGTCATCAATGTTGGCAATTGACGAAGCCTTGCATGCATTTTCATCTACAAAAACTACAATCCTCACAATATCTCTCAGTTGCCTCACCCTTTTCTACATCTCACTTCCCAAGTAGCCAGCCATGAACAACCTCATAATCTTCTCCACCTTACTTTGTCAAATTATCCCTCCATGCCCCTAAAAATATTGATGCTCATGCAGACTTCCTCCTCCAAAAGCTTAGAATTATAAAATTGATCCAATGCAATGGGCCACCCAATCATAGGCACACCTTCGCTCAGGCTCTCAAGCATAGAATTCTATCCACAATGGCTTAGAAATCTGTAGGTTGAATAATGAGAAAGGATAAGAAATTATAGTGTCCAACCCATTAGAAGAAGCTCTTGTTTCAACTCCATCATTCTCCCTTCAAATCCTTCTAGTAGAAAGTCATTCAATGCATTAGTTACTCCAATGGGAGGATGAATGGCCCAAATAAAGGTCAGTCAAGAAGCTTCAATGATCAAAGCCAAAGTGTCATGTCTCTCTTGTCAACGTGCATAGACATGCTTATTTGGATCCTTATGTGGTGATCAAGACAAAGTTAGATTGATCAACTCTTTTGTTTGACGATAATTACAAAATATTTAAGTTAATTTCATAAGTTTGTAACTTAATTTCATTTCTAAGGATGGATTAATGATTAATTGATGCATAGATGGATGTTACGTGGTGTCACATTTCATTTTTATATGATGTTAGGTTATGTCACTCATGGTTATATTTAATGATGTATTTAATTATACTATTTGAGTTACTAATTCATTATATATTGCAATTTTTTGAGTGGTTTTAGTTTTGAAGGTATGAGAGTGTGGTTGAGGTAGAGAGGGTTAGCCTCTCCGAAGGGGATGAGTTAGGGGATCTCACAACCACACCCACACACCACTTAAGAATTAGATGTTGGAGTTGATGAAAGCCAACCCCAAAGACACCCAAGATCACCTGCATGCGAAAACCTGTCAAAGAGAAGCCAAGGAGAGGAAGAGCATGGAGCAAGGGTAAAACCCTAAACAGACATGAGAGACAATATGTGCAAACACAAGAAGAAAATGTATTTACAATATGCACAATGCCTTTATGTTATGTTATGTTGAAAATACAAAGAGGGAGAGGTTGCTTATAAAGACCTCAAGGAAGCTTGTAGAACAAGCTAGAAGGTGGTAGAAGATAAGGATGACAACTCAGCACACATCCACAAAAGGTGGAACATGCTAGAAGGGAACAAACTCCTGTGTTGTCAACAACTAACCACTACATGCATTAAATACAAAATATTAAATAAATGCATTTACCTAAGTAAGCTTAATTAATAGAATAAATAATAAATAATTAATTAATTATTTACTCTAACACCCCCCCTTAAGTGCAACTTAGGGAAATGCCTTAAGCTCACAAAACTAAGATGAATGCAGAATGGGTCTCAGAAACGAGGCCATTTTAGGTACCCAAGTACAATGCAATAAAATGAAAACTTTGTAAGTGGGGAAAGAGAGAAAACCACGTGGGAAAAACCCTCCCCTAAAAAGAGGTAACCTAGTGAAGAACTGAAGAAGCCTCCAACTAGGGAAATGTCCCCTAAAACAAGAACAAGAAGTGATCATGAGGAAGCATCACTGAAGCATGAAGAAGCCACAAATCTGCCAAATTTCTGATCTGAAGAACCTCCATGGAAGAAAAAGGCACAAATCGAGCATGTATATATGGTAGATGATCCATCTCACTAAAATGCATAGGTAGCCAGCCACTGCAATCGCCTTGTATATAGGATCAACTACTGAATACATAGTTCACACTATCGAACCATCAAACCATGGATGCATTAGAACAACAACATAACCCCCCCTTAATGCAGACGGGGTGTGATGATAGGCAACTGAGAAGGTGGGCCAAAGTCTCCTGCAAATGAACCAAGAATGACGAGAGAGGGAAAGAGGTATAGACACCTATAAAGACACAATCAAATAGACTCTGCATGGGGCTAATGTCATGGAAGGGACACTCACTTGACAAAGGGAGAATGCCTAAAATAGCAAACAACTATCCTCCACATGGTGCTTTATGAAAATAGTGCATGTAAAACTGACTCAAAACAATGTTCATAATCCCCAGAATGCAAAAGTGGCACTTTATCTCAATGCCATACAAAAAAGTGCTTCAAAATGATAGCTACAATGATCAAAACTAAAAACAAGTTGCAACAAAACAAAGTACAACTAAAAACAAGAGAAACCATGCCAGGAAAATGATCCTCGAGCCTAAAACACTCAAAATATCCACCATATAGAAAAAAATGCCAAAATTATGATAGAAAGAGCATGGGCAAAAAACTCAAGAAAAGGACCACATTTCTGAAAAGGTGATAGAACCAGATTTCCAAAAATATAAAGTTTTCAAAAAAGGGCATGGGATGCAAAAGATATGCTTGCCGGAGTCAAAACCATAACTTTAGACTTTAACTAAAAAAATGGGCAAAGAAAAGGCATCAAAACCTAAAAATTCTTGCACCAAAGTCTCCATCTTAGAACTAGCTTTCCGGTGCTTCTTTTGGATTGGAAAAATACCTCCGTATGCTCAAGTTATGGCCAAAAAATAAAGAGTAGGTCCAAAATGACCCTGAAGAAGAGGTGCAAGAAGGATGCTGATGACATGCTGATGTCATCATTTTACTGCAAAAAATTTGACGACCATGTGATTGTCACCACAAGAAAAGAAGCCACGTGGTAGTGGCATGTGGATGCCACGTGGCAAGAGGCTGATGTAGCAGGTGCCACGTGGCACCTGCGCCACGTGTCACGCGTAGAATGCGCACTGACTATGCAGAAAAGCTGAGTGGGTGGGCTGATGGAGTAGACATGTAGACAGTGGAGGTGGCCGCAATTGGAGCTGAGGGAAACTAGCGGTAGAGTGGCATCAAAAATTGAATAGCCGGTGAGGTGGCACGGAGCTCTAGCCGATGGTGGAGGTTGGGCAGCGGCGTAGATAGTGGAGGTGGAGGAGGGGGCTAGTGACGGCGGAGCAGGGCAGAAACTGAAGTAGAAGAGTTGCAGACGCAACCAAAGGAGTTGGGCAGGGGCAGCCCTGAGGTGGCTGCTAGGTGGTGCCACGATGGTGCACCTTGCGCCCCTTTTTAAATTTTTTTTAAATCGCCATGCATCTGTACGATCTGTATGGAAAGCCCCTTGAACAAATTTTTTTTACCTCCCGGAGCTCTATCTCCAAAAATGACAAGTTTTATATGAATCTTGACTGCAAACGATCTTCTAGATCCAATGGTGATGTTCATTTTGCCCCAATTTGCTCTGAAAATTTGTTGATCCCTTGATTTGAAGAAAAAATGCACAAACAAACTAGGGTTTGTGACTTCAAATCACGGCTTCAAAATTCTTCAACCAAGCTGCAGCAGGAAGGCTCTGATACCATGTTGGAGTTGATGAAAGTCAACTTCAAAGATGCCCAAGATCACCTACATGCAAAAACTTGTCAAAGAGAAGCCAAGGAGAGGAAGAGCATGGAGCAAGGGTAAAACCCTAAATGGACATGAGAGACAATATGTGCAAACACAAGAAGAAAATGTATTTACAATATGCACAATGCCTTTATGTTATGTTATGTTGAAAATACAAAGAGGGGGAGCTCACTTGTAAAGACCTCAAGGAAGCTTGTAGAAAAAGCTGGAAGGTGGTAGAAGATAAGAATGACAACTCAGCACACATCCACAAAATGTGGAACATGCTAGAAGGGAACAAACTCCCATGTTGTCAAAAACTAACCACTACATGCATTAAATACAAAATATTAAATAAATGCATTTACCCAAGTAAGCTTAAGTAATAGAATAAATAATTAACAATTAATTATTTATTTATTCTAACATTAGATGCCTAATTAATGTTGCATTCTATTTTGTGTTAATCTAATTCTTGAATGTTTAAAACACAATGGAAAGGTTATTGATGAAAGCTTCCTATATGCTATGATAATATATTGTTATATTACTTATTACATCATTAATTGATAGGTTATTGATGAAAGCTTCCTCTATTTGAAACATAGTTGTATGTTATCATTCTTGTATATAGGTTGTTCACCGGGAAGGGGCATGGTTAAGAAAAGCTACCTCGTAGTCTCCATTATAGTTGACTCAAAGCTTTAACAAGCACTAATAGTGGTGACCATTAAAACCTAAGGAAAATGTAGCACCCTTTGATTGAGTTTTCCTTGTTTGGATCTGCCACAAATTAGGAAAGATTTTGTGTTTTCTTACATGATATTTCTTTCTTGATTGCATACAGGTTGCGATGAGTTTGAGCTATGCCTTCTTTCACTAGTGATTGGGAATAAATATAGTCTTCTTCACCCTTTGGCTCCTATTTTTGGCTGGCTATAGGATATCTAAAATATCCACAACCATGTACTCCAATGGGTTGCTCTTTTCAAGTCCACTTACCATATAATGGTTAGACATTTGAATGGAAATGTGAGTAAAACTTTCTATTAATAAGACTAACCCAATTGCTTATTTTAAAACACCAATCATACTTCTATATATTTCATGAGGAAAATATCTAAGATGTATTCTATTCTTCCTCTGTTATGGGGTTTTGAGGAAAGTAAGTTATGTGAGTTGTATTGGACTGTTGTTATACCATTTTCATGAAATCTCTATATTGTTTTTTTTTTTTCATTTAGTAACCACATATTTAACATTGCTATATTAATGTGCTAGTTGTAGGCTCACAATTTATGTTGCTGCATGTTCAAAATACCTTGGGTTGGTGTTTTCTATAACTTCCAAAAACACTACTGTAGACAAAAACTCCACATATAATGGTGTGACCAAAATGGACTTGGCCTCTATTATACTATTGTTGCAATCAAATGCCATAATGAATCTCTATTTTACCACTATATTGTTGTGGCATACATATTGTATTTTGAATCTCTAAAATTCAGTATTACGATGGTCTTGATGAGAACATTTATTGTTTCCATAGTAAGAGATGAGGATAATTTGTACAAAGAAAACTAAATGTTACACTAGACAACTATTAGGTTCCTTACTTTTGTTAAAAGGATCCAATACTCTAAATTATGGATAATGCTCATTGGTCTATGTACTAATTTAAGAGATATTGCCTCCTAAATTAAGAAATACTAAAACTTATTAAAAAAAAATGAGGTTGTTGAGTGCTAAATGACTATGTTAGTTGTAAATTCTTAATGACTAGTCCTAGTATTTGATGTTTATATCCTTTATGGAAGGGTGAAATGTGGCAAAAGGGAGGGTGGAGATGGATGCATTAGGTTTTGCTTCTCTCAACCTATCAGATTCTGAAAAGTAGGATTTATTATGTTTTGTCTCTCTTTTTGGTAATACTGATGAATTTTGTGCTTGGCCAGGCCATTTTTTATTGCATTTAAGTAACATGTTCTGACATATAGCCTATGCATGACTATGCTCACTTTTTGTTGCATATGTATAGATATGCTTATTTAAAATAAATTTATATGTGGGTAGATGTGTTACAATTTTTCTTTTACTGCATATGTGTAGATGTGTAGTGTTTTTTTCTTTTCCATACCATATTCTATGATTAGGCTAATAGGCACATGGTTGTATCTAGTATATTTCATGGCTACACCAGATCTATCTGATCCATCTTGTTCTAGGAAGCTAGGCTTCTTGTTATGGGGTTAGGGAATTATACATGTCAAGAAGAATCTCGAGGGAGTATACACTCTGTGGTTGGCGAGGTAAAAGCACCTAGGTGACGCTTCTGTCTTAGATAGTAGATGGACGACATTAGATGGCTTTGGAGACTAGATACACTAAAGGACACATGAATTTTTTTGATAACCTTTCTTATGGTCTTGCAATTTTCATCTTAGAGATGATGAATAGTAACATTCAATTGATGTGATCTCTAATTATTAAGTAATGCAATCCTAAAATATTGAGATGTACTTTTCCTTATGTATAAGATGAACATACATTGTAATTCAACACCATAGTTCATATGATGTAATGTTCATGCGATATAAAATAGAACCTTAGTGTTATACTGAATTTGTTAATAAACTAATTGTTTTTATCATATTAGTTAATGGATAACGAATGAGATCTTGACTTTTCAACTCTAGTTGTGATTGGTTTCTCTTTCACATTTTTTGTTCTTATGTGATGTGGCATTTTTTATTAGGACATCATTCTTACATATGGTATGAGAGCTATGTTTAAATCCTAGGCCTTGGGCTACCATGCTAACTTGCACCCATGTGTGTCAAGTGTTTGAGTTATCACCATGGCCATAATAGCTAATCATAGAGGTGGGTCTAGTAGTGGTGCATGAGCTGAGGAACCTAATGAGAGGTTAGATTAGATATTGAAATTGTTGACCCAACAAGAGCCTTTTTTATAGCAACAAGGCCAAAGAATCGATAACATAGAGCATGAGGCTCAAGGTAGAAAAATTAACGAAGAGGCAATAAAGCATGACGAAGATCAGCACTCTAGAGCCATACATAAGTAGGAGGAGGAACTAAGGAATAAATTTGAGGATGATCTATTGGATGAGGCTCATAGGAGGTCTAAGGTAGAGCAGAAGGTCGATGATGACCGTTAGATTGCTCTCATTAATACTGACAGGTTATAAACAGTAGCTGACTTGAGAAAAGATCTCAAGAAAGTGACCTCACTAACATTTTATGGTAGAGCTTTAGGGGAAGATTTTGAGGCATGGATTACCAACATGGAGAAGTATTTCTTGGTGTGAAACTATACAGGAAAATTTAGAATAATTTGGGCCACATTTTAGCTGATGGGTGAGGTAGCTACCTAGTGGGATGGTGCAATGGCTAAAAAGAAATTTCAGCATGGGGAGGTAATGTGGGAAATTTTTTTGCATCTTTTCCACAAATAATGGTTACCTCAGCTATTCTATGACAAGAAATAATCAAATTTCTACAAGTTAGTTTAGGGGAACATGAATGTTACACATACCATGAACATCTTTGTCATTTGGTGAAGTATGTTCCTCAATATCAACATGATGAGCTATTTAGAACTTGAAAATTTGTGATGGGTTTATGACTTGAGATATACAATGAGATCAAAATGTAGGAGTCTAAGACCATGGATTTTGCACTGCATAAGGCTCTTAAGAAGGAATAGAGACTGAAGGATGCTTCCTCATCTAAATCTTCCAACTAGAACTATAAAAGGAAGTTCCAAGACAACAAGTCTTATAAGGATAATAGGGGGTATTAGGATGACAAGAAAAAAGGAAATGGAAAGAAACAACAAATCAAAAACATGAAGGATAAGGGATAGGACAATTCTAACAAGAATAGGAATAAGAAAAATTGGAAGAATAACAAGAATCAAAACAATATAAATAAAAGAAATAGAAATAGAAGGAATGTAAATGATAGGGGTGAAAAGAATAGGAATGATGATAGGAGGGGCCCTAGGATAGGATTTTATGTATGTGGCGGTAACCACTTTGTTGCTAAGTGTCCATAATGATCTAACAAGAGGGACTTTCCACCATAGCACCACATCCATGCTGTAGTTGATCATAGGCAAGAAAATTTTCAAGCCACTCCTATATAGATGACTAGTACACTATTTGGTTACCCTATTTCTATTCTTATAGATACTGGTGCTATTGAATGTTTTGTAGATCCCAATATAGTAGCTAAGATACCTATTAGGGCCAGTTTTATGGCTGAACCTTGGACTATAGAATATGGTAATAGGGCTGAACATAGGGTAGAACAATGCTTATTTTGCAGTGGGTTGGAACTCCCTAGCTTTCAAATAGAGTTAAACTTGTATGTAGCATCTTTGGGCTCATATGATGTCATCCTAGGAATCAACTAGTTAAGTAAACATAAATCCTTAGTTAATTGTTAGGATAAGGTGATCGAATGCCATAATATCACAGGTCACTCATTGATGCTAAATAGTGTCAAACAATCATTTGAATGAAGAAATTTTTTAGCTATGCAATTGAAGAAAACAAAGAGGAAGGGATGCCAGTTATATGTTGTCCATGTCAAGAATTTGGAAGATATTCCACTTTGATTAGAGGATCATCCTATTTTGTAGGAATTTAGAGACATGTTTCTAGATGATTTTCTTGAACTACCCTCTAAGAGGGAGTTCAATTTCTCCATAAATCTTGTGCCAGGAGCATGACATCATTCAAAGGTTCCTTACCATATGACTTCCATAGAAATGTATGTGTTGAACACTTAGCTACATGAACTCTTGGATAAAGGTTTCATTTGACCTAGTGTATCACCGTTGGGATCTCCTATAATTTTCATTAAGAAGAAGGAAGGTACCTTAAGGTTTTGCATTTATTACCACATGCTAAATAAGGTGATCATAAAAAATTGATATCCTCTCCCAAGAATTGATGAACTATTTGATTAGATGAAGGGAGCAACCGTATTCTCTAAAATTGATTTGAGATCTGGATATCATTGAATTTAGATTTAGGATGAAGACATACCTAAGACAACATTTAGAACTAGGTATGGGCATTATGATTTTGTAGTCTTACCTTTTGGAGTGACAAACATGCCTGCTACTTTCATGAACCTGATGAAAAATGTATTCAGAGACTGTCTCAACAAAGTCATGGAGATATCTATTGATGATATCTTGATATAATCCAAGAATTTATAAAAGCATGAAGAACACTTGCATATAGTCTTGGAGCACCTGAGAGAGAGAAAATTGTACGGGAAGATCTCTGAGTGTTCATTTTATTAGAAAGAGATCCACTACCTAGGGCATATTTTATCAGCTGATGGCATAGCAGTGGAATCTGTAAAGATAAAAGCCATCCTTGAATTGCCAACTCTATAGAACATAAGTGAAGTTAGGAGTTTTATGGGTCTTGCTAGGTATTATAGGAAATTTGTTGAGGGATTTTCTAGCATAGTAGTACCAATCACATCTCTCTAGGAAAAGGGCAAAAGGTTTGAGTGGACAAAAGCATATGAGAAAGCCCTTCAGTTGCTTAAGAAAAGGCTTACCACTGCTTCGATCTTGATTATACCAGATCCTAATGGACACTTTTTTGTCACAATAGATGCTTTAGGAGATGGGCTTGGGGGTGTATTAATGTAAGATAGTAAGGTTGTTGCCTACGAATCTAGGAAGCTCAAATTGCATGAACTAAACTATGTTCCTCATGATTTAGAACTAGCTACGATAGTACATGCATTGCAGACGTGGTGACATTACTTGTTTGGGAATCCATTTGAGCTTAAAACTCATCATATGGGGTTGAGGTATATTTTCATTCAACCTAATCTGAATGCCAAGCAGAGGCAGTGGCTTGAATTCCTCAGTGAATACAATTTCGGAATTGAGTATATTAAAGGAAAAGAGAAAAGGGTAGCAGATGCACTTAATTGTAGAAGGCATATCACCACTATCACTACATCTTGAACTCATATGAGAGAGTATATTCTTCAATACCTTCTTGGAGATACCCATTACGAATAGGTGAAGTCAGTATTGGACACCGGTGCCTCTGATTCAAGATTTGTTAATTACTCTTTTGATGATGATGGTGTACTTAAGTACTAGAATAGGATATATTTTCACAACCATTAAGGGTTGGAAAAATTTTTGATCTCAAATTGGTTTTGATAATTGAGTGTCAACACAATTAAGCTTTTTACTAAGTTCATGCCCATCTAGTAACATATGCCAAGTATAATATGTATAGATGTTGAGTAAATCAAGTGCTGAGTAAATAGTAAGTGCCAAGCAATTCAAGTGCTAAGTGAACAATAGATGTAGAGAAAGTTCAAGTGCCGAGTTAGATAGAATTACAATATGTGTTGAGCATTAGTATTATCAAGTGTTGAGTAACACAGAATGGATCTAGTTGTTTATGATGGCACAAACAACTATGTAAATAATTTTTGCACCAACTAATGGATAGATCTTGAAGTTTTGAAGATAAGATCAAATCTATTTGGATTCCCTATGTGATCAACATGCAACCAATCAAAAAAATTGAAGGAATTGAGTAGGAAAAAATGAATGAATCTCAATCGTAGATTCATACCTAACCCTAAACCGCCAAAGTATTTTTAAAGGGAGATGAAGCCCCATAATTAAAGTATGAGAGAGAGAATTAGAGAATGTATGTGAGGAGCTGATGCTAGCAAAGATTTCAAGGAATTGAAAGGGGTGAATTGATCAGTATAAATTCAAGGTGACTTAGAAGGATAGAATTGCATAATCAATTTGTAGAATAGAGGATCGAGGATACATCAATTTCATATTAGATTAGAAAGGATCAAGATGGACTAAATTGAGATCTAAAATCAGCAATACCAGATTATAAGTAGTCAGATCAAACATTCTACTGTCAGATCAAAGTTTGCACTGAGATTTGTTGGCTTTTTTGAGGTTTTAGAAGTTATCAACCTAGTTTCTTATTAGCTTGCTTTGCCACCTTCTTCCACCCACATTCATAATTTTTTCAATGTGTCGATGCTTAAGCCATATCATCTTGAGATATCTCATGTGCTTGACTAGCATGTGTTTAAGGTACATGATCCAGGGTGATGGCAGTTAAGCCCACCTGATTCATTGAGTAGCATATCGTCAAGGTACGAGACATGGACGTCCTCTAGTATAAGGTCCAATGGGAGCAATTTGGTGTATATAGTTCCACTTGGGAGGATGAGGAGGATTTATAGAAATCCTTTCCTCACATTTTTGTATGGCTTGTTTTATTTTAGCTAGATATCAATTTTGGATGTGTGTGCATGCTTATTTTTGTTGTGATTTTACATCAGGACAATGCCTTTTCCTAGAGGGGAGGGATGTTTCATCTCACTTGTCGACATGCTTGAAAATGCTTATTTGGATGCTTATATGATGATTGAGTCAAAGTTAGACTAGTCAACCCTTTTGTTTGAAGAAAAATTAAGAAATATTTAACTTGATTTCCTAAGTTTGTAACTTAGTTTCTCTTTTGAGGGTGGATTAGTGATTAATTGATGCACAGATGGATGTTATGTGGTGTCACATTTCATTTTATATGATGCTATGATATATGCCACTCATGATTATATTTAATGATGTATTTAAATATACTATTTGGATTACTAACTTATTGCTTGTTATGAGTGTTTGAGTGGTTGTAGGATCAAAGGGATGAGAGTGTGGTTGAGGTAAAGAGGGTTAGCCTCTTAGAAGGGGATGAGTAAAAGGATCTCACAGTTGCATCCACACACCACTTAAGAATTAGATGCTTAAATAATGTTGCATTCTATTTTGTGTTAATTTGATTCTTGAATGTTTAAAACATAATGGAGAGGTTATTAATGAAAGATTCCTTTATACTATGATAATCTATTATTATTTTACTTACGACATCATTAATTGATAGGTTTTTTTATAACCAAAGGTGGTAAAATATATCTTTATTTTCTCTTTTTACATCCGAAGCATCTTACACATATGAGGGAATAACTAACAATACTATGCACATATTTAGGAAAAGGAAAGAATAATGCAATTGTGTCAGGTACAAAAAAATCTAATATTATAAAAATAATAATTATTTTTACTTTGGGGGTGATGCCAATAGGAGAAAAATTTGGAAGTAGACAGAGGGAGTTTGGATTGAGCACGAAGGACAACATATTTTTTAGGTTCCCATTTAAGTGCTAGTTAATCACATGTTACTTATTCAATGCATGGAAAACTCTAAAGATTTTGATTTTTGTAACTATATATTTGTCACCTAGTTGTTTTTGCAAGGATTTTAAGCATTATGTTATTTCACTTTGTAGAGGTCAATGTAATATTTTTATTCAATCACATGAGTGTAAATTTAAGCTATTGTAAAAATAGATACATTGTGAGGATCCTTGTACAAATATCAAATGTAAAAGATTTGTTTAATAATACCAAACAACACAGTAATGTCGGATCTATAGGTATGATACTAAACATTCAATATGTTATATTCATTTTGAAACATAGTTGTACATTATCATTCTTGTATGTAGGTTGTTCACTAGGAAGGGGCATGGTTAAGAGAAGCTACCTCGTAGTCTCCATTCCAATTGACTCAAAGATTTAACAAGTACCAACAACGGTGACTGCTAAAACCTAAGGAAAATGTAGCACTCTCTAATTGAGTTTTCCTTGTTTGGGTCTGCTGCAAATTAGGAAAGATTTTCTATTTTTCTTATACACTATTTCTTTCTTGATTGCATATGGGTTGCAATGAGTTTGAGCTATGCATTTTTTCACTAGTGACTGAGAATAAATATAGTCTTCTTTACCCTTAGGCTTTCATTTTTGGCTAGTTGTAGGATATCTAAAACATCCACAACCATCTACTCCAATGGGTTGCTCTTTTCAAGTCCACTTACCATATAATCGTTAGACATTTGAATGGGAATGTGAGTAAACCTTTTTATTAACAAGACTAACTTAGTTGTTTATTTTAAAACACCAAACATACTTCCACAGATTTTATGAGGAAAATATCTAAATTGGATTCTATTCTTCCCCTATTATGGGGATTTGAGGAAAGGAAATTATGTGAGCTGTATTGGATTGTTGTTATACCAATTTCATGAAATCTTTGTATTGTTTTGCTTTTGTGGTTAGTAACCATGTATTTAACATTGCTATATTAATGTAATAGCTATAGGCTTACAATTTATGTTGCTACATGTTCAAAATACCTTGTTTTGGTATTGTCTATAACTTCCAAAAACACTACTATAGATCAAAAATCCACATACAATGATATGACGAAAATGGACTTTTTCTTTGTGTTAAATCTCCATACTCTTATACTATTGTTGCAATCAAATTCCTTAATGAATCTTTATTTTACCACTATATTACTATGTCACACATATTGCGTTTCAAATATCTAAACTTTAGTATTACAAGGGTCTTGATGAGAACATTTAGTCTTGTCATAGTGATGTTAGAAATAATAGTCCACCAAGATAACTGGGCAGGGGGGGTGAATCAGTTATCCAATAATTAAAACATTTATCAACCTTAAACAATCCTATCCATTCAACCAAAGTAAAGAACAACCATAACAAGATGCACATAGACAATTACACTATATATGCTAACTAGGGAAACCCTTGATCAGAGGGAAAACCCTTGTGGGAATGATGCCCATAAGATGATGTACTAATATAAATATTCCTTTTTAGAGGATGGACCATGTTAGGAGTCTATTACAACATTTAGTACATATGATCCTTGTTAAGAGATTTTGAATCCTTGTTAGAAGATTCCAACCCTGTTAGGAGTTGTAAAAGATAGAAGGACCCATTTTCTAAATAGCTTTTGGGGCAAGACCACTGAACTTATTATCCAACTAATCTCTCAACTATTCCTTGTAGAATAATTGTATGTACTATGCTTCAAACACTTTTCCTCTATCGTATCCAACCTATCAGACCTTGTAGACCATGTCACACACCTTGGATCCAAGTATCCAACTTTAGATCACTCAATAAAACCTTAGCAATAAAGTTTCCTTCACTTCTACTCTACTCTTCTCAACTTCATATTCTACTCTTTTTACTACTTATAATTACTTCTCTTCCATATAGCCAAACTTATGATAAAGGAAAATGTCCTTCCTTTATATCAAATCCATAAAAAAATTCCTTGAGCTGACGGTTACCTTCTTAATTAATTATTATAGGAGCACATTAATAACACATTAGACTTAGTGATAACATTAATCTTTCACCTTATATCTTGAATATCTTTCCCTATATGTATCATTATGATGAGAAAACTTAACCACACCATCAACAACATGTCTTCTTGACATCTTTAACTTTGGCTTCTCAAAATAACAACTATGCTAAGAAATATAAAAAGTTTACTAGAACATGCCTCAGTAAACTCTATCTCAGAACAATCTTTACTAAAACTTGCATAACTTCTTCCAAACTTAAT
This sequence comes from Cupressus sempervirens, assembly GCA_028749045.1. Lineage (NCBI taxonomy): Eukaryota > Viridiplantae > Streptophyta > Pinopsida > Cupressales > Cupressaceae > Cupressus > Cupressus sempervirens. The sequence continues at coordinate 388,515,601 of CM053783.1, forward strand.
ATTTTATGCTTTTGAGGTTAGCTACATATACTAGACACTTAGTAGCATCTCTCTTTAACCTAACTATTTAATGTACTCAATGATTTGTCTATGCCAACTTGATCTTTCCGTTGTTCTTCTATTAGATATCACAAAAAAATTCTATGTGGACATCAATGCCAAATATAGTCATGAATGTAACATATCATCATGATAATGATTGTATCATAATTATACAATACTCTCCCATAGGAATATCATCGACATTCATGCTTCCAATAATCTCCCCCTTTGGCATTGATGACAACATAGATAAAAAAACATCTAGTTCCAAGAATACCAACTGCAAAAGACTATTAACCTTGCTTTTCAAATCCTCTTCATCAATCATTCTCCCCCATTGATATACCTCAATTTCCTTTACATCAAACTATTTTCCATACTATACTTCTCCCTTCAATGTACTCAAATTGTTTTTCATGCTAAACTTCTCCCCCATTGACATCAATGTCAAAGGTTTCAATAACCATCAAACTCTGCAACAACTGATTCTTACTCACCTCAAGTGTCCAAAGACACTATTCAAAAACAACATCCAATAAGAGTCCTAGATGAATCTATCCATCATAGATACTCCCCCATATAGGAAGCATCAACATTTAGTCGAGAAAAATAATAGTGCTCTGTTACACTGGACTGATGCACTCTTGCATCTTTTACTCTAATGTAGGAAGGGGCATAACCCCTAACATACCTCACAAATACTCAAAAGTCTCTTTGGGAAGAGGCTTAGTGAAAATATTTGCAATCTGCTCTTTAGTGCTCACATACTCCAATATAATTTCCTTTTCTACAAATTTCTTTCTCAACATGTGATACTTGATAGAAATGTGCTTGGTCTTAGAATGCAACACTAGATTCTTAGACATATTTATTGTTCTTGTGTTGTCACAATGTATGACAATAGGTTCATTGATTTCTATCCTTATATCCTTCAACATTTGCTTCATTCAAACAACTTGATTACAATTTTTTTTTGTTGCAACATATTTTGTTTTTGCTATACTTTGTGAGGTACAATCCTACTTCTTGCTTAGCCAAGAAACCAATCTTCCTCTAAGAAAGAAGGCTTCACCACTAGTCCTCTTTCTATCATCAATAATGCCTACCCAATTAGCATTAGTATAAGCACATAAAGTAAAATCATTAGACTTAACATACCAAAATCCAAACTTTGGTGTTCCCTTTAGGTATCTAAATATCCTTTTGACTACTACATAATGTGCTTCTCTAGGATCAGCTTGGAATCTTGTAACAATTCCAACTATATTTTCTATATGTGGCCTTGTGTGAGTCAGATATTGCAATCCTACGATCATAGATTTGTACTTTTTCTACTCAATAGTAGTTGTCTCAACCCTTGTAGATAACTTGTGTCCAGTTACCATAGGTGTTCCAATGGGTTTACATGTTTCCAGACCAAACCTTTTCAGTAAATCTTTCAAATACTTAGTCTGAGAAAGAAAGATTCCTTCTTTATCCTATATAATTTGTAATCCTAAAAAATATTTCATTTCTCCTATCATACTCATTTCAAATTCTTTCTTCATTTCTTCTACAAACTTGTCACTTTCATCATCATTTCCTCTAGATATGATATCATCAACAAATATTATCAAGATCATCAATCCATCATCAATTTCTTTCTAATAGATATTTCTATCTACCATACCTTTTCTATATCCAAGCTTTGTCAAATTCTTGTCCAACCTTGCATACTAGGTTCTAGGTGCTTTGTTGAAGCCATACAATGCTTTCTTTAGTCTACATACTATGTCCTTGTCATTTGTCAAAGGACAACCTTCAAGTTGTTCTATCTATACCTCTTCTTCAACTTCTCCATTTAGAGATGCTAACTTGACATCCATTTGATAATCTTATCCATTCAATCAAAGTAAACAACAACCACAACAAGATGCACACAAACAATTACACCATATGTTAACTAGGGCAACCCTTGATGAGAGGGAAAACCCTGGTGGGAATGATGCCCATAAGATGATGTACTAATATAAATATTCCTTGTTAGAGGATGGAACCTATTAGGAGTCTATTACAACATGTAGTACACATGAGTCCTTGTTAGGAGATTTTGAATCTTTGTTAGAAGATTCCAACCTTGTTAGGAGTTGTAGAAGATAGAAGGACCCATTTTCCAAACAACTTTTGGGGTAAGACCATAGAACTCACTATCCAACTGATCTCTCAATTATTTCTTATAGAATAATTGTATGTACTATACTTCAAACTTCTTTCCTCTATGTTGTCAACTGGACCAATCACTGCCAGACCTTGTAGACTAATTCATGAACCTTGGATGCAAGTATCCAACTTCAGATCACTCAATAAAACCTTGGTAATGAAGTTTCCTTCCCTTTCACTCTACTCTACTCAAGTAATGCTAACAAATTTTGTGCTTGGCCAGGCCATTTTGTATTGCATTTAAGTATGTTATTTTGACATGTAGTATGTGTGTGACTATGCTCAAATTTTCTTGCATATGTGTAGATATGATTTATTTAAAAGAAATGTACATGTGAGTAGATGTGTTACAATTTTTCTTTCATTACATATGTGTAGATGTATAGTGCTCTTTTGTTTTTTCTACTATATTTTGTGATTAGGATAATAGGCATATGGTTACATGTAGTATGTTTCAAGGCTGCACTAGTTCCATTTGATCCATTTTGTTCTGAGAAGCTAGGGTTCTCATGCTAGGGTCTGGGAATTCTTCATGTTAGGAAGAATCCCATGGGAGTAAACACTCTATGGTTGGTGAGGTAAAAGTGACTGGGCCACACTTCCTTCTTAGATAGAAGATGGATGACATCTAATGACTTTGGAGACTAAATACATTGAAGGACACATGACACATTTTAGTAACCATTTTGATGGTCTTGTACTTTTCATCTTAGTGATGATGCATGGTAACATTCAATTGATAAATCTATGATTATTGAGTAATGTAATCCTAAAATATTGAGATGTACTTTTCCTTATGTATAAGATGGGCATACATTGTAATTCAATACCATAGTTTATACAATATAATGGTCATGCAATATATATCAACACCTTAGTGTTATGCTAAATTTGTTGATAAACTAATCATATTTATCTTATTAGTTAATGGATAGTGAATAAGGTCTTGAAATTCAAGTTTGGTTGTGATTGGTTTCTATTTTGTATTTTTTTCATTCTTCTATAATGTGACATCTTTGATTAGGACATGGTTCTTACACAAAGTCTCCATTTGATGGCAGGAGGTTCTGACCATGGTGCCAAAGGAAATGTAAAGAATTATGAGGGAGGACATGAGTTGAGCCATGTGACACAAAAATCATTGATAAGAGAATCAATGTGGCAACCATGGGCTCCATTGGAAGCATTAGGGAAGACACGACCCACAATCTAGACATGTCTGCTACTTCTGCTTCGCAAATGGTCCATGAATTTTGACTCCAAATAGTGGAAAGTATTGAGAAGAGTTCCCAGCTATTGATATTCCTTGGTATTTGGCATTTCAAGAAGAGGTGTCATGGGTCCTTTCCATCCATCAACCTCAGGCATGTATTGTAAGAGGTTCCAAGAGTTGCATGTATTGTAACTAGAAGTTGCACCATAAAAGGTGCAAGGGGTATGCCGATAGGTTGTAGTTGTGAAAGCAATATTTAAATGATAAGAGATATTGTGGAATAGTGATTTATACTATTTCAATTAATTTCAACAAATTATAAAATGATGTCCCAATTGATATATATGAGACACTAAGAAAGAAACAAAAGAACAACTATGGATAGAAATTAAGATGAATCTTGAACAAAGAAAGTATAAGCATTTGCATGTCATTGGGTTTAAATAATAACATATTACATACATTATGTTTTTTATTATGTTAACATACTTAGGAAATTAATATTAAGTAAATATGACTCTAGATCTTAATAGAATAAAACTTGTATCCGCATAAAAAAACTAGATACATGCAAAACTAAATTTCTTGCTAAAATTAATTCTATAAATAAACTAGAGATGTCTACTATAATACTTTTGAATAAGAATTTTGCATATACTCTTGTTGAATGGAAATAACTAAATTGGTAAATCAATGGAAATTCATAATACAAGCTCACCTTCCAAGCCTTATTAGATATGTTAGATGTTAATATTGGGTTAACTGCCCATAAAACTCTAAGTGTATCAAAAAATGGGATGTCACTGAAAAGCTACGTGATTTTATGCCAAAGAAATGAAATGATAGTGAAAAGCTATGTCCTAGTCTTTTGATCATCACGATGAAGCTTACAACATGTGTGGTGTGTAGTAAAAAAAAGTTTCAAGTCTAAAACCAACTAAGAAGAGCTGAAATATGAATAGAAAGTGATGAGTATATAAAGATTCACTATGCAATGAAAATGGTTATCTAAACGCAAAGGCCTCAAATCATGGATCAATTCATTAAGATGACATATAGTTAGTTACTATTACTTGTTACCACTAATTTCATGACTACTTCTCTTAGAATTCGAATTAAATATGATAACAAGTCCATGACTACTTCTATTGTCACTAGTTTTTATGACTACTTCTCTAGAATTCAAATTGAATATGCCAGCAAGACATTAGCAGAACAATGTGATGGCATAAAAATACACTTTGTAATTTTTGCGTGAGACAACTGATTGTGCATGAGACAATATTTTGGAGTGTTCGCTCCGTAGAAGAAGTCTATTGACTTAATTAGAAATTGTATTTAAACAAGGTGTGGTGACATAGTTTATAATATGATATTATTTTAATTAACTATTGTTAGAGGACACAAGAATACTACTACTAGCACTTGCACCCAAAGAAGGTGCAAAGGGTATGTTGATAGGTATTTTATTTAAAAATATTATATATATGTCTATATAAATGTATATATATAGGGAACATATAAAATTGACATTATAAAATATGTGGAATTGTGGAAGCAAGTCCTGTATAGAATAACAATTTTTAAGAAGGAACTCAAAATCTATTACTAAAGTATTGTATTTAATTGTATGACATCTTGAGTGAATTGTTTTAGATTGATGCAAAAATAGGTTTTGAAGGGACCCAAAACCCTTTACAAAACCTAAAGATAAACATGAAGCATCATCAGGTTTTACAAGGACCTGAAACCTAAAGTTCACCACAAAACATCAAAAGACCAAGTTTTACAGGGACCTGAAACCATTAGAGTAAAAAAACAAAAAAAAAACCTAGGTTTTACAAGGAATTGGAACCTAGAGATTAATACAAAAAGTTGGAAACAAAAAAATAAATAGAACCAACAAACAACCACAGACTAGAAACCAACACTCTAGCAAACCCAACCAGCAACTAAAGAAGCTCTTTGATGACTTTTGCTAACTCCTTGCCTACCTTCATAGTGCTCTGGATGATGTCTTTTGTTGCAAACCTAGGAACCTTAGGAGCCTCAACAACTTTTTTCTTCATACTCTTCCTTGTTCTCTTACTTGGACCTCCTAGACTCTTAGCCCCCATAATATCTTGAGTGAATTGTTAGTTTGAAATGTAAGAAATAAAAAAAGGTAGAGGCTAGAGATTTGAGTGTCACAAGTCACATCACTAAATACTAGCGAGGACAAATAAACTAAGACTAAAGTGACCTATGAGTTGTGACTTGTTTTTTAGCACTAGTTCTTTTAAGCCATAATATTTTTTGTTATATAAATGATGATATCAAGATAATAATTAATTAGCAAAATATAGTAGTAGCTCCAATATTTAGTTTTGATATTCATTCATACCATGGGATGTTGAATAATAATTTAAACATGAATATTGGGTAACCTAATAATAACTAAATTTTTCAAAAATAATGTAATACTCAATGCATAAAAGTCAATTAACATTATTGCATACTTCTAATAGTAGCAAGAAGTATTAAAGAACAAATCTCCTTTGCTAATCAATTCAAAGGTATTTAACAAGTTTTAATAAAGCACAAAGCTTTAAGTAATTAAATATCTATGTTAGTACACTTATTCTATTACAAGCATTACTCAACATTTTCTCCTTCAAATAAAGGAAATTTTTTATTTCAAGTAGAAAACAACCCTAAACTCTCTATTTGAAAATAGGAGCAACCAAAAAAATACCAAGCAAAAAAATAAAAGATAAAATAATTTAAAAACATATGATGTAAAATTTTAACCTTGTAAGAAACACCTAAGAAAAAATTGTGTGAACATGTTTTTGTAGATCGCTTCAAAATCCATTTCATATTGGTCCAGAAAGAACATACCTTTCTCTCTTTCATCTTAAGTTAAAAATTTTAGTTGTATTGGGCAGGTATGATCAATGCACTAATATAGAATTTTAATTTTGTTTCAATTCATTCAATGAACTAATAATTAATGTTTAAGAGCTTATATAGGACCTATTTGCACCATTCTTGAGAATATTATATTAGTAAGCTTTTCTCAACATTTTCTGCTTTAAAAAAAAAAAGATAATTTTTTATTTCAAATAGAAAACAACTCTAAGCTCTCTATTTGAAAATAGAAGTAGCCAAAAATATACCAAGAAAAAAACTAATAAAAAAATAATTTAAAAACATATGATGCAAAATTCTAACCATGCAAGAAACAATTATGGGAACACAATTTTGTAGATTCTTTCACAGTCCATTTCATATTGGTCTAGAAAGAACATACCTTTCTCGTTTTTATCTTAAGTTTAAAATTTTGGTTATATTGGGTAGGGTATGATCAATATAATTATATAGTAATTCACTTTCAATTTATGTAATTCAATGAACTAATAATTAATATTTAAGAGCTTATATAGGACCTATCTACACCATTCTTGACAATATTATATTAGTGAATCTATAGTCTTTAAAACAAATGTGTTTAAAGGTTGGTAGATTGAAATTCTTTTGATGAAATTTGTTCATTTTTTCATTGTTATGGTGTTTGATTTGAAATGGTATGCCTTTGTTAAAGAGAAAAAAAGTGAAACCAAAAAAATACAAAAGAATAGTGGTATGCCAAAGAACAAAACAAAACATGGAAGACCAATTTCCATTTAGAAGAAAAAAGTTACCCTATTATGTTTCTTTGTGATCACATGCCTAATGTCTATTTTAAACTTGTGCATGAATGGAAACCCTTATCATGTTTCTCAACTCTTTGTTGTCTATTGTTGGGAAATTTTGGTTTTGAGGTATAATTGGGAGTGAATGTGGACCACTAGTGTTGAGAACATGTGTCTCAACCTTGCAATCTTTTTTTGGAGAATTCCAAAATTTGTTTGTGCAAATTTTCCACTTGTTTATATCTTGGAAAAGAGTATATAAAATACCAAAAGGTGCCTTGTCCATAGTAGGATATAGGAGGGCCATATTTAGAGCATAGTTAGCTTGTTTTATGACTTTTATGGGGGTCTAAACTAAGAGAAAAAATTATGGATGAGATTACTATTTTAACATGGCTATTTTTCCATCTTGGAAATGTAAATGTCAAAATGGGTAACATGAGGCATGGTAGTTTTGACCATGGTTTTGTAAAACCACAAGTAGTTTCTAGGTTGTAAAATCAATATAAAAGGAGGGCTTGGGGAGGTGTTTGTTTAGTTGATTTTTTGCAAGAGTGGTGCTAGAAGGAGTCTCTCTGAGTTTGAGTTGTGGTTATGCACTCCTATAAGAACTTGCATTGCAAGTGTATTGTAATCATCTTGGTTTGATAATACATTGTGTAGGTTTTGGAGGGTGGGGTTTTTCTCCCAGAAGGGTTTCCCCATGGTAATCACTATGTTATGTGTTCATTGTTATTTTAATTATACTTTATTATGCATTTCTTGAGATTTCTACAATACTCAATTGAAATTTGCATAACCATCCTCTCAAGACTAGTGTAGGAAACATTTCCACACACCTTTTCTTCCTTACAAGTGGTATCATAGCTTGGCCAATTTTGGTTCTATTTGTTGGGTATATGGTTTTTTGAGCTAATCAAGGTTTGAGTAGGAGCTTGTGCAAAGTATTTTATTTCTAAGCTGCAAGATTGCAAAGATGGAAAGCATGTTGAGGAGAATTGATGTTGAAAAGTTTTATGACACAAACTTTGAGATGTGGAAGCTGAAGATGGAAGATCTATATATTGATCAGGATCTATGAGATGCGATGGATGTGAAGAAGTTGAGGCCCATAGATCTGACTTTTGCCATACAGTATAATGTGACAGATAGAAAAGCTAAAGGTCTCATTAGATTGTGTCTTGCAAACTCAATTCTGATTAATGTCCATGAAGAACCTACTGTGAAGAAGCTTTGGAAGAAGTTAAATGAGATCTATCAAGTGAAATCACTTGTAAACAAGATTTTCTTGAGGAAGAAGTTGTATTCCTTGAGAATGGAAGAAAGTGGACAAATTTCTAAGCATCTAGAAAGTTTTAATATGTTTGCGACTTAGTTAACCCTTGTTGAGGTGCCAATGGATGAAGAAAAAAGGTGCCAAATCTTTCTATGTCCATTGCTAGACTCATGGGACAACCTAGTTATGGCCATAGGGAGCACTTTAGTTGTCTTAAAGATGGAGGACATTGTTGGTTCTCTATTTTTTGAGGAGATGAGAAGGAAGGTCTCTTTGAATGCCAAAGAGGCTTTGAGTGTTCAAGGAAGACCAAAAGAAAGAGGCAAGAAAAAAAAGTAACATGGCCATTCTAAGTTCAAGAATAAAGGGAGATCAAAATCTCCTGATAAATCCAAGGTAATCTGCTGGAACTATCGCAAACCCAAACACTTCTAAAAGGACTGCAAAGAGGAAAAGAAAAAAAAAAGAAGAAGTAAGATTACAATTCTAAGTTTGAAAAGGAAGATGGAGATGCTTTCATCATAGTCTTGGCCACTCGTGTAGGTGAAAATACATGGTTAATAGACTCAAGTGCATTTTTCCACATGACTCCTAATAGAAATTGGTTTAGTAAGTATGAAAATTTTGATGGTGGTAAGGTGTATTTGGGAAATAACTCAGTTCTTGATATTGTTGATCATGGAAGTATTCATGTGAAATTTTTTGATGGTAGAATTAGAAGATTTGATGGTGTCTTGCATATCCCAGGACTAGTGAAGAATTTGTTATTTGTTAGCAAACTAATAGATGTGGGAGTACATGTACAGTTTTCTGGAGTAGGTGTGAAAATGGTGAGAGGTTCTATGGTAATAGAAAGAAGAAGTAGATTGGGTACATTGTACTAGCTTGATGCATGCATGATTGAGTGTAATAGTACTTCTGATAAGACTATGATGATGACTACTTTTTTGGAAAAGGATAGGGTTTCTCTTTCAACAGATGGTCATAGTTTTTGGGTAACCAAGAGTACTCTATCTACCAAATCAAAGTTTCCTATAGAGAAGACCATGTTATGGCACCAAAGACTCGGCCACATAGGTGAGAATAGTCTACGAACCTTGAAAAATAAGAACCTTGTTAATGGGTTGAATGACTGCAATCTTGAATTTGATTTTTGTGAGCATTGTATCTATGGTAAACAAAACCACATTTAGTTTTATTCAAGTTCTCATAAGTCCTCATTTATTTTGGATCTAATCCATTTGAATATATTTGGTCCAATTGATGTTCCTTCTATTGGTAGATCAAGTTTATTATGTTTCTTTTATTTATGATTTCAATAGAAGAACATGGGTTTATTTCTTTGGGAGTAAAGCTGAATTTTTTAGTTGTTTCAAAGAATTTAAAGCAATGGTTGAGTTGTAGAATGGAAAGAAAATAAAATGTTTGAGAATTAATAATGGTGGTGAAGTTTGCTCCAATGATTTTGACACATTTTGTAAAGATTTTGGTGTGAAAAGAGAGAAGACAACTCCATATTCTCCACAGAAAAATGGAGTTGTAGAAAGAATGAATAGGACCCTAATGGAGAAGGCTAGGAGTATGCTAAGTGGTACTCGACTAGAACAGAAGTTCTAGGCCAAAGTTGTAGCCACTACTTGCTACCTAATAAATATGTCTCCTACATTAGCTCTTGTTGATAAGACACCAATGGAAGCATGGTCAGGCCACAAGCCTTCACTTAGACATCTAAGAGTGTTTGGTTGCAAAGCATATGCTCATATGCCAAAGGAGAAGTAGAAAAAGCTAGATAACAAAGTTGTTAAATGTATTTTCAATGGATACAACTATGGTGTGAAAGGATACAAGCTTTGGAATCCTATTGAACAAAAGGTATTTTATTCAAGAAGTGTTATTTTTAGAGAAATTAAATCTTCTTCTATTACAATGTAGCCAAAACAAATAGAAGAAAAGAAAGATGTGATTCAATTTCCTGCTACACATGAGAAAGTTGAATCAAGGCCTTTAGAAATAAAAGAAATCAAGGAGAGCTCTATGAGTTTTGAATCATCAGAGGAAGAAGAGTTACCTGAAGTTAAACTTGAAACATATCTTGTTTGAGGATCTACTGACTCTTCGGCTGAAAAGCACTCCATCTGCTTAGCTTTTGCTTTCAATGGACACTTATGTGACAAATCCCAAGGCTCCCTACAATGAAAACAAAGCTTCTTCTTCCTGAGATCATTAAGTGTCTCATTGTCCAACCTCTTACTTTCCTCCTTAGCTGGCCGAACCTCTTTATGAAAAGGTTTCCTATCCTTATCTTTCCTTGAAGGGAAACTCTTTGCCTGGAATTTATTTTTTGAAGATGAAGAGGAATCCATGTCATGAGCTTTCTTAATGGCTTCCTGCAAAGTGGGAGGGTTGAGAGCTTTAATCCACCCTCTCAACGGATCAGCTAACCCATCCATAAATAGAACTAGTATCCTCCGTTCAGATACATCTGTTACTAACACTGCAAGTTTCTGAAACTCTAAAATGTATGTTTCCAATGATCCCCACTGTTTAAGCTGAGCTAACTCCTTGAAATGGAGTTTTGGATCCTTCCTATCAAAACGTTCAATTAGCCTCTCTGTAAACTCCACACATGAGGTAATGTGTGCATGTCCCATAGTGACCATACCATGATGCCACCACTCGTGTGCTAACCCATCCAGATGAATTGTTGCATACTTAATAGCTTCTTCCTCGGGCATAGGGTTCAATTGAAAGTATGTGTCAATATTTTGAACCCAAGCTCTTGTTGTAGACTTTCCTAAGCCATCATAATATGGTAACTCAAGTCTCCCTACTTTCTTCCATAGCTCATAGCTCTGGTTCCTGTCATGTCCACGTGGCATATGTTTCATCCGCACATCCATATACTCTCTAAAGGTAATTGCAGTAGTAAAATCTGGCCCTCCAACTTCCCAATCTCTCCTCAACTAGTCCTGTATATCAGTAATCTGGGGCTCTGGTACGAGATGCTCTGGAGCTCTAGGAGGAAATGTAGGAATCATGGGCCTTGAACTCACTGTCCTAGCTCGCTGGGGTGCATGACCGAAATTGTTCCCAACTTTTTCATCTCCATTATGTGTCCCATCCTGATCATTTCCATTCTAATTGTTACCATTCTGATTATTTCCTCCACCCATGTTAGCATTCAACCCCATTTGACGAGCCATCATCTGCATCATAAGATCCAATCTCTGATTCTATTCCTGTACCCTTTGTTCTGCTACTTGCTGACCCTGTACCAAGGTCTCTAATAACTGTAAGAATCTTTCCTCTCCAGGCTCTGGACCGACATTCTCGCCTCCACCTAATCTTGTATTCCTGTCATCTCGGTCACCCATATTGCTGTCTTGATCAAAGAATACCTCCGTTGTGTTTGTATGACTGGATTCTATACCCCCCTGTACGGATGAACTAGACCATTTTCTTTGTAGGTCTGAACTCCTACTTTGTCTTCCTCTGGTATTGCGAAAATTATAAGGCCCCTGTCGCATGCTCAAACATAAATGCTATGATTTTAGTGTTTTGACATTTCATCAAACACTTTCCCCTCTATCTGCCAATTCCAAATTTCCTATAAGACCTCCACAGGATGGCAGGACTTATAGCTCTGATACCACTGTAATATCCTCCGCTGATTTGAAACTTTGACTTGTAAAAATTTAACTTAAGGAATATTGTCAAACACTTTGTATGCAAACTCATAAAGCTGATTTCCTCAATAAATTGCTTTCCAATGAGTAGATTTACGAACAACTATGAAGTGACATTAAAATGCATAATACCCATCATAACATTTTCACAAACACTTGGCACACATTCAACAATATATGAAAAATCTAGAAACTCTTTCAATCTGCTGATAAAGGGTGATTTTTAAATGTAGATGTGCACTTACAGCTGCCTTAAAGGCTGCAACAACTATTCAGACTTGTATTCAACAATTATTATGCAAAGTATCAAAATTTGACAGAGGAAACCTGGAATTAGTTGCCGTAGTATTTTGCAGATGTAGTCAGCAGCCTTCCAAACTTCTAATCAACCAAAAAAACAAGTAAACTTGATACCAACATTGTTCACGCCGTACTGTAGTGAAATACTGTTCATGCCGACTGTAGCAAAAATACTGTTCATGCAGCACTATAGCAATAACTAACTTCAGATCTGCACCTCAAACCCTTGTAAATTTCTTTATGCGAATGCCCCAAATGAAACCCAGTGTGTTTCTTGAAGTGAAAACACCATTGATCCTCCTGACTGTGTCTTCCAACAGCGAAGAGAATGCTCGCAAAGAGGGATTCCATCCTCCAAGCTCGATAATCAGATATCCAACAACATAACATTAATCTTCATCCAAGCATACAAAAAAAAGCTCTTCCATTTCTTTTATAGTGTTCTCACAAGAGCTCAATCCTTCATTTTCTCAATGTGGGATAAAACATAACTCCCTTTATGTACCTTATGTCTGTGTTATAAAAATAAAGGGAACTCTTTTAATTTAAATATTTCCCACAAACTATAGTCTATGCATTAATAAAGTTAAATATTTAAATTTAACTTTATAAAATGGCTTTATCAATGCATAACAAATCTTATCAATGATAAATAAGTTTTCCTGTCGATTTTAAACAATTACCATCGACATACCACTGTGACTGAATGTCTGGCCATGTCCAAGATGACTTACTATAAATAGTAAGTATGCCCAAAGTTGCCCCAGAACCCCTCAGAAAGACTTGCAACTGAAACTGTCTAGGCCAAATGGCCTCTAAGCCCCTTTAATGTCCTAGTTATCCTACAGGACTATGGGGAAATAGGCTAACGACAACATCATGCTATGAATGCTAGAAAGGGGACATTACAATCCTGCATCCACTCAAACACTCACAACCATAACAAGGAGTCAATATCAATCATTATTAACAACTTGTTTGCATCATCTTTTAAGAATAACATTAACTGAATCAGAACTATGAACATCACATCATGATTACATCAAATAACATCATCATTGAATTTAATATTTCATACGTATCCATCATCATAATTCATTTCAATTAGAAATTTAAAACATCAACTTTCATTTAACTTTTAATTAAGTCTTAATTTTGACCAACTCGACATAGCCACATAAGCAAGAAAAAAAAAGGTTCTAGGGTGAGACGTGACATCCTTTCCCACTAGGAAAAGGCATCGTCCCGATGTCTTGCACAAAAAAAATGGTTTTTTTTTTTTTACACATACCAAAACTATTATGTATCCAGTTTTAAATAGTTTTAAAAAAATGAGGAAATGATTTGTGTAAATCATCAGCATCTTCCCAAGTGGCACTATCCACCCTGAACTGGTCCCATTGGACCTTATACTGGAGTACATCCCTATCTCGTACCCTAAGGGTATGTTGCTCAATGATTCAGGTGGGCTGAACTACCATCACCCCTGGATCCTATACTTGTAATGCACGCCAGTCAAGAATGTGAGATATAGCAAGATGATAGGATTTAAGCAAAGATACATGAAAAACATTATGAATGTGGGCTAAAGTAAGCGGCAGAGCAAGCCGATAAGCAATTGGTTTGATGACTTCTAGAACCTCGAACGGACCAAAAAATCTTGGGCCAAGCTTTGAACTCTTGCCAAAAGAGATTGAACTTTTTTGTGGCCTAACCCTGAGAAACACCTTATCCCCAATTTGAAACTGGCAGAAAGAGCATTTCTTGTCTGCATAACTCTTCTGTTGATCTGCTACCTCTTTCAACCGAATGCGGATTAGAGATACCTATTCTTCCATTTCTCTGAGCATCTCAGGACCTACAATAATCCTATCCTCAACCTTATCCCAATTGATAGGAGTCTGACATCTTTTTCTATAGAGAGCCTCAAATGGGGCCATACCCAAAGATGATTGATAAGAGTTATTATGGGCAAACTCCACTAATGGAAGATATTCCTCCCATTTGTACTGCTGATCCATACAGTACATGTGTAGTAAATCTTCCAATATTTGATTCACCCACTCTATTTGACCATCAGTCTCAGGGTGGTATGTTGTACTGAAATTCAAACGTGTACCTAAAGCAGCGTTCAAGGTTGTCCAAAACCTTGAAGTCATCCAGGTGTCTCTATCAGAAATAATAGTCTCAGGAATACCATGTAGTCGAAAAATCTCTTGAACAAACCTCCTTGCCAATATTGGAGATTCGTCCTTCAGGCTACCAGGAATAAAATGAGCAACCTTCATCAACTTATCAACTACGACTAAGATAACATCATGCCTCTGTCGAGTCATGGGTAAACCCTATACAAAATCCATGCTAATAACCTGCCATTTATACTGTGGAATCTTGTGGGGGTACAAAAGACCTACTGGATGAGCATGCTCAACCTTAACACGCTGGCATTCTAAACACTGGGCTACATACTTCGTCACATCCCTCTTGAGTCCTAGCCAAAAATACAAAGGCCTTAAGTCAGCCATCATCTTATTTACCCCTGGATGCCCTGAAAATGGAGTGTTATGCATTTCCTCAAGTATAATTTTCTGCAATCCTTCAGGATCAAGAACATAAATCTTGTTTTGATATTTAAGTAGACCATCCTCATCCAAAGAATAGTTGTCAAATCTTGGATCAACAACATCCATATCCAAGACTGACTTTACCCATTCATAATGAGTATCCCCAAGAAGATATTGGAGGATATACTCCCTCATGTGTGCTCGAGATGTAGAGATAGCAACAATATGTCTTCTGCGGCTAAGTGCATCTGCTACTTTGTTTTCTTTACCCTTTATATACTTGATGCTGAAATCATATTCACTAAGGAATTTGTGCCATCATCTCTGTCGAGCATTTAGATTTGGTTGAGTGAAAATTTACCTCAACCCCATATGATTAGTCTTTAGCTCAAATGGCCTTCCCAATAGGTAGTGTCGCCACATCTGCAAGGCATGAACTATCACAGCCAACTCTAAATCATGAGGAGCATAGTTTACTTCATGAGATTTGAGTTTCCTGGATTTGTAAGCTACAACTTTACCATCTTGCATTAGAACACCCCCAAGTCCATCCCTTGAGGCATCGGTGGTGACAACAAAATACCCATTTGGGTCTCGAATAATCAAAATAGGCGCTGGAGTAAGTTTTTCCTTGAATAACTGAAAGGCTTTCTCACATGCTTCCGTCCACACAAACCTCTTTCTCTTACGCTGAAGAGATGTAATTGGTGCTGCTATGTAGGAAAAACCTTCAACAAATTTCCTATAATATCCTGCAAGTCCCATAAAACTCCTAACTTCACTGACATTCTCCAGAGTTGGCCATTGAAGGATGGCTTTGATCTTTGCAGGGTCCACGGCGATGCCTTTGGCTGACAAAATGTGTCCCAAATAATGGATCTCCTTTTGATAAAAGGAACACTTAGAGAGTTTCCCATAAAGTTTCTTGTCTCTTAATCATTGCAACACTATCCGCAAGTGTTCTTCATGCTCTTCCAAATTCTTGGAGTATATTAATATGTCATCAATAAATATCTCCATGAATTTATCAAGACAATCTCTAAAAATGCTATTCATCAGGTTCATAAAAGAAGCTAGTGCATTTGTTAGTCCAAAAGGTAAGACTACAAACTCATAATGCCCATATCTTGTTCTAAATGTAGTCTTAGGTATGTCTTCCTCTCGGATTCGAAGTTGGTGATACCCAGATCGCAAATCAATCTTGGAGAATACGATTGCCCCTTTCATTTAATGAAAGAGTTCATCAATCCTGGGTAGTGGGTACCGATTCTTTATGGTCACTTTGTTCAACATACAATAATCTATGCACAACCTTAAGGTACCATCCTTCTTCTTGAAAAAATTACAGGAGCTCCCCACGGTGATACACTAGGGTGTATGAATCCTTTATCCAAAAGTTCTTGTAACTGAATGTTCAATTCATACATTTCTATAGATGTCATGCAGTAAGGAACCTTCGATTGAGGTTCTACTCCTGGTATGAGATCTATTGAGAAATCAAACTCCCTTTTAGGGGGTAATTCGGGAAAATCATCTGGAAATACATCTCTAAACTCTTGTAAAATAGGATGATCCTCTATTTGAGGTGGAGTCTCATCCAGATTTTTAATATGGGCAATGTATAACTGACACCCCTTCCTTTTGGCCTTCTTCAACTGCATTGCTAAAATTTGCCTCAGTTCCAAAGGTCATTTGACACCATTTAGTGTCAAGGAATGACCTGAGTCATCAAGACATCTAATTACCTTATCTCGATAGTCCACCAAGGCCTTATCCTCACTTAACCAATTAATACCTAAGATGACATCATATGAGCCTAGAGGCGCTACATTCAAGTTGACCTCAGTTCGAAAACTAGAAAGTTCCAACTTGCTGCAAGATAAGCATTGCTCTACCCTGCATTCAGCCCTATTACCATACTCTACAATCCATGGTTCTACCATAAAACTATCCCTAACAGGTATCTTGGTTAATATTTTAGGATCTACAAAACAATCAGTAGCACCAGTATCTATTAAGATAGAAATAGGGTAACTGAAAAGTGTATTAGTCATCTGAATGGGAGTGGCCTGATAATCTGCCTATCAGTGATCCATTGCTGCATGGATACGATGTTGCTAAGGAAACTCTTTCTTATCAATTTGTTGTGAACACTTAGCAGCATAATGGTTTCCTCCACATATGTAGCAGCCTCCCCTAGGCATTCTTCTATTTTGACCTCCTCGGTTGTTTCCATTCCTGCCACCACCATTTCTAAAATTTTGATTGTTGTTCTAATTTTCTTTATTCCTGTCAAAATTCTCATGTCCTTTGTCTTTCATGTTCCTAATTTGTTGTTTCTTTTCCTTTCCTTTTGCTCCATCATCTCGATACCCTTTGTTATCCTAATATGTCCTGCTATCCTAAAACTTCCTCTTATAGTTTTGGTTGAAGGATTTATAGGATGAAGCATCCTTCAACCTCTACTCTTGCTTAAGGGCTTTACGCAATGCAAAGTCCATGGTTTCAGGCTCCTGCATCTCAACCTCACTATAAATTTTAGGTCGCAAGCCCATTACAAACTTCCGCGTTCTAAAGAGTTCATCGTGCTAATACTATGGAACATATTTCACCAAATGGAAAAATCGCTCATGATATTGAGTAACATTCATGTTCCCTTGTACTAACTTATAGAAGTCTGTTGTTTTCTTGTCATAATAAAGCTGAGGTAACCATCATTTGTGAAACAACTACAAGAATTCCTCCCAAGTTACCTCTCCATGTTGGAATCTCTTTTTAGCCATAACATTCTCCCACCAGTTGACTGCTTCACCCATTAGCTGATAGGTGGCCCATACTGCTCTAGATTTCCCAATGTAGTTTCACACTAGAAAGTACTTCTCCATGCTAGTAATCCAAGCCTTTGCATCTTCTCCAGAAGCTCTTCCATGGAAGGTGGGTGGAGTTACCTTCTTGAGATCTTTGCTCAAATCAGCAACTATCTTAATCCTATCAGAATTAAGGAGAGAACTTTGACGGTTAGCTTACGCTTTCTGCTCTATTTCAGACCTCCTAAGAGCTTCAACCATCTGCTCATCTTCACGTTTCTTCCTTAGCTCCTCTTCCTGCTTACTTGAGGCTTCAGAGTGTTGATCCTCCTCACGCTTCCTGGCCTCTTCTTCGGCTTGTCTACCTCGAGCCCCTTGTTCTAGGTTGTCCATCCGCTAACTTTTTTGTTGTAACAAAGCCCCCTATTGGGTTAATAGTGCCATAATTTGATCCAACCTCTCGTTAGGCTCTTCAACCCGTGCACTACTGCTCGACCCAACTTTTTGTTTAGATCTTGTGATCATACCATGTGTCAGATATGCAATATTTAGAAGAATAAAATGGCTTGGCCAAGCACTTTCAACCCAGATTTACCTATAGAAGAAACAAAAATAGAATGCAACCATTCTACAATACTGGCAGATAGGGAAACTAAACATGAATATATCCACCTATTTATCCCATAAATCGCTACATTACACCCGACATGAGGGGATATACTTGTTAATGCTACCATCAAGTTTACATATAAATTCAAAATTATTGCTCAATATTAGCCATTCACAATACTACTGGAAAACTCTATACACTTCAGACTTCTGTGGTTACATGGTTTAGTCAATTTAAAAGTACTGATTCATTCAAAATACTACGTTATACTGATTATTCATCTATTCAATATGTAAGAGTTGAAAACAACATTTCCAAGTGCATTGTTTAAGGAATTAGGAATTAGTAGGCTCATGCTATTAGTAAGTTGGTTGATGTTTTACATAAAATTCCAGTTACTCATAGACCAAGGATAGTCTAAACTGTAATGGTGGGAGTAATGTTCAAAGGTTATAAAGATTCCAACTTTATCACTTACCCTAAATGATCTGAGAAAAACAAACAAGTTTCAAACACGAATTCACTATTGTAAGATTAATCCTCTAGCTTTCAAGTTGTGTTGTACCTCAGTAATGCAACCGAATAAAAGGAAGTTCAACATATTAAAATAAAACATAACCTAGCTATGTGGATATTAAGGAGACCCTACAGAGTTGTTGACATCATGACTTCTTGATTTATGGATTAATACCTCTGATTTATCCTATTAAGTAACGTTTAGAGGGGTACTAACATTTTCCAGTCAATAACAATGTACTCATAGCAAAATGTAAAATGCGTCTACTCCTAACATTCCAGTTCCAATATAATGTTTTTGGAAGGTACAAAAAACATCACGGGTCAATCCATTCTTAACAAAAACTTCCATAATTAAGGAAAGATTTGATCTAAATGTATCACATAGTGTAGTTGGTTATCACATCAATCTAACACATTGAAGGTTTCTAGTTCAGTCTGGGTGGCGCCATCATACCATTGGTCTGATCTAATGTATAAAAGAAAAACACACAGAAAAAGAACAAGAAGCAGTATAAATTTTTAAGGTATTTTGGTTCTTTTCTCAGATTCCCTGCCATTGTTATGACTCAAATGGTTGCTCTAAAACCCCAATTTAGTTTTTAATTTACTGGTACAATTTAAGAGATTTTTAATACCTCGTTTCTTTTTAATCAGTAAAATATGACACTAAAGATTGCATTTTTTTAGAAGATCATCAAGAATGCGGAAACAGAGTTTATATTTATGTATTTTCAAACATAAAGCAGTTCATTTCGTATGAATACACCTGCAATTGTAAGTCATAGGCAAGGAAAGACGTAGGGAAGAACCTAAATAGTTTTATGCTTGTCTGAAATGTTGCTCTTACAGTTTGGTTGTTGACTATTGCCCTGAATCCGTGGCCTCCAATCTGCCACTTTCAACCTCCTTCTTCGTCCCTTGCATTTTTGCTTTGTACTACCCCCTCTCTTTTCCCAAAAGAAACCTATATTAACACATTCCATTCACCATTTGATGGTAACTGACCTAACTGCCCCTTTAGCACTCATCCGAAAAAGGTACAATATATCCTCTTTTTTTTTTTTTTTTTAACAAAATGTCTTTTTATGAGAACATCTCAACATTTTTTTTTTAACAATTGGTTTCACAAGAAAGCATATATAGTCACTTTTGTTATAAAAAGTGGTAGTAAAGAATGCTCCTAAAAAGAGTCTTAATGCTATCCACAATATGTTCAATTAACATTAGATCAAACTTTTTCGTCATTAGATTTATATTTACCTATTTCAAAATCTCTTATTTAAATAAAATGTTATTTCCACATTCATTCTAATATCTAAAAATTAACATAGTAATGCATAGTAACAATATTCTAACATCATATAAATCCTAAGTGAAGTGTGTGGTCGCATGGTCATCCGACACATCCCCTTCTAGGAGGCTAACTTTCTCTACCTCGACCACACTTCCATCGTAACAATCTTGCATCCACTCAAACACTCACAACCATAACAAGGAGTCAGTATCAATCATTATTAACAACTTGTTTGCATCATCTTTTAAGAATAACATTAACTGAATCAGAACTATGAACATCACATCATGATTACATCTAATAATATCATCATTGAATGTAATATTTCATACGTATCCATCATCATAATTCATTTCAATTAGAAATTTAAAACATTAACTTTCATTTAACTTTTAATTAAGTCTTAATTTTGACCAACTCGACATAGCCACATAAGCAAGAAAAAAAAAGGTTCTAGGGTGAGACGTGACAAATTCCAAAGGGGAAACCTATCTGCTAACAAGTTGAAAATAAAGTCAGTGTGTTAAATTTTATCGCTAGGGATAGAAAATAAAAATTTATCTTCATTTTCCGCCTGATAGAATTCATTCAAAGAAGCACTAAAATACTACATCAGTTCATACACATTCCAAATAAGAAAATGAACATGAAATTGGGAGTTATAAATCAAGAATGAGGCAAGTAATGAACATTTTTAGTCTGGATAAAATTCTCTTTCTATAGGAAGAGCACTAAATTCCATTACCGATATAGTAATAATAAACAACTGGTAAGCTATTCCATGGGATTAATAGTAACAATCACATTTTGGCATACATAGTTTTAACGACATGAATCATAATGGTCAAAAAATACAGAGTTTAATTCTCAATTTGACCTCAACCACACACATAAAATCAGGAATTGTAAATCAAAATAAGGCAAGTAATGAACATTTGAAGACCTCTATTCACAAGATAGGGAATTTTCTCATCTCCAAAGATCAAATCAATATAATTGGGGACGGAAAGAGTTTGGAAGTATTGAAGAATTTTCAGAAATGTACAAAGAACAAGAAAATTACCATAAACTTACCTGCCCATAGGGTGAGAAAATTTCTAGCACATTATAGTCTTCATAGAGGAACTATTTCAAGAGATAAAACGAGCGCACATATAGTCTTCACAGAGGAACTGGTCTTCCAATGGTGTTGTGTATGCACAGGACACAAATCACCCACTGTGATGAATAAGTTTGGAGAGTCCAATTCAAAATCTGTAAAAATGTGCGATGTTCATGGTGGGCAGTGGGCACAGATGCAACATACCAAAAAACCCACACCAATTGAGAAAACTTCATTGAAGCTCTGAAGAGTGCTTGAACGTGGAGTTGGCATGTCAAGAAAAATAAAAATATTTGAAAGGAGAATCCACAATATACTAGCAAATGTGCACTTTTTGATTTGTGAGAGAGGATAATCCACAATATAGAGTGATTCATGGCCAAATACTCCAGCGTGCGGCCTTTAATTCTCACCTAAATGCAAGTCATGGTCTCAATTAATATCCAACCCAAGCGCCTATGAAACTCTAAATATGCAATTTGAACTGTGGTGAAAAACTATCTTACCGACGAAATGAATTGGTTATGACGATCTGCAACGCGCAAGATATCTCTTCTGCAGATCATCAGATGCATTGGTATTTCATGTCGCTCTTTGTCACTTTATTGGCATGTTCCTCTCAATCAATTTCCTAGCTTTTCACCTCGAGCCCTCCCTGTCATTAATCACCAACTCTTTATCAAAGGAGTTGTAAAATATAATACATTTTTTAATATTTGATCAAATCCACGAGATTAGACAAAAATATATTAATCTGAAATCATTTCAGTCGAGAGTTTTTCGATGTGAGTTGATTTCTGGCTGGAGCTAACTTTGAAGGGAAAGTCTATCGGCAGACGTAAAAAATGGACCGTAAATGATAGGAAAGATTTAGTTCAAATCATTCTAGGGGCATTAGAATTTGAATTGAACATGATAACAAGTTTTAACATAAATGATGAAAGATTTAGTAAACTAAATCTTTATTCAAATCATTCCATGATGATAGATTGTGGTAAAAAAGAAATATAATTTTAATCATTCAACATAATTAAGATTGTATAGTCTGAAACCATTTACCGATAATGATTTTTCAGCATGAATCAAATTCTAGTTGCAAGCAACCTCATAGGAAAAGCCTATCAGCCAATAATACTATAAAATATTAATTTTTTGAATTTTAAAATATTTGTAAAGTGTATGTTGATGGATAAAAGTAGAAGAAAACAATGCTTATATCAATTTATTAAATTTATTAAAATAAAAATATCTAAGTTATAAAGGGATTCATTTTTTTAATTGGTAAGTGGTTGAAGTTAAGATTAATTATCATTATGTATTGCGATTAATTGTTATTAATTATTAAGTTCATGTAGATTCAATTCCTTGACCTCCCTAATAAGAAGCTCACAATTTACCATTGTATTGTAGGTTCTTACCTAGTTATTAAGATATTATTTTAAACAAAACAAAACTAACAATCGCATCTTAGTGTGCAATGGATACGCTGAAGACATATTTAAAGTCAAATAAAGATTTTTTTTTAGCATATATTTATGGAACTAATAAGAGTCAAAAAAGAGACAAATGGGAAAAATAAGATGGACGAAATAAATATCCTAGCTAAAATATATTCACAAGCGTAACCCCCAACCTAACTATAACTTTAACCATCATCTAGAACGTCATATTTGTCGCATTTGCAACGAATTTAAAGGCTTTTGGCCGACATATAAAATGTTGACAGTTGTCCTGTAGGAATATTTTTACTCACGTACTTGGGTGCGTCATGTGCCGACCCAAAATGATTAATTGTATACCTTCAATGCCACAAAAAGTTCATCCTTGACGAAACGAGGACCACATTACCAGTGCCGTTTGATTCTGTGCCCGGAAAGGATTCGCAAAGCAGAGTAATCACCTTTCAGCCGCTCAGTGCAATCCAATCTACAATGGCCCCTCCATCTGCATCTGATTCCAGAATTCCATGGGGCGAGAACATCCAAAGGCGTCATGTGGTGATGTTTCCATTCATGGCGCAGGGCCACATCATTCCCTTCCTTCACCTCTCCAAACTCCTCGCCTCTCGAACCGGATTCACCATCACCACCGTCAACACCCACCATTCAACATTCACGCCTTAGCACCCACCATTCAATCTGACCCCTCTCTTGACATTCGCCTGGCGGAGCTCCCTTTCTCCAGTGCCGATCATGGCTTAACACCGCGTACTGAGAACTTAGATTCGCTGCCTTATTCGCAGTTCGTCACTTTCATGGAAGCCGCAGAGCATTTGCAGCCCCATTTCGAAGATCTGATCCGTAAGATCTCGGAAGAAGATGGCTGCGCCCCTCTCTGCATCATCAGCGACATGTTCCTCGGCTGGACCCAAGACGTCGCCGACACGTTTGGAATACCCAGAATCTTCTTCCTCACCTGCGGCGTCTATGGCACCTTGCTTTACTACTCTATGTGGAATCATCTGCCGCACACAAAGACCCACTCGGAAGAGTTCGCCCTCCCAGATCTGCCTCACGTTTCGCTGCACCGATCTCAGCTTCCCACTAATATAAAAATGGCGACAGGAACGGATCCCTGGAGCTTGTTTCAGGCTCGCCAGTTACCCCGCAATATGCGCAGCTGGGGATTTATATGCAACTCCTTCCAACAGCTCGAGAACGGATATTTGGAACATCTCAGAATATCCACCGGCAGGCCTGTCTGGGCGGTTGGCCCTCTCCTTCCTCAAGAGTTTCTCTCTTCCACTCAATCCCATGTTATGTCTGATGAGTTATTGCAAGGTAAGGATGCAACCACCGATGCGGTTTCCTGCTTGCCGTGGCTCAATTCTCAGAAAGTTCGTAGTGTGATCTACGTTTCCTTCGGCTCGCAGAACACGATCTCTGCGTCGAATATGAAAGAGTTGGCACTTGGTTTGGAATCAAGCGGGCAGCCCTTCATCTGGGTAGTCCGGCCTGGTGCAGGGCACCCTGACAAAGTCATGGAAAAACATTAAGTCCTAAAGTCTAGAAAGTTATTTAAATAAGTTTTAAAATTTAAATATTTAAAAAGTAATGGTCAAATAAGGATTAGTTGTTTTGTTAGAGGATCCAACTACTTTGGATCGGTTAAGGGAGTTATTTTAAGTATATGTAAGTCTCAAAAGGCATGAGGGTACAGTGGTGAAGTTGGAATTTTAGATTGTACAAACTGTGTCCATATTGGAATTAATAATAGTTGCTTTCTTACAAATTTGAAGTCTTTTGATGCTGTATTGACCTATTGATTTGGAGATAGATGTGTAATGATTTTTTAAAATTCCATTAGATCTAGTTCCAAGTGATTTTTAATACTAATTCAATCATTAAGATTGACTATTCTGTAGAAATCTCTAATTTTTGTTTTAGTGCCAGTCATGGATTCATGAGATCCATCCCCTTTTATACATATTGTTTCTTGGGGATGGATCCACACTTGTAATATAATTTCCTAACAATGATTATGAAGGAATGAACCCCATTTGCAGGAGAATAAGAGAGGTTGGTCATGTTGGAGGGTAGAGAAGTGATTGGACAGTCACAGGAGAAAGGAATACTTGTCTCAGTAAATTGTAGTTTAGTGCGGGGGTCATTTCTCCAAAGTTTTCTATTGGATCTTGCCAAATTTTGGATATGTTGGAGAGAGACAAATTGTACCAAATATAAACAGTTTGATTGAGCAAATAAAGTTTGGTTCAAAAGTTATGAATGACTATTGTCGGGTCTATCTAAGGGGCAGTGACATGGCGGTTTGTGATGAATTTTCTCATGAATGTGTTAAGGGAGTTTTTTGAAAGGATTAGATGTTGTACGGGGATCTTTAGAGAATCCTAATTTGTGATAAGGAATAGTGGGTCCATTGATATTGACTCTAGTGGATAGGTCTTTGGAAGAAGTTGAAGCAATAGTATTCCGAGGACAGTCATAATACATATGATCAAATATGCATTGTTGCATGAGAGGAAGATTTCCAACAGTATAGACATTAGTATGTGGAGTCTAGTGGAGTCTAAAGTGTTCGGAGTTGACCTTTGATAGGTCTATAGAGCGGAATGGGTCCAAGAGTGATCAGTGATTGGAGAAGGGGAAAGTTTCTATCAAACAAAGAAGGAAAGAAGTTATTAAACTATGAAGGAATCGTAACATTCCACTAGCCTCTACATCACGGCCCCCGCTTGGGGTGCCATTGACTACAGAGTTTTCCTCAGAGTTTCTTTCGGATGGATTCGGAGAGCGAATGGGGGCCAAGAATTAGGGACTGGTTATTAAGAAATGGGCGCCCCAACGTGTGATTTTGTCCCATCCTTCGACGGGAGGATTTTTGAGTCACTGTGGGTGGAATTCGACATTGGAGAGTCTGAGCCAGGGAGTTCCCATGATTGGATGGCCGATCGCAGCCGAGCAATACTTCAATTCGAAGCTTCTAGAGGAGGTCGGCGTGTGTGTGGAGATGTGCAGAGGAAGTGAGGGAGAATTGGGGAAGGAGAAGGTGGAGAGGACGGTGAAGATGTTGATGTCGGAAGAGAGAGGCGGGCGACTGAGAGAAAGAGCAGCGACCATGAGAGATGCTGCCAGAAGAGCAGTAATGGACCGTGGAGATGGAATCGACAAAGGCTCGTCCATGCGTGATGTTGATGACATGATACACAATATTCTGACCACTTATACTGGTTCTCAATCCTTGTGAAGGATGATAAGTATTGACACCGATTTTCATGTTTAATTGTCCCCGGGTTCTGTTGAGATCAGATGATGCCAATGTTGAATTTACTTATTGTGGAGGGAAAACAGTATCCCTTCAATCTGTATGTGTGATATTTCTTAGTGCTCCTTACTTTGAGTGCTCCTTTCTTTAAGGACAATTTCTAAAATGATCACTACCTATCTTTAGCCAACAAGTCATTATTTTGTATTTTTTAAATGCAATTTATCATCATTTTTCATATTAAAAGATCAATGAGAATTATTATTTTATATTTGTGATAATTTCTAAAAAATTGAAAGTGATGCTAAATTTTGTTAGATATTAGAATTGATATGTTATCTCTTATCTTATCATTGAATTATTGTTTTAATTATTATTTTATATTTGTGATATTTCTTAGTGCTCCTTACTTTGAGTGCTCCTATCTTTAAGGACAATTTCTAAAATGATCACTACCTATATTTAGTCAACAAGTCATTATTTTGAATTTTTTAAATGTCAATTTATCATCATTTTTCATATTAAAAGATCAATGAGAATTATTATTTTATATTTGTGATAATTTTCAAAAATTTGAAAGCGATGCTAAATTTTGTTAGATATTAGAATTGATATGTTATTTCTTATCTTATCATTGAATTATTGTTTTAATTATTATTTTATATTTGTAATAATTTCTAAAAATTTGAAAGCGATGCTAAATTTTGTTAGATATTAGAATTGATATGTTATCTCTTATCTTATTGTTGAATTATTGTTTTAATTATTATTTGTTTGTTCTTAAATTGGCATACATCAAGTTTTTGTTTGAAAGTTAGATGTGAGATTTTGAATTTATAATTTTTGTTAATTGTTAGTCTAGAGGTTATCCAATATCAACATCAATCATTTTTAATTTCACCAATTGTCTATCCTTTAATTTTGTTTGAATAAGATAAATTTAGAATGATGTGTATAAATAGAAGTACAATAATTTTTCTATTTATAATAACTTGCAATTATGATAATAATTATAGAAGTTTCTTACATGTTAAGGTTAGCATCATTACTTTTCATTTTCAATAGATAAAACTAATGAACTTGATTATAAAATTAAAATGATAAGGTTATTCCATAGGTTTGGTTATGATTAAATTTTTAGGATTATGGTTGATGTAAAAATATTACTTCAGTCTTATATTCTTGTATCAATCACAATTCAAAAAACTTAATCATACATATGAAACAATCTTGCCATTTTAATTTTCCATCACTAAATTTTTTACATTATGATTAAATTTAAATGAATTATTAGAATTTTTATTTATAATTTAAAATAGTAATATTCTTGATGATTATTTAAAATATTCTAACTTTTTAAACGTACGATAAATAATTTTGTATAATTTATATTATTAATATATCTTTGATTAAGCAAGCCTGAATTTATACTAAGAGGGGGATGCTTACATCTAAAGCGAAACACCCACGCAATAGCGGTTGCATGTATAAATGACGTCGACGTTATTAACAGTTAAATGCATCACTTTAGCAAACTAGCTTTATTGTAGCGATTCATTTTTAACAAATTAGCAGAACTAGTAAATGTGAAACTAACTGGGCGATATGTATATGTCTTGAAAATGAAACACTACATTATAGTGTAGCTTTCAACATGGTGAGTAGTATTTCATAATAATAATAATAACAACACCATCGATTACTTACACTGGTGGGAAATATTCTAGTTAAGTGCAAGGAGGTGAATAAGTTTTTTTGAGGGAATAGTTAATCTTTCTGCGGATGTGAAGACTCCTGATTAGTTTTAGTTTTATATGACGTTTTGCCTACTTGTAAGGAAGCACATTGTGGCATACAAATCGCCGTTGGCAGGACTTTCTTGTCTGTACTGAAATCATCCTAGAAATTGGCCCACTCAAATATATTCTGTTTTTGATGTAACCTTTAGCAGATCTAGACATCATAATCCGCATGCCGAGATAGCTATGTCATTATAAAAAATATACAGATTTAAATAAAATGGAGTGGAGAGTTTTGAAAAGTTGTGTGTTTAACTTCTATATTTAATAATAATAATAATAATTTGGACTATCTGTCCAAAATAAGGGTTTCCAATGAGGTTTTTTTCATGATGATAAGGTCAGTATTTCTAATTTAGATAAATATTATTGTTATCACTATTCAAAAAGAGACACAATGCGTCATAGTTCCTGCCTAACGCATAATGCTTGTAGAGGTGTAGATGAGTGAGAAGAAGGTTAAATAGTTCTAAATTAACATTGTGAATGCATTAAGTTTTTCCTAGAAATGCACTTGTGATCTGATAGGATGGCTCATATTTTGTTATTAAATTCTCATCCTAGAAATGCACTTGTGATCTAATAGGATGGCTCATATTTTGTTGTTAAGTTCTTGTGTTATATTATTATATCTTTGGGCATTTAAGCCCAAGAATAAGAAGCCAAAGTCCCTAGCATGGCACTAAGTACTTAATATCATACTATGATCAATACATATGCTTTAGACAAATTTGCACCTTCTACATTGACAACTTAAAATATGTGCAATGAGGAAAGATATCCATACCAATATTTGAATTATAGAACTTGAGGAAGTGATGAAGCATTTGGAGTATCACATTATATGTTTAAGCATACCATGCATGCTACTAGAAAACCATTAGTAGTTGGAAAAGCTTCCCCAACTATGTATTATTCTCATCTTGATTATCAAATGAAATGCACACTATTTTTAATCATTAGCAATGGACAAAAACTAGGATAGAGATAAATAGCAGTATAGAACAATAACAACATAAACCTATATGCAAAGGAAAAAAGGATAAATAATATAGAGGAGGAAGAGAAAGAGAGAGACAATAGTAAGATATAGTGATATCAACATAAGTTGTGTGTGTGAGAGAGAGAGAATTGAATATAATTATTTTTCTTAATAAAACAAATAGTTAAAATAAAATCATGGTTATAATAAAAAATTAAAATATATTAAATTTTAATTAATGAAACTAAGAATTTAATTTTTATATTAAAATTCACATTTCTATAAATGAGAACTAGAATATAACTATTTAAATTTAATACATAGTTTATAAAAACTTAATAAAAATTTATATAAATTTTAGAATTGAATTTTTTTTTTTATAGTTATTTCATTTAATATTTTTTTAAATATAAAATATAATTATTAATTAAATATTAAAATATATTTTTAAGTTCTAAATATATTTAAACTAAATGATAAATTGTTTAAATAAAAAATAGTAATAATAATAAATGATATAGTTTATAAATTGTAACACTTATCAATTATACATATTACAAACACTATTATAAAATATAATTAAAAAATAACATTGTTTAATTAATTTTTATAAAAGTAAAACAATAGTAATAATTTAACTACTTTTATTAAAAAAGAAAACTTAAAAAAAATTAGAAATTCAAATATAAAGATATAACATATTGATATATATATATATATATATATATATATATATATATATATATATATATATATATAAAATCTAACTTATGCATTACATGAAGTTTTAGAAACAAGTCATATCAAATAGTCAAAAATAAACATCAATGTAAAACTAATAATAAATATATGTAAAATAAGAGATTAAAAATATTTAACTCTATATTTAAACTTGCTAAGAAAAATAGATTGTGATGATTAATACTGATTAGACATGTTGTGTGAGGTGGAAGATAAAATAATTGAAAAAAAAAATCTTATCAACTTGTCACAAATGTGGAAAAGATAAAGTTGTAATTAATGCATGGTGAAGTTGTTAGAAAATATTTGTATTTTTGTTGAAGAAAATTAGTTTTCTCCCCCACCAAAATTAGTATGGACCAATAGAATGAATGAAAAATGTGATTTATAAAATAATGAAAAATTAGAAAAAGATATAAACATTTGAAATATCATATAATCTTTTAAATTTTTTGATTTGATTGGTCAGTGTTAATGTCAAATTAGCACTGGCATGAATGCATAACTATTGAACTAAAAAAGAGAGAGTTGTGTTTTGGTTTTTATATATGGGTGTGATGGAATGATGTGTCCTTGTATTACTATATAATATTTCATGGCACAATGATAGCACAAAGGAAAATAGCATTTAATTATAGTTATATTAAAATAATTGAAAAAATCTATATATAAAAATTTAGACTAATTAGTTTCAATACTATGAATTATTTATGGAATGTTTAATTCAATTTTAATATTTCAAAATATTTTAAAAGACTATTTTAAAGTTGCAAATCTGATTGAATGAATAGTTTTGTAACAAGATTGAAATTTATTGCTTTACCACCCTCTCACTTAATTTCTAAAGAATATTATGAGGATTTCTTATGCTAGTTTTATAGATCCAATTTTAGCAACTTTTATAACTTTGATCCTTAGTTCTCTTTGTCTACCTAATATTGAAGTCTTGGAAATATTAAAAAATATTCTTCTTTTTTCAAGGGGTCACAAGACTTTTGTTTGGATCACTAGGTTCATTTGTTATACATTAATCACTTATAATGATTATCTTTATGACTCTGATAAGGTTCAACAAATAATAAGAAGGAATACAACTAGGATGAATTATAAAAGAGTATAAGATCATATACTTCTATCTATTAATCTAAGAATTACTCTTTTTGTTAGTTTTGATAGCTTCCTTGTTTTCTCTATATTGGGCAATCATGCATTTAACCCACATGACCATACAAATTGTTGATTATTTCAACAAAATAAGGTGAAGATAATTATTAAATTACTATTATAGTTACATAAAAGAGCTTGAAATAAAGCAAAAACAATATTCAAGAAGTTTATAAAAAACACTAAAAGCTTATTTGGAAGCCTAAAATGAAATAATTTGATCTTGAAAAAGAATTGAGACATGCTTTAATAGAGAATTTTGTAGCATTTGGCCCAACTCTTCAAAATGTTCTCAAGAATATTTTTTGGGACAATTGGATTGTAGTTACAAATTCACAACCTAAGGAAGTCTCTATATCATTTTTTAAATGGTGAAAATAAATATGAGTTTCATAAGCCATTATCTTCAAAGTTGTTCCCTTTTTCCCAATAAAGCTTCTAAAATTCATATGCTATAACCTACAAGTTACCTAAAAGTGCTTATTATTCCCATTATACCAAATACAGATTTTATTTAACTCAATCATATTGTTTATAAGAAATTGAGCTAAATTTCCCTTTTTGTATTCTTTTTTTTTGTTGCATCTAATTCAATTCTCTTTCACTACCTTTTTATGATACTCATACTCAGATCAATATAAATATAAATATTAAATGCATTGAGCCAATTTTAAAAAATGATAAGATAATATTCCCTTATTAACTATAAAATAAATCCCTAACTAGTGTTATTATAATAACATCTAGCCCATAGGAAAGAGCTTACAACACATGGGTAAATTGTGAGTCTCTCATCAGGGAGGTCTTGGGTTCAAATCTACTTGAAATTAACACAATAATAATTACTCTTAACAATAATAATCTAGGCTTCAACCAATTACCTATACAAAAAAATAGCATCTAGCCCATGTCTTAATTTTGTTGTAACAAACATCAAGGATAGAAGAAAATATAAACATTCATTATTGGGACCTAGTTGAACTCAATTACAGTAAGTGTGGCTAGGTGGAAGAAAATATACCATTGATATATATCAAATTATGATCAAATGTATGCTTAAAATATGTAGTTTAATACTAGTTTTTTTGCAATGGTCACATTTCAAAAGGAACCCAAAAATTGTGATGTTGGGTGTGTCTTGAGGATTTTGGCTTTAAATAGGTAAAATGCATTTGATAGTTTAAAATATTTAATTTTTCAATAACGCGGGTTTAAAATTTTTAATATTTAAAATTAAATTTGATAGTTTAATTTTTTCATAGTTGAATAAGGAACTTTGAAATACATAGGCTAAGCTTAGGACTATATTTGAAATATTCAATAATTGAAAACCATAATAGTAGGTTCTAAGCCATAAGAGAGAATGTCCACT
This sequence comes from Cupressus sempervirens, assembly GCA_028749045.1. Taxonomy (NCBI): domain Eukaryota; kingdom Viridiplantae; phylum Streptophyta; class Pinopsida; order Cupressales; family Cupressaceae; genus Cupressus; species Cupressus sempervirens. The sequence goes on from CM053783.1 coordinate 388,547,667, forward strand.
TGGAAATCTAAGATCAAATTTAAGTTATAAGGTTGAGGGGTGGATCAAAAATTTGAACTAAAACCTCAAGTTTTATGTGCCATGTCCCTCTTGGAACAAACTTTATCAAAAATGATGAGAATTAGATAATTGGTAGGGGTAAAACTCTAAAAGGGAATAGGATATTATTGTCTAAGGTATTTAATTCCAAGCATGTTATAGGACTTATGATCAAATATGTAGATAGATTGAATATATGATGAGATTGGGATCAAGGAACTAAAACATAAGGTTCGAAGTTCATGTTGGAATGTAGGGCCCACTAAGAAAGAGTGTTGAATGTTCAAGTGTTTGTTTGTAAAAGGGAAAGTAAAAAGAAAAAAAATGATATTTGTAAAATAATACTCTAGGCTATGTTTGGAGCCTATGATCTAATTGGGATGTGAGAAAAATACCTCAAGAAAGGGGAAGTTAGAGTATGGATGGAAAAATAGACTTTAGGCCTTACATTCCATGAGTAAACTAAAGACATATTTTAATCTTGTCATTCACGTTGAGTTTTGTTTGTAAAATCCCTTTATAGTTTGTAGAATCGAAAAAAATTTGGGTATTTCAAATAGAGCCCAAGGTTCACACATAAAGAACCAACATCCCTTCTTGCATTCCTCCTTCCAAGACTTTTTGTCATTTGAAATGAGATAGTTTAATATAAACATAGTGGATGAAACCTCTCAATTGGAGTTTCTTTTCTTGTTAAATTTCTCAATGGCAAAGTAAGAAAATACTCCTCTCTTGTTGATCCTCTATCCTTCTTGAAAATGTAGATTAATTTCTCTAGGTTAATGATTCAAATTTTAAATCAAGTCTCTTCTTATTTTCCTACCCCCCAAAACTATAATTCTTTACTTGAAGACTACTATAGATTTTTAAGGGACAAATACAAAATAATGTGTAACATAACTCTTTCTTATTTAATTACATATGAATGAAATCCTTGCACTAAAATAATCCAAGGCATAAAAAGATGAAATCCTAAATTTTGACAATTTATATGAATTCTATTCAAATATATTAAAAGTATAATATGTATTTATTAAATAATAAACACTACTAGTAGCTTAAGCCTGTATTATTTATCTAGTCTTTGTACTAAATTAATATACTTCTAGTTAGATATCTAGATCATTTTTTCAATTATCTTTACTACCTCCTTTATTGTGATACATATGAAATAGTTTTGTATTGTATTATACTGTCATGTTCTAAAATTATATATATATATATATATATATATATATATATATATATATATATATATATATATATATATAAGCTCAAAATTTCTACACTTATTTGAACATTGTTTTTTTTTCCTATCTAACCAATTTGTAGAAGAACCTCAAATTATTTTAACCTCCAATAGCTTATTAGGAGAAATGTAGGTGTAGTACTAGTTCTTTTGTAGAGGGTTATTGATAGATATTAGATGTATATATCAATTATTAATAATAAACAATCACAAATTATAGGGAAAGAAGACCGTAGACAGAAGAATTGTGTTAGATGGACGTTCTTTGTATGATATAATATGGGTAAGAAAGTATGATCTTAAATGTTGATTTATTTAAAGTCTCATAATAATTAAGAATTATTCTTAATTTGAATGTTTATCATGTTTTATTTCAAATTAGTGATAAGTGGTAAATATTTTATATCGTATTGTCAATAATATAATATAAATTTTTCTTGTAACTCCTTGTGATCTAAGAAATGAACCTTAAAAAATTACTTCTAATATAAAATTTTATTTAAACATTAGTTAAAGTCAATAGAATCGAGATGCCATCGAAGAGCTCCCCTACAACAAATAAATCCTCCAAATCAATAGCAAACATCTTTTTCCACTTACGACCTTTGATTCCCATCTTTAGAAAATGCATACAAATCCCAAAGGATTTTCACCTCGACTTCTTTCTTTGCACTAGTAGGCATGGGAAACGCTTTGGTCGACACTAAAAATACATTTTTTTAAAGAATTTTTTTTAGTTTTTTTATTGTTAAAATGAGGCCTTCCATGACTTATCATGCTTATAGTAAAAACTAAAGAAAAATAAAAATACTAGGGATTCCAATCTATAATGCAATGCCACTTCCACAAATTAATTTAATCCAATGATCTTTCAATTATTAGAGGACTTGTGTAAAATATCAATTTTTTTGAATCTTGGGATGCATTTTCCAATGTGGACATTTCAGTTATGGGTACACATATATTTGGACCATTTCAAAATTTTCATTAAAAAAATACATAAAAATCTATAAGAATAGAAACAAAATGATTGAAAATTAAATTAAATTTGTGAACAATTATAGATGCCTAACCAAAACACTTAACAACATATATATATATATATAACAAAGAAAAATCAAATATAGATATTCTTTTTGAGTTGGTCTAATTGAAAGCATATTCACAATGAATCAACCAATCTAGATTTCAAACAACTTTCTGCATAAATTTCTCAATCTCTTTCTAACTCATGCTAATTTGCAATAGTTTTTATGATTTCACCAAAATTATTGGTGTGATTATTTTCTAGGTTTACAAAACAAGACATGACTATAATTTATGAGACAAGGTTGTCTCAAAGGAACTCTAATTTAGATGAAAAAGAATCTTGACCAAATATCTTGAAAAAGAGTAGAGAAGAAAAATTATAACCCAAAACTTGGGTAAGTGCAAGAAGTTGGGTCTCACTTTTGGACAAAAAGTGGAAGTTTTTTTCCTATTTTAAAATTTCTCGTGAATTGATGTCAAAACTTGAGACATTTAGACATTGAATATTAAAAAAAAATTAGAAATAAAAATTATATTGCTTGGAATCTACTTTTTGAATATGTAGCCTATTTGTATACCCATACGGTAGTTTTTTTTGGTATGGATCTTTAAAAACCACTTTTTCAAAATGCCTATTTCAGGACCATACCACACTTGTGTACATACAATATAATTTGACACAAATAAATAATTTTTTTGTAAATCCTTTCAATGGAAGTTACCTAACACACCAAAGGTTGATGATAATAATTTTCCTTAGTTTTTAATTGAATAATTTTTAATTGTCTATAAATGTAAATTTTAAAACCTCTTGTGTATGAACACCATAATTTGATCAAAATTTCACTTCTTTCAAAAAAAAAAAATTGCATGTAGGTTGACATAAAATAAAAAAGTTATTAAAGTTTTAGTGAACCTCGCTAGTTTACATTTAGGTATAATCTTTGATTAAAAAATAATGCAAAAATAGTAAATAAAATTATAACACTATAAAATTTATATTTATGAAATCGGGAAAGTGAGAACTCTAATGAGTTTTTGTTTTGTAAAAAGAATTTGATCGGGAAGACCCTCTAAAAGTTATGGCAAAGCGTGAATTTGTCAGTTCAATGCCTTAGCCAAAACTTGAGAGGTCAAGTCATAGGCTTGGTCTCACCAAGCCTATACCGAACCAAAATCTGAGGCACGAGAAAAAAAATCCCATCCCATGTTGTAAGAAACAAGCACCCATTATTTGAAATTCAAAAACTAGGTGTCCGTTTTGAAAAAAGTTAAATTGGTAAAAAAATTGAATATTTAAAAAACGGGCACCTAATTTTCGAAAAACATGTACCCATTTTTTATTTTTTTTAAATGGATGCCCATTTTTAAAAAATTAATTTTATTTTATTTTTTTAAAAATGTACCTACTTTTTGAAAATAAAAAATGGGCACCAAATTTTTTTTTAAATGGGTGTCCATTTTTTGAATTTTAGATTGGGCACCCAAGCCTAATACGGGTGCCTGTTCTTTAAAAAATGGGTGCCCATTTCTGAAAGATCATGATCTCAATCTGTGGACTTTTGTAGAATTGAGACCCAACTTCTTGCTTCTACCTACTTATACAATTGCAAAAATATAATGAATAATAATAAAATGGTTAGGTTTCTAATGGATGATAATTAGAAATCACTCATTAATCAAAAATGGGGGACTTGATAATGGAGAAAACCATAACACAGGTAGTGAAAAAAAAATTGTACCATTAGTGGATGTGCATAAGGGTTTTCCCTATCGAGTACAAGCAAATCTATATCCATGTCAAGAGGAATAGACATCTTAAGGGATTTAGTTATGTGTAACTCTGAGGATAGTTACAAGACTTGCATTTGGATAAGGACTTTGAAGTTTGTATCTAATCTACTATTCGAGTCCTTAGAAATTTGATATTATTCTATATTTTATGAGTCAGATTACTTGGCATAGAGTGAGAGTTTCATTGGGAAAACTCGAGTTTCTTGCAAGAATTTTCTAGTACCAAATCTAAAAATATTTCTCCTCTTTGACATTTATATGCTACTCTTAAATTTCTAGTGATTCTACTTGTGTTGACAAGATCTCAGATCCAAGGAATAATAAAAAGCGTTGTAGCCCACAAAACTTCCCGTTGAACGTCGTATTGTGGAAACCCTTGCAGTGACATTGTAGACTGAGATCATATGATTAAGGAGTGCATTAAATTAAAAAAAGATAGTTGTCGGTAGAATTGTGTGACCATTGTTGTGCTTATGTTCGTTGGATGTATAAAACTTCAAGTACCAAGGAGTAATAACAACTTTTATTTTTAACTATTTTTTTGTTAACAAATTTAAATTTATTCCTTATTCTTTTTTCCAACAGCCAATAATGAAGTAGCAGAATTACAATTTATAGAAAAATCTATATATTTAGATAATAAAAAAGGTTGAAAATTAATTATTCCTATACATCAAAGTAAAAATTGTACGTCATCACCCTCCTTTAAAGGTCAAACAAAGAAGTAACTCAACCTCCACGGAAAATAAATGATAACATATATTGTATAATTCCTTTTGCAGTTAAAAACTAACCTAGCTTTAAAGTCAAGGCTTAGGTTAGAGAATCATCCCACTTCCTACCGACCTAAATAGAATCAATTTTTTCTTGGTAATAATATGGACAAAGGCGTTGTGTAGAAGTCCAGTAAAAGATGAATTAACCGAGTTTATAAAGTTTTCTGAGAGTGTACGACAGTTACCGTACTTTGCAAGGTAGTAAACGAGCATTGCAATGTAAATATTGAGGAGAAATCACTGCCATTTACGTGCTTATTATTTTTTGACAAAACGGACTTCATGTCACTTACTTATATATCAGACGTTAGACCATATATCGCTGGAAAGAGATGGATAATTTATTGATAGCGGCAATTCTTGTATTGATTGCAGGCCCATCTGTATATTCTGCAGTAATCCCTGCTTTAATATCGTTCGGAGATTCTACAGTTGACGCAGGAAATAACAATTATCTCCTCACATTAGCAAAGAGCAACCATCCTCCCTACGGATGAGATTTCCCTGGGAAAAAGCCAACTGGTCGATTTTCCAATGGATTCATAGCGATAGATTACGTCGGTATGGCTATCTGATTCATATTGGGATTTTCCTCTTCTTGTAATTCAATGACTTAAAAGTAATTTCAATTATATTTTCTTCACCTTAATTTTGTGCTGTCCTTCGTAGCATCCATGCTTGGACTGGGCTCTGCAACGGTCGCTTATTTGGACCCGGATGCTAAAGGAGTTAACATTGTTAGAGGAGTTTCATTTGCTTCTGGAGGATCTGGTTTATACCATGGCACTGCCAAACTTTATGTCAGTAATTCGCGTGTTTCATTACTATGAGAAATCATATTACTTAGAAACTGATTAAACTTAGTCCATCTACAGAGTGTCTTAAGTCTAGAAGATCAGTTAAAGCTCTACAAACAATACAGAGAGGATTTAGTCGACGTAGTGGGCGCTGCAAACGCCTCGAGAATTCTATCGGGCGTTGTTTATCTGATAAGCATCAGGAGCAATGACTATCTTAACAACTACTACGTGAACGTAATTCTTCAGATTGAATATAATCGCAGGCAGTACAGAGAACATCTGCTCAATCTTTTGTCGAGTTTCTTAGAGGCAATTTCTTCAAACAGAGACTTCTGTCATGTTTTCTAAGCTGTAGAATTGTACTCCAATGTCGTTATGAAGTTATCATGTATTTATTGTCATGTGTTGAAATGCAGGAGCTTTGAAAGTTGGGCATACGTAGAGTGGCGGTGGCATCTCTTCCTCCGTTTGATCTCGCAAATAACACTGTATGGTCTCAGAAAGGAGACTTGTGTTGAAAAACTTAACGAAGAGGCGATGATTTTTAATTCGGAAATGCTGAAACTATTGCAGATTTTTAACGGAACAGATGGCATAAAGATTGCCTATTTAGACATTTTCTCCCAGCTCTATGACGCTGCAAGATTCCTAGCGAAGTATGGTGAGATATGTGAACGTCATCTTTACTTAGGACTTCTTTTGTTCTAACTACATATCTTGTCATGTTCAACTCTGATCGTTCGTGTAAATAGATAGATATAAAATAATGTTCAATTGTTTATATCAATAAATCCATCATTCCATAATCTATCGAATGAAAGAGAGCTGTAAAGAATTATGGATCATGAAATACGATAAGAATCTTCTTAAAATAATCAGTGAGCATTAATATATATTTTCTATTGTTGTTGAAATGGTACAAGGTTTTTAGAAGGGCGGAGAGGATGTTGTGGAACAGGGCTTCTGGAAGCGTCGATCTTGTGTAATGAATTGAGTATTGGCACATGTGCAGACGCTTCAAAGTATGTATTTTGGGACAGTTTCCATCCATCAGACAGAATGAACTATCTTGTCGAAAAAACACAGCTTCCCAAAGCTCTCCAGCAATTGTTATGACATCTGCTATTATCTACTATGGTTATAATTCATTTCCTACAATATTTATTCATTCAAACACTCCCACAAAGCTGCCGGATTCTGTATGAAAAATTTCCACATCTATTGATTCTTTGTTTTCAGATGCTTGCTAGAAACGTTTGTGAAACTGTCTAATCAAGTACAAGATTCCTCATCGATCAGGATTGAAAAGTTTATTGATTCTATGTCTTCAATTCATGTTTAATCACATACGCAACTCACAAATTTGTAGATGGAACTTATAAAGATAATTTTTTTACTATAGGTCGCCAAATTATTTACTGGTGAAGTATTTAATTATACTATTATTAGACATAACTAATGAATAGTATGAGCATAACAATTCAAGACAATTGTGCAACAAAAAAAGCCCCCACTTTCTTTGCAATAACCAAAAAAAAATGAACATGATCATTAAATTACTTTTTTTAATAGATGGTAGGGAGAGCTCCCTCAAATCAAATATTGATGTCTTCATCTCAACTGGAGTGCTTTTATCCATCAACGAACTAAGTGCGATGAAACATTTCCCATGCAGGTTCTACAATTCGCCTATGAAGAACTCAAACAGAATGTTGAGATAAATGTGAGCTCTGTATTTTTAAAACAATTGCGGGTTCTCCTAAAAAAATGGGTTTGCAAGAACATGATCTGAAAATAAATGAAGAATACATTCCTCTATAACCAATCAAAAACAAACAAAAAAATGACAGAATTGTTAAAATCTACTGAAATGCAAACGATTGTAAAAATCACAACCAGGCTGAGAAAACCGCTTCCAAGCCCGATCCCTACAATAGCAAGCACAGAAAGCCCTCAGTTTTTCAGCATCGGCAAAGGATAGTCGTAAAGTCTTTTATTCCCTACAAAAGAGCTCACATTGAATCTTGGCAGAGCTCCCTCAATTCAAATACAACAATTATATAATAATAGAAATAAAAGAGAACAATTTCAGCTCATTACATCTAGAAGAAACAAATATTATCACCTAGCAAAATAATACTTAAAAAAACATCTAACTAGTGATTTGATCACACACTAATTTTACCATACTATTAAAGTCACCACTATACTGTTAAAGCCATCACTATTAAAAACAAACCTACCAATAATAATTACTAACATCTTATGCCTTAAAGTAGAAAGGGAAAAGATCCAAAGATAAACATCATAAGAACTCATAAAACCATCGAAGAGTTTAGCTTTACAAAAGAAACAAGAAAAAATAGTAAGAATGTTTCAAAACCTATATACCAGGAAACTCATTTATCTTTATCACTAGCCTTCCAATTGTTGGTGAGACATTTGATCTCTTTCTTGAAGTAGTCTTATTTTCATTTGAATTATCCTCTTTTCTTCCTTTCTAAGTGTTACTATCCTCCCTTGAATTATCTTTAACGATATCAATGAAGGAGCTCTCCTTGTCCTAGTTATTTTTTCGCAATTTAGAAAGGAGGCTTCTTGATTGGGGCTTTTCTTTTGGGATGAGTTCGATCAAGCATGGCTTCCTTGAAAGAAACTAAGGACAAGGGTTTCTCCTTAGCTATAGAGTGAATGATTTTACTTGAAATCTTAGAAATGAGAGTCCTCTTAGAGCTTTGAGGTACGGTTTCACTGCTAAGAAGCTCAATTTTCTATAGAGACTCTTATGCACTAAATGTGTTTATCGACTCCTAATAGGGTCCATCCTCTAACAAGGAATAAATATATCAATATATCTTTGTGTGCATCATTCCCATTAGGGTTTTCTCTCTGATCAAGGGTTTCCCTAGTTAACTAATCTAGTGTAATTGTGTATATGCATCTTGTTATGGTTGTTGTTTACTTTGATTGAATGGTTAAGATTAATTAAGGCTGGATATTTGATTCACCCTGCCTAGTTATCTTGGTGGACTACTGTTTCTAACAATTTGTATTAGAGCATCGGGTCCTTGATGATAAAGTTTAACAACTTTGGGAGATCCATGACAAACATATTTAGAAAGGTTAGTCTAAAGTTTGATAGAACAAATTATGACAGCTGGAAGGAAAAGATGAAGACACATCTGCTATGTATGGGTCCAAGATATTGGATCTTGTCAAAATCAAAAAAGATAATTATTGTTGAAAGTGCTTTGGAAACTTGTATCAAGGATGAGAGAGAACTTTTCATGTGTGAAATGAGAGATAGATAAGCATTATTGCCTGCACTTCTTGAAATTGTGTACAACCAGGTAAAAACACTTGATACTTCTGATAAGATTTGGAAAGCTTTGGAAAATAGTTTTGAAGGTGATAAACATTCTAAGAAATTGAGGCTACAAAGCTGGATTTGTACATTTCAAGATGCTAAAATGATGGAAGATGAATCTATAAGAACATATGTAGGCAAAATATCATAAATTACTGCATGTATCAAATCTCAAGGAGGAACCAAGGAAGATGATGAGGTGATCTGGAAGACATTGAAGAGCTTAATGCCATCATTTAAGTAAGAATTTTAAATGATACAGTTCTTGATCTCTTGTACCAAATATTTCACAAAGAAAACTTTACTTGGGAGATTAGAAGTAGTTGAGAATGAGCTTAGATAGTCCAAAAAACTATCTAGAATAGAGACAACTTTTAGTGCCCTAAACATTCAACCTAGTTTATGAAGAAGCAAAAGTGCTAAAGGAGATTTTGCTAGCAGTAGAAGATTTGATGAGGAAAGAAAGATAGAAGGAGTAGCCCTTTTGGTAAGAAGAGAAAAAGATGGTAAGAAAATCTTTAACTGTTGGACTTGTAATGAGTTTGTTCATTATTCATCTAAGTGTTCTAAAGTAGAGAAAAAGTATAAAGGAAAGTTCAAACATAGAAGAGATAGAGATTGTTTGTGTGCCAATGAAGAAGATGATTCTAATGAAAAAGTAGTAAGTGCTAGTGATGATGAAATATTATTTGTAGCTATTAAAGAAGAAAGTCTAGAGAAAATGGCCTTGGTATCACAAGCTGAAAAAAAATCTGATTGGATAATTAGCAGTGGTTTTTCACATCATATGACTGGTGATATGAACAAGTTTGTTGACTTCAAAAGTTTTGATGGAGGCATTGTCAGAGTTGGAAACAATTCAGCTCGCCATGTTAAAGGTATTGGATCTATAACTCTTGAAGGTAAGACTAACACTAAGAATGTATATTTTGTTGATGGTTTGAAACACAATCTTTTGAGTGTTGGACAACTAGTAGATAAAGGTTATTAGCTATAGTTTATAGAGAAGACATGTATGATCAGAGACAAAGATGGACAGGTAATTAGAACAAGAACCAAATCTAGAGGTAATGTATTTTAGGTGAATCCCACTGAAATGACATGTTTGGTTACAAAGGTAGATGACAGTTGGTTATGGCACAAGAGATTTTGTCATATAAACGATGAAAACATTGTGAAAACTAGTAGTATGTTTGCAACTAGAGATTTGCCTAAGATTGTAAAACCTACTAACACAATTTGCAAGGAGTGTGTATTGGAAAAACATACTAGAACTTCTTTTCCTAGCAAGAAGTTTACTACTAAAACAAATTTGGAGATTGTGTATATAGATCTTAGTGGTCATACGAGGACTAAAGGATTCCATGGTGAAAGGTAATTCATGATTATTGCTGATGAATTTTTTAGAATGATGTGGGTTGCATTTCTTAAAGAAAAATTTGAGACATTTGATAAGTTCAAGATATTCAAGAATAGAGTTGAGAATGAATTAGGTATGAAGATTAAATATTTAAGATCAAATAGAGGAGGAGATTTTACTTCAAATGTGTTTAATATCTTTTTTGAAGCTAATGGAATCAAGAAGTAGTTTTGAGCTCCTAGAATACCTGAACAAAATGGCATTGTAGAAAGAAAAATTAGGTCAGTAATAGAAGCAACAAGAGCTATGTTAGCTGAGAATGATGTATCCAATATTTTTTGGATTGAAGCTGTGAATACAATAGTATACACTATGAATAGAGTATAATTTAGGAAAGACACAAACAAGACCCCTTATGAACTGTGGTTTGGTCACTCACCTATAGTTAAGTATTTCAAAAATTTTGGCAACAAATGTTATATCAAAAGAGATGATTATGTTGGTGAATTTGATGCTAGAAATGATGACGGTATGTTTCTTGGCTATTCATTCAAAAGTAGAGCTTATAGATGTTATAATATGAGAACTAAGACTATTGTTGAAAGTGCAAATGTAAGAGTTCATGAGAAATTTAGGATATAAGAAAGAGTAGTTGACTACAATTCTAATAATGAGAATGTTGTTATTACTAAACCAAGGAATGATGAAGTATTCTTTGAAACTAACAATAAATTTATAGAATAAAGGAGAGCTAAGGTAGGAACAAAGTTTAGAACCTAGAATAGAGCTAAGAGCTGAGATAACAACTCCTACTTCTAGTAAGAATATGACAAAGAAGAATGTAGATGAGGCATGCAAATATGACTATTGGAAGCAAGCTATGAAAGAAGAATTGGATCATATAGTGAGGCATGGGAATTGGTCCCCAGACTAGTAGACAAGAATGTGATAGAAACAAAATGGGTATTCAATAATAAGATGAATGAACAAGGTGAAGTTGTAAGGAACAATGCAAGATTGATATGTAAAGGTTACTCATAGCAAGAATGAATAGACTATGATGAAACCTATGTTCTTGTGTCAAGAATAGAAGTAGTGAGGTTATTCTTAGCCTATGCAGCACATAAGAAATTCAAAGAGTATAAGATGGATGTCAAGTTAACATTTCTTAATGGAGAACTTGAAGAAGAGGTATACATAGAACAACATGAAGTTATTCCTTTAACAGATGACAAGAACATGGTATTCAGATTAAAGAAAGTATTGTATGGCTTAAACAAGCACCCAAAACTTGGTATGCAAGCTTGGACAAGCATTTGACAAAACTTGGATTTGGCAAAGGTATGGCAAAAAATAATCTATACTAGAAAGAAATAGATAATGGATTGATGATTTAGGTAATATTTGTTGATGATATCATATTTGGAGGAGATGATAATGAGAGTGATAAGTTTATAAAAGAAATGAAGAAGAAATTTGAAATGAGTATAATAGGAGAGATGAAATACTTCCTAGGATTATAGATTGTGTAGGATAAAGAAGGAATCTTTATTTCTTAGACTAAGTATTTGAAAGATCTATTGAAGAGGTTTGGTTTGGAAACATGTAAACCAGTTAGAACACCTATGGTAACTAGACATAAGTTATCTATAAAAGATGAGACACCTAATGTTGAGTAGAAGAAGTACAGATCTATGATTAGACGATTGTAATATCTGACTCACGAAAGGCCGAATATAGAAAATACAACTAGAATTTTTGCAAGATTTTAACTTGATCCCAGAGAAGCACATTATTTAGATATCTGAAGGGAACATCAAAGTTTTGATTTTGGTATGAAAAATCTAATGATTTCACTTTATATTATTATATTGATGTTGATTGGGCAGGAAATATGGATGATAGAAAGAGCACTAGTGGTGGAGCTTTCTTTCTTGGAGGAAGATTGGTTTCTTGATTAAGAAAGAGGTAGGACTCTACCTCATAGAATACATCAAAGATAGAATATGTTGCAGCAACAAACAATTGTAATCAAGTTGCTTGGATGAAGCAAATGTTGAAGGATATAAGGATAGAGTTCAGTGAACCTATTGTCATACATTGTGATAACACAAGCATAGTGAATATATCTAAGAATCCAGTGTTGCATTCTAAAACTAAGTACATTTCTATCAAATATCACATGTTGAGAGAGAAAGTTGTAGAAAAGGAAGTCAAATTGGAGTATGTAAGCACCAAAGAGCATATTGTAGATATTTCCACCAAGCCTCTTCCCAAAGAGAATTTTGAGTATTTGTGGGGTATGCTAGAAGTTATGCCCCTACCTACATAAGAGTAGATGATGCAAGAGTGCATCAGTCTAGTGATCTAGAGCACTATTGTTTTTTTGGACTGAATATTGATGATTCCTATATGAGGGGGTATCTGTGATGGATAGAGTCATCTAGGACTCTTGATAGATATTGTTTTGAATAGTGACTTTGGACACTTGAGTAAGTCAGAGATAGTTGTTGCAAAGATAGAGGGTTGTTGAAACCTTTGACATTGATGTTAATGGGCGAGAATGACTAATGAAGAGGATTTGAAAAGAAAGAATAATAGTCTTTAATGTTGATATGCTTTTAGTGGTCTTGCCCTAGAAGCTATTTGGACAGTGGGTCCTTCTATCTTCTACAACTCCTAAAAAGGTTGGCAAACTCCTAATGGGGTTGGAATCTCCTAACAAGGATTCAAATTCTCCTAACAAGGACTCTTATGTACTGAATGTGTTTATAGACTCCTAACAGGGTCCATCCTCTAACAAGGAATATTTATGTCAATATATCTTTGTGGGCATCATTCCCACCAGGGTTTTCCTTTTGATGAAAGGTTTCCCTAGTTAACAAATTTGGTGTAATTGTGTATGTGCATCTTATTATGGTTGATGTTTACTTTGATTTAATAGCTAAGATTAATTAAGTTTGATAAAAAATTTAACTGATTCACCCCCCACCCCCCTCCCCCCTCTCAATTATCTTGGTGGACTATTGTTTCTAACAAGTAGTAGGTGGAGTAAAATATAGAGAAAAAAAACCCTTGGCTACCCTTAGTAAGGAAAGACATGACAATTCTTAGTCCACTAATAATTGAGAAAGAAAATTGGCCCTCTAGACCTAGAAGGAAAGCTACTAGGAGGAATTTTGGGAAAAAAGAGAAGGAAGAGACTGGTAGTGAAGGGAAGGATGAGGAGGTTATGGGAGGGGAATAAGACACCCCTTTATCCTCTTGGGTATCTAATATGTTTAAAACTGAGGCCAACACACCAGAGTCTAGGAAGGAAGGTATTATGGGAGAATAGGGAATGATCATGCATCTCCTGTTAGAATTGGTAATTTGATGAGAAAGACTCAAGGAGGGTTCTTTTGGGAGGCACTGATCAAAAGGAGGAGAATATTAGCGAGAGTGACATCTAGAAGGAGGTGAGTACTATGGAGAAAACTAATAAATACTAGGTGAGACTAGATATGGCCAGGTTGGAGGAGACCATCACTAGTACGATTAAAAAGAATGAGCACCTAGAGGAAATTTTTGATAAGTTTGCTAACATTTTTGTCAAGGTCATGCATTTGGTTATGACTACTCTTAATCTATTGCAGGTGAGCAAGGAGGCCACCACTAAGGATAAGGACATGGAAACAACCCCTTTGGTGTATGACATTTTGGTAGATGATTAGCTATGCTTGATACTAGAGAACTCAATGAACCAAATCAAGGAGAGTTAGCTCCTGCCTATGTGCTACATTTTTGGTTTTTTGTTATGATTGCTAGTCTTTGTTTAGCCTAGGGGAATTTCTATGTTGATCTTTTCTGGACTTGTTCAATTCTCAATAGGAATTTTTGGGCTAGTCTTATGTATAATGATGAGAATATTGTAGATATTAGTTGTAGTACATTTTGAAACATCTTATTTTGGTTTTTTTCTTATATTAAGGAATGAGGTTGGTTAATATGTTGGTTGTGTCTCTTGAATTATTTTTAAGCTTTGTATTTATGTTCTGGATCAACCCCCATTTTGGTTTCTTTTTAATATATAAAATAATTAATTGATTTTGGAAAGTCAAACCAAGAAATTTAATATACCACTTTGACTAATCTAAGCCACATGACAATACTCATAGAAAATTATTCCTTTTCACATTTTCTCCTAAAAACAATTATCTACCTCATCCCCTTTTTAGTTGTGAAGTTTTCTTTCCTTTATAAATAAAAGGATTCACTAGCATGCAAAATATGGAAAGTATTTTATAAATATAGTTTCCCCACCCCTAATAATTAAAAATAAATAAATAAAATTATAGATTTACTTACATATCCTTAATTTGGAACTAAACTTTGAAATATCTGACTAGTGTACTAAAAAATGTAAAGTTTGAAGGAAGAGTCCATCATAAGGTAAATGATAAATTAAAAATTATTATATAAGTTCTATGATGGTTATGTATCCTTATATAAAATTTTATCATTTCTAGTGATTAATATTCTCATTTTTTTTCTAAATTCATTACTATGCCATTTTAAAAAGTATCTAGAGATGGTGTTTGATCATGCATTTCTTCTATATAGTGGTCCTAATTCTTTTGCAAGAGATTTTTTCCCTTCATTTAAATTTATTAAATATTAAATGATTTGTAATTTTATTTTAGTCCATTTGTAGTTATTGATTTTCTACCACCCTTCTTTCTTTATATGACAAGTTCATGTATTTTTATGCCAACTAAGTGATGCATTTGAGCTCTATGATTTCTAATTCAACATCCATTTCTTCATTATAAAAATAACACAAATTGATTTCATTTTTCTCATACCTAAGGTCTTCACTATTATGGTTGGGAAGTTCTATTGGAATATTGACATTCTTGAGGAAATACCCTAGCACATGGGTTGGCTTTTAGTGTCCTATGAAATATGCTATATTTATGTTGGACTCTAGATCATTTCTTTCAACTGACTTACCCACCAAGATAAACTTAAAAAATTCCCATTTAAAATTAAAATAAGTGTGTTATAAAAATTAATAAAAGTAAAAAATGTAGGTATAATAAATAATAAGGAAAACCAGATCCTATATCAATATCTCTAAATATTTGGTAGAAAGACATATTTAAGATACATATCCTAATTTACTAATATGTTTAAATGGAAGGGTTATAATAATAATTTTTTTATTAAGGATAAAATAGATTTTTTACATGGGACTCGAAACCCCAACTATATTGTAACAAAATAATTTAATTTGAAAAGTACTAAAATGAAATGGTGTTTTGACCAACAAACACACCCACATCCACTTACAACAAAACTTGGCTATAGTAAGCACTTAAACCAATACATATAGAGGAAAAATAGTCTAACTAGAGAAAAAAAAAGAAAAGAAAGAGACAACATTAAATTAGAAGAAGGTAGACTAATTCTTCCATGTTATCTTTCAGCTCTTAGTGAACACTTTTGATCTTATTTGTGACCTCTTTGATGTCTTTTTTGTCAATTTGAGTCTCTTTATTTTGCTTGTTCTTGGTGTTGGATTAGGTACATTTTCCAAGACCATCATTCACATCTTCCCTCTTAGCTTCCTCTAGGTCAAGAAATAGCTTCACCTTCTTATCCTACTCCAAGATACCCAACACCCTATTCATGCACTCTACAATAGCTTCTAGCAAACCTTGACATCTAGCTAGTTCATCTCTTGTCAAGTTTTGCATTATTTCAATTTTACTCTTTGTTTCATTGATCATCCCCTATTTCCCCTTCTTCTCTACCTCCTCCTTTTTCCCATGTTCTTCCTCTTTATGTTGAATCTCCTAAATTTTCCCTTCAAGATCTCTACATTTTAAATTCAATATTCTGAGGGAATGAAATGCCCATTTATCTAGACTAAATGAGTGGAGGGAAAAAAACTTTAGCAGTTTGTAAAACACCATGACAAGGATCAATAACCAAATAATTTATGTCTTCCTTTATTAGCTTGGCATTGAACTTCCCATCAACCACTTGTAGCATTGGAATCCTCACTTGTCTCTTCTCTTTTTCCTCCTAGAAAGACTTGTCCCTTTTATCATTTTGTTTTAGGCCATGAGACATACCTTTAGTATCGATACCTTCAACATATTTTAGAGAGATGAACAAGTCATGCCTAATTGACTTTTCAAAGTCAAAAAGCCTAATGACTTGTCTTGGCTCCTCATCCTCAACACTATGATGGTAGATCTAAATTTCTTTTTCTTTGATCACAATAGGAGAGATCATATCATCATGATTAGCTTGAATTCATTATTCCTTTACTACCACATGAGAACTCATTTCATTTTGACCTGAACACAAAGGAGGGGAAGCCATGAAATTACAACCCCTAAACAATATTTCCACTAATTCACAATTTTCAACTTCCCCCAAATTTTGCGTGTCTGTCTCCTCTTTGTCCTTCCTTTCCATTGCTTCTTTGTTCTCTTAATATTTACCTTCTTCTTTAGATTCTAACACAAGATATGAATAATTGACCTTATTCTTCTTCCTTTTAGTTAAACCAGTGGAACCCATACCTAATTACCCTAAAATCCTTAAATACCTTTAGCCACCTTTTCTCTTGAACTAGCCATTTTACCACTATGTTTCTCAATCTTCCTCAGAATAGGACCAGGAATTTTTTTTTTCACATAACTATGGATCATCCTCATCAAATCCTTATGCAAGATGGGTTTGTTGGGATTGAATCTTAAAGCATTAATACTATGAGACAATGAACACAACAGATAGAAGGGAAAACACTCATTTTCTTTTATATCTAAAGTGATTAAGAAGCACAAAGTGATTGGTATGAGCTCTATCATATCCCTTGTCAAGCCAAGTATATTCCATTACAGTAGTAAGAACACACCTCCAAATCAACTTAATAGATGAAACAACATAAATAGGTCCCACTCCCCTTTAACTAGTTTACCATTCGCATCTTTGGCAAATTTCTAACTAGGTTCTAATAATTGTTAAATATTTAAATTTAAAATACATATCAATTTTAAATAGTTATGTATTTTAGGTATATTTGAATTTTTAGATAAAATATTAAACAACTTATCAATATTGTAGATATCTTAAATAAATTTATCTAAAAACTTAAGAAATATTAATTTTGAATTATTTTGTAATATTGCTATCGAGATTTGACTGTGTAGTTTTTTAGTCAACCTCACTGACCTATGTTTCATGAGTAGTGTTTCATATGAACCCATCTCTCATAAGAATGAATGACACACTTAGCACTCATTGAACCTAAGTTTAGCACTCATTGAATTATTTACTTTAAATGTATATCTACTATATTTTTAAAAAATTACTTAATAATTATGTAAAACTTTTTAAAATTAATAAAAACATTTATTCACATAAATAAATATATATGTATCCATGTACATACATATAACATATACATATATACTACATATGTAAAGTTTTAAATTTTTATTAGTAATTTCTTGATTTCATTTTTTCAATCTCTCTTTTACTATCATAGAGTTTCGGGCCTCGAGATTCATTGTTTCCATCTCTTTTAGTATTATCTCAGATAGTTAGAAGTTTATCATCCACGGAGAAGTATAAATCATGGCGAAGTATAAAGCACGTTCATTTAATGTATCTTAATCATGAGTGATTCAATAGTCTTAATGATTAGAAATATCCTTTCACTACATTTGAGTATTTTGTACTTCATTGACATCATTAGATTCATTTTTATTACCAACATTCTAAGGATTTTTGGTATAATAAAAATCTTTCAGTCACTATTTCGATAATTTCATTTATCAAGTTGAAATTCCAATAATATTCTATTTTGATTAGTAAATTCAATTAAAAACTATATAATTATCAACTCATACAAGCATGATGCATTCAACAAGCTATTGGGAGGGATTATTAATAGTGATCACATGGATGATTCAAGTATGTGTGTGGGCCTTGAAGTGGGGCAAGAGGGTAGTTTGCCAACTCATAGTATTGACAAATTATAGTATATTTTGAGATGCTTTTTGGTTATTGGTAGTAATCAACAATGATGCCTAGTTGTTCCTCTTTCATATCTGACTAATCTTATAATCTTTATTTGTAACAAGGAAATAAGATTTTCTTACTAGCTCTTTCCATATAGTGTTATCAAACTAATTATTATTATTAACTTTCAATGACCTCGTCCAATTTTTATTTAAAATAAAAAATAAAAAACCATAAAAAATTTGTTAATAGATTTAATTAACATATACCATTAAACTTGTCTTTTCGGACAGAACCCATCGGCTGCAAAACCGCTCCCAAATGACTGAACATGCAGCGTTAAACAATAGGACTGCCAGAGTCGCAATTATGAACAAAAGGAGAACACTGAAATAAAAGCAAACATTTTCAGAATGATTAAGAAGTATTATTCACAATCATGGATACGAAATTAAGAGTTCAGAACACGGAGAAGTATAAATCATATGTCATATGAAAATTGAATTTATTTTTTAAAATAAAGGCTTCTGTCCGATGACCTAGAATTTAGCTTCTTCTAAGTGAACCCCTCATTAACTTTGGAAAAACGTAGAACAAATTTAAAGAGCATTTAACTCTTCGTTAACTTTGGAAAAACGTAGAACGAATCTAAAGAGCATTTAACTCTTCGTTAACTTTGGAAAAACGTAGAACGAATCTAAAGAGAATTTAACTCTTCATTAACTTTGGAAAAACGTAGAACGAATCTAAAGAGCATTTAACTCTTATTATTTTTAGTGCCTCGTCAGGCAATTGAATTTTTTTCCAATCACACTGCAGTCAAAGCACGCCAGAAATATCTTTGACCAAACCAGATGCATGTCATTGAGCATTTAACTCTTATTATTTTTAGTGCCCCGTCAGGCAATTGAATTTTTTTTCCAATCACACTGCAGTCAAAGCACGCCAGAAATATCTTTGACCAAACCAAATGCATCTCATTGAGCATTTAACTCTTATTATTTTTAGTGCCCCGTCAGGCAATTGAATTTTTTTCCAATCACACTGCAGTCAAAGCACGCCAGAAATATCTTTGACCAAACCAGATGCATGTCATTGTATTTGTGTCTGAAATGCAAGCATTATTAAGCAAGGTGAGAGGAGGTTCGAGAATTTAATGTTGGAGAATATGCGTGGTGAAGATTGTAGAACGCTTACCCAACTCGGGTTTATATGGCCTACCATCCAAGCAACATGCAGTCAGTCCACCACTCTTCTTTGATAAATACATTTTATTATGGATTTTAGTTTCTGTACTGCATGCAAAGAAGAATCACTACAAAACAAGGGCAGTGAATGAATAACCAGTACAAATACTAGTATACTTCCCTTGGCAATCATTTCAATGTGTGAGAGGAAATTCGTATATCGTGATACTAGTAAAAAGCAACAATATTGAATAGTATCAAAAAAAACCTCCATGGGGAAGGAGATAGCTGAGCATGGAGAATCAAGGGTCAAGAAATTAGATCAGAGAAGCAACAGGGTGAATGAAGGGTTGAGATCAGCCTTTGGGCCTAAGTTCAAGCCTCCTCTCAAACTGTTTGGCTATGAATTGAAGAACATCTGTGAATGCAGTGCAGAGAAAGAGACATCCATGGATCATAGTAAGAAAAGTAAGGACTTTATGAAGGCTTCTATTGGCGGCAACTCCTCTGGATTGACTACAGAGAGCCGAAAGTACGAATGCCAATACTGTTGCAGAGAGTTTGTGAATTCACAGGCCCTGGGAGGGCACCAGAAAGCTCATAAGGAGGAGAGACAGAAGGCAAAGAGAGCTCTCATTAAGGCCAGTAGAAGTAGCAGGAGATGTGGCAGTAACCCTAATTTATATGGCAGTAACACGTATTTGTCTTGGAGTAACCCTGACTTTTATGGCAGTAAACCTAATTTATATGGCCTGCAACCTTTTCCTGGCTTCGATCTTCATAGTCCCTGGCCTTCTAACATAGTTATTCCCATTATTCAACCCATTCCTGATGTTTTTGGCTACAATGTAGAATACCCATCTTGTGCCATTAATAAAAGCTTTGCAACCAGCCTTCCTGCTAGCAATCCGTTGAGTTATGCCACTCCACAATGCAAAGAATTTGGCTCTGGGTTTTCCTCAATCATGTCATCTTCTCCAAACAAGTACTTTTTGGAGTCTCCGTAAAATGATTTAGGAAGCTTCTTAGCACTGCCCTTGCCCTTCCAACCAATATACTTGAGTAACTTGCTCGAGATTCAACATCAGGAAGTCGTTGCAGATGCAGAACAAAAACACAAAGAGAATACTAGTAACAGTAATGGTAATAATAATGTAGGTTCACAAATGGAGGAAGTTGAGCTTAGTTTGGATCTTCATTTGGGTCTTGGACCTTCTACAAATCAGTAGACTAATTTTTGACTCTACCAAAATTTTCTATTTGATAAATATAATAAGTACCGTTGCTGGCATTCCACATACTCTGAGATCAGAATTTATTTGAACTTTCTTTGTCTTCTAAATGCCATATTAATAATAATTTCATGTGACAAACCTTCATATCATCAAATTAATATATGTATCTAAAAGTAGTGTTATTTTATTTATTTGAAATAATAAAATCAGATATTGCATTTTATTATTATTATTTAAAATGGTTTTAAAAATAAAATGTACATAAGGTGTAGTTTCTAATCCTTCTTAGGGATCCAAGAAGTATAATTTTATAGAATTTTAATTTTAATTTTTATTTCATCTTTTTATTGTAATTTACAAAACAAAATTCTATATTCTAAGAAGAATTGTGGAGTGAGCATGTGATTCTCATAAGAGATCAAGATTTTGAAGATCCTTCTCAAAAGTGCTCTGAAGATTGAAGTGAAGATTATCAAAAAAATGTTAGATAATAGTTCTTATTTAGAAAGCTAGAAAATATTTTCAAAGCACCCAATTTCAAACAAACACAAGAATAGACCTCAAAGTATGTTAAGGAAATTAGCTACTAATGGATTGATAAGGTCATCAAATGGAGTGCTTTGATAAGCATGGTACAAGCTTCAATTCTCAATTTCAAATCTATTCCATGGAGTTAGAGACGATGATTGGTCATATATTTTATATGTAAAGACAAATAAAATAATCCCAAATTGTACAATTTCCCCTGCCTAATCTCCATGGAATTATTACAAATAAAGGCAATTGGAAGGGTTGAACATGGAGGAAACCTTGGAAAAAAAAGGGTATCATAGAATTCCAATTATCCTTTGTGAAACTTCTTCCTCAACTATCATAGGATTTTGAAAAGGAATAAATTGACTCAAGAAGGCCACAAATTAAATAGATCAAGAGATAAAGTGTTTGATATCATCTATTTGGATTTTATATCTACTAGGTTGAGGAACAACAAAGATATTAAAGAGAAAATGATGGAGGAAGTGATCTCTCAAACTAACTAGGAGTTTGAACCTGAAGGAGTGAAGACATAGATACCTCAAATGATGAAGACTATGATGAGGAGAATGAGATACCAAAGAAGAGAAATCCTTGGACATCATTGCTAATTTATAGAATGTTGAAGAGATGGTGAACTTGGATAGTGCATTCCTTGTTATTCAAGAGGAAGTATTTATGGAAAAATGGTCCATGGCTCACAATATAGAGTGTGAAAAGGATAATAATATGATGAATTAGGTTAAGGATCTCCAAAATAGATTTTATTATATTTAATCCCTCATAATATTTATAAAATAAATTCAATGATTCTATATTTTCTTTATATATCTTGATAAATAGCTTAATTTTGAAGTTGTGTTTAGAGTTCCTACAAGAAAGAGTAGAATGATGAAAATTTTCAAGATGGGGGAATAGGATGAGAAAAATTAGAAGGGACCAAAGAATGACGATGTTGATTAATTGAATAAGGATCTCAAGTGCCTCTCAAAGGAATGAACTATTTCTAGCTCTAAATGACTTACTTTCCTCTGCTCTAGTTAGAATGACTTGTTAGAGTTGGGATGTGTATAAGGGTGAAATGTGAAGCAATTGGAATATGTCTCAACTACTTCACACTTCAAGGGATGGTTGATGGAACTTTATGAGACTAATCATTTAGATTCTAAGGTAACTAGATCTAGGAAGATTAGTGTCAACCAAGTGATAAAGGAGCATTAATGCAAACAAATATTTAATTGTTATAGAGTTGGAGAAAGAGTACATATATATATCCTTAAAGCCCTAATGTAGAAAGAGATATGAAGAGAAATTAAGTAGATCTTCAGTTTAAGAGTAAAAGTGAAAGAAATAGGTTGTTAAATGACCTCCAAAAGGGTTTATTCTTGCTACTTAGAAAGAAAATAGAGAGATAGATGAAACTTAGAAATTGTTCAGCGATCTATCAGAGTTGAACTAGATGATTAGGGGTGAATCGATCAAGCTTAGGCATCAAGGGTGACCCAGATGACCTTACTAGAATGAGTGCGAGACTATTTCTAATTTCACAATTCCAAAAAAAGCTAAAAAGGGTATCTAAATCTATAACCTATTTACCAATATGAGATCTTCAACCTAAAATAAAATAAGAATTTTTGTTGTTGATGGGGGGTTTTCCTTATTCAACCCCCAATTTAGGACATAACTTTGAATTAAAATAATTGAATTGAAGAAATGTAAAGTAAATGTGTAGATTCACCTTACAATAGTAGGATCTCAAATCACATGTAGTGTGCTTACTTCACTAATTGATTTAGATCAAGAATATGAAGATGAATGGATGTAGAAGATGAAACAATGGATCTTTCTAGATAAACTCCTTCAATGGACTGATGCTTGAATCCTTGATCTTCAATCAATGAATTTCTTGAGGGATGCTTGATGATTTGAATGCTTGAAAACTTTAAAATGAGTACTTGATCTTGTCAATGCTTAATATGAGATGAGATGATAAATGGAGAAAGAGGAGGGGTTTATAAAGGGCTCAGAAAAGATTTCTCCGATAGTTTGGTTTGCCTAGAGATTTGTACCCTAAAATAACCTCAAAATTAGAACCCAAGAAAAGACCCAAACTAGGACCAAATTAGGGATACATTACATCATTTAGCTTACATCCCTGTCAACCATGACCCACAATCTCTAGAATTCTTGTGGGATCCCAAAATAGGTCTTGATTCTCATAAATTGGGTACAATTATTGAAAAAAATCCATTTTTGTGTGGAAGATAGATTCCAAGTGATTGTATGAGGAAAAGGGTGGACCTAAGTGGTTAGGTCCTACATCGATCTTTACACCATGAAAATAGGATCTTTCAAGAGAATCAATTAGATCGTACACCAATTACACCTAGGAGAAGGAGAAGAAAAGGGAAGAAAGGAAGATAAATACAAGGAAATGGTGATCTCACATTAAAATAGGTGCTCAATGAGCATTAAATTGTATTTCCTTCAATTTAAGATAGTACATTTAGCCCCCAACTTTACTGGCTATTGACTCAATCCAAACTCTTGGTAAAGTAGAGCACAATACATATGATAATATTATCACAATTAAGGAGACAAATAATCCATCAAGCCCACTAGAGATTGAGTCTTTGTTAACCTCAAGATCATAATAAATCATTGATTGAAAGAAGAGAGATAAGGGGTGTAGTTAATTCTCCAATGATAAATGTGCTTCTCATTTTGAATCATATAAAATTATAAAAATGTGTTACTCGTGTATGGGATTTAGCATATTGTTCTTGAATGTGTTACCCATATATAAGATCTAGCATGCATGTGCAAAGGGGGGAGAGTTGGAGAGAGAGAGAGAGAGAGAGAGAGAGAGAGAGAGAGAGAGAGAGAGAGAGAGAGAGAGAGAGAGAGAGCCAATGTCAAGGATATTTTCTTCCCACAAGGAATCCATTCTTTATGAATATGCTTATTCCATAAAGAGAAAAGATGTTCATAAAGGAGGGATGAAGTATCAATGCATATATTTGAGGCTAACTTAAGAAGTATACCAAGCATCCAAGGAAAAAGTTGTTAAAGTTGATGAAAGATCAACCCCACAACTCCCAAGAATCACCTGCATGCAAACACTTGTCACAAAAAGAGAGAAGCAAAATCTATGGAGGCTGGAATTCCCAGATCCATAGATGAAACATTCTTGATGAGAAAAAAGAGATATCTATTATCAAAAGTGAATGAATGTATAATTACAAAGAGAGGTCATCCTTATAAATGAGATCAAAACCCTAACAGGTAACTAACCTAGGTATCATAATAATAATTAATGAAAGAATTAAATATTATATGCCTAAAGTGTAGCTTAAGTAGACTAGAGTTAATTAGAAAATATCTAATTAATTTAACAAAACTACCCTAAGCCATACTCAAAATTCATAATTTACTTGATGAGAATTATTTGAGAATTTGCAAGGATAGGTCAAATGGTCTAGCAAGTGTGTGCATCATGTTACTCAACCAAATCCAAGACATGAAAATAAGGGGACCATGTACACACCCCCCACCCTACCACCCCCCAAAATGGGAAAATAATTTCTTATGTTTTTATCTTAAGGAAGTGATGAAGAAGGATAAAGTAGTTTTGACATCAAGATAGTATCCATTAGCAACACCTAGTCTAAACCAAAGAGGTCACAACTCCTATGAGGCCATGGAAGGGTAGAGTAAAATAAGACAACATGCATGAAGTGAAAAATTAAGTCCTTGAAAAGGACAACACACTATTATGAGTCTCCAAGGCAAGTGATCTATCTACCATGAAATTGCACTTGCTAATAATATAAGATTAGATGTGATATGGTAAATGAATAACACCTAACCAAAGGAAATAGTGAATCCTTGAAAGAATGAGGATTATGGATATAGTTAGCTTCTCCCCAAGTATAGGAAAAAAGGGAAAATATGGCCTATTATTCTGCTCACAGAGTGAACCATGAAGGATAATGAACCCCTAAGAGAGACCCTGACAATTTTACAAGGTGTGGAGATACATGATAGGGACCTAGATATTATTTACAAAAATGTAGATAAACATAGATCTCACCATAAGAAGATATGAAAATAAATATGTACTATCAATAAGTTGTTGAATCTTTTACTGTAAAGCTTTACAATCAATAGTAGAGCGATCATGATAATGATCATACATGCAAAATGAAAGATTCATGAGTTGTTGACTATGTTTATGTCTATGTTTAGGTCTAGAAATCACCCTAGCATGACAAAGCATAGGAAAAAAATGTTCTTTATTAGTTGAAGATGATAAAGGAGAGGTTGTGGACAGAGAACTACTTTGTTGCACATATCCTAATGTATGAGAAAAAATGGTGTTGAAAGAATTTTTTTTTTTCCAACCATTGCCTAAAGACAGAGTAGGTTTGATAGATAACTTATGACTGCAAGGAGAATTAACATTTGTAAAGAGAGGAGGCACTTGATTTCTCATCAATGAAAGATCATTAACTCTATACTCTCCAATAAAAGTAGCATTAAAATATAATGTACCCCAATCATCTTTAGAAAGAGTAGAAGAAGAAGGGTTATATTTAGGTTTGGGTTTCTTCACTTCCTATGTAGGAGGAGAAACCATAGCATATTGTATATTTAAACACATATTAGGTACATCATAGAAATGGAGGGTATATATAAAGTTTTTATAAACAAACTTAACCTTGTGATGAAGAGTAGAAAGAACAACATGCATAGAATGCAACAAAGGTCTTCCTAAGAGAATGTTATAATTGAGAGATCTAGGCATAAAATTTATAGGAGTATCCAATGTCACCAAGCCAACTTTCATAGATAGAATTATAATACCCAAAGTTTTTTTATCAATGTTATCAAATCCATGAATAGGAATGTTATCAAGTTGAATGGTAAAAAGATCAACATCCATAGACTTTAGCATATCCACACTATAAATATTCAAACCCAATCAATTATTAATCAGAGTTCATCGTACAGTAGATTTATTAATAGAAACAAATACCATAATAAGGTTGTGAAAATATTGAAGCTATTTAGAGGGAAAATGCTCATGAGTAAGCACAATTGCAGGTGGGACAAGAGTAGTATGCATCTATTGTAAAAATGCATTGATGTTATCTTAATTAGGAGGTAGAATTGAGAGATTGGGTAAAGTTGTTCTCAAAGCTTCATGATACAAAAGATATGTTTGAAGAATTTCCCAAAGAGAAATCTTGGCGGGGTCATTACGCATCTCTGAGACCAAGTCATAATCCAACAAGGAAGATGAGGTGGAGGAGGAAGAAAATATTGAGAAGGTGGAAGAGAGGTAGTAGGTTGAGAATTATGCTATGTATGATAGGTGTGAGGCACTAAAGGATAATCCAATGGATCACTAGATTTTCCCTTAATATTTATTTGAGGACAACCCTTAATAATCATGAAAGATTTATTAAATTTTTGATTAATATGAACCATGTTAATTTGATAAAGCTCTTGATTGTTCATAAGGTTATGGCTAGAAGAGAGACGATAAGGATTTTGAATGTCCATTAATGCTTCATCTCTACTAGGAGGAAAAATATACCTAAAATAGAGGTCATGTTGAAAAGAAAAGGTATTAACCATGCCATATTTTCATGAGGAAAGGAGTAATCAACATTATCATCTAAAGGTTCATCTCAAATAGTTCCATTATCAAGGTTAGGAACATCATGAATCACTAAATGTTGATTAACATCATCTTTAAAAAGATGAGCCTCAATGAAGTAATACATAAAATCATCATCATATGCATCAAATAAAATATCTAAAAAACATTGGGAAATAAAGATTACTTTCCATATATTCTTAATCAAAGGTAAAAACAAAAGGGATCATATCTTTTCAGGCACCATCAATTATTTGTGCATTCCAAACATGATGAATAGAACAACTTTGTTTTCTAGTTATTGAATTTGCAAAAAAATAATGTTGCTTTGAGTCTATAATCTCTATTCCCCATTGGTTGTCCCATAAAACTCATGTATTAGTTAGGAAAATATGCATCACAAATAATATGAAGATCCATCCATAGATTGTTTTTAGCTCGGTACACATAGATCTCAATATGTAATAATGAGAATAACACCTAGTCTAGACATAATAAAGACTCACATATAATGGTATTTACTATAAAGAAAACATATGAAGTCTATGTGCACCAATGATTTTCCATGAAGACACAACGTACATGTTGTTATGTAAAGTGGAATATCTACATCTGTATAGTGATATTTTTTTAATGAAATATTTTCTTAGTATTATATATATTTATATTGTATAATTCATTTAATTTTTTTAGATGACACCCTTACTGAAAAGATAGTAATATTTAATTATTTTTTATTGTATAAAATATAGTAGACTAATGCTTGTATTTTTATATTTGATATAATTGTATAGCCTAAATATTTTCTTATGAAGAAAGTTCACATCTAACAATATGAACCTAGAACAAAATAAGGTGGCAATTGCTAGACCGCGGTCTCAGTTCAAAAGAAAAGGTGATGGAAAATGTAACTATCCTTGCAAAAAATGCAAGGGCTTATAGAATCAAATAGTTCTAATCACAATGACTCAGAGACATTGTAGGCAACATGGCCACATTGAAGGGGGAAAGGATTTTCGTCTTTTGATGAATGTGGATTTCAAACTGGTGGAACATGGAGGTGTGAATATCAAAGTAGAAGGTAATGCTCCCATGGAAGAAGATGATCCTGAGGTAGAGAACACAATTGAAGATGTTGGTATTGATGTAACTAATAATGTGCCAAAGAACAGGATTGAAGAAGATATTACTGGTGCAACTGATGAAGATGATGAAGAGGATGATAGTAGCACATCTAATGATGATGAAAAAAAAAACCTTGATATACCTTTAATTGAAAAGGTATACGAGCCCCTATAACAAGTCTCCCAAAAAATTCTTCTCTCCATTGTATTGTTTCTAGTAAACTTCAAGGTTATGAATGGTATATCCAATGTAGCAATCTTACATATGCTAAGATATAGTGTCATTTTTGTCATCTTCTATGTTAGTGTACCATTAATGTTCTTTATATTAACAAATTTTCCATAGGTTGATAGGTGAGTTTTTGTTACCACCATCAAAAATTCCACCTCGCTCTTACCGAGAATTATCAGCCATTATGAAAGATATTAGAATCTAGTATCAAACAATACATGCATGTCCTAATGATCATATTATACATTATTAAAAAAATAAATTTTCAACACAATGACCTAATTATCACATTACTAGATATCAATTAGATCAAATGACCAAAAAGGTGACTCACAAGGTTCTTTGGTACATTCCCACCATTGCACATCTACAACAATTATTCAGGTGCACTAGCTTGGCAAAATTTATGGATTACCATGCACACAATAGAAGTCAATGTGACATTATGTGAATTCCTATGGATGATTTTTCATTTAAGGACGTAGAAGATAGGTGGCCATTAAATAAAGAAGAAACTCATAATTTGAAGCTTTCATTGGTAGTAAATGATGTCAATCCATTTGGGGAGATGAGATTTGTTTACTTGGTTTGACCTATTTTTGTTATTAACAAAAACATTCCTATTTGGACGTCTGTAAAGAGGGAGCACATAATGTTGGTAATGATTGTACTAGGTATTTTTCCATTTAATAGTCATCTAAATTTATTTATAAACATAGTATCAAAATGACCATAATAATTATGTTTATTTTTATGTTCATTCTACTAGGTAAGTACCAAGTGAAAAATATGAATGTATATATTGAGCCATTGATTGATGAGTTTTTGGAGTTATGAAATTGGGTCACTATGTATGACATCTCTAGATCGATTAGTGAAAGAAAATTTCAATTTTGTGCAATTCTTGTATGGACAATACATGATGCCCCTGGATAACACATTTCTGTGGTATGTAAAACTGTTAATGCATGATTTTGGTAAGTAATAGTGCTAACACATTTTCATTGTATGTTTAAGTTACATGTGATAATTGTAAATATAAATATTTTAGTACACATGCCATCCAATTATACACGATCTTGTAGGTCTTCAAACAAAGGAAAAATTTGTATCTCCATTTTGTGGTCCAATGATGAAATCTTGTTGCTTAATTTTTTTAGGAAACCAAGTGTTCGATGAGCATGGACACTTTCTCCACAATAATCTTAAGTGTCAAATTACCAAAAAACATCTTTTCAATAGGAAATAAGAGATGACATCAAAGCCAAGAAGAATGATACCTCACATGTGGAAGCTGGAATACGATAGAATGAGTCATCGAGGTAATGTTATTCCATCTAATGCAGGTTTTTGTATAAAATTGAAAATTGGATATTGTATTTTATTTAGAAATGATGTAATTGATGTCCATGAAGGTCATCAAGGCATTGATGAGAAACTTCCAAAAGGAATTAAAATCTATCCTAGACAATTTAGTAGTTTGTCGTACTATGAGAACCTCCCAATGGTGTGTTTGTTTGATGCTATGAATAGTGGAAAGAATGTAATGGAGACATTACGGAAAATATTGGATGGAAGGTGTGAAAAAGAAAAAATGGTCAAAATTTTTAATGACATTGATGAATCCAATCATGCATTGAATTTTTTCCTTGAATCAAATAGCAATGGAAACTAGATTAATGTGAGTGTCATTACTTGGTTATTAACACAACAACAAATTGATTCCATATTTGAAGCCATAAAAAAAAAAACTAAATTTCCCACAGGATTTTTTGCAAACATAAGCAGTCTCATATCAAAGAAAGATGATTTTGGGCTAGGGTTGAAAATGCATGATTGGCATACCTTCATCAAGATAGGTCATGTTCTTCTCTATTTACAATAAGTTTGTAAAACATCATGTACTTTTTATTGTTTTATTTTATAATATATTGAAATTATCATTTTATTATTATTGTAGTATGTTCAACCTCTATCTCTCCCACAAAACTTTGACAACATGAGTTTCAAACGAGTTATATATGATCTTGGGAAATACATGAGGTTAGAAGTGTTATTTTTTAGATTTTTTGTATAGATATTATTCTGTCTTTCTCTTATTTTTTCTATGATATATTGTATAATTTTTTGTAGTCTCATTAATATGTTTTTGTGTGATGAACATCTTATAGGTGGTTTTCATCTAAATAAACTGATAGAAAAGACATAAAGCATTGGAAGAGAAAAAATTCTCAGCTTTTGTGTGAGATGCAAAAGTGTCTACCTTCCACTTTTTTCAATGCACAAGAACACTGCCTCATACATCTAGTTGATGAGATTGAATTGTGTGGACCTATACCAACTAGGTCAATATGGATGGTTGAGAGGCACTTGAAATTTTTGAAGGGCTTGGTTTGACAAAGAGCACGTCCTAAGTGTTCCATGATCAAGGGATATATGGTATACTAGACCATGGTGTACATTAGTGAATGTCTTCCCAAGTATGCATCAAAGATCCATGTAGATCACATTTGGGATCCCAACTCTATTAACAGATTCAAAGGAAGAGTACTTGATGGGGAAAGGTAGATTGAGGAAAGTGAGAGATAATTCTTTAAGATGTTATTGTAGTTAATTAATTTTTATCCATAATCAATATAAGTTATTTCTAATAGATATGTTTATTTTATAAATTTTCTCGTGAGTGGGGTGCACTTCAAACAATCTTGATTGGATGATGATATGGATTGAAACTCAATAAAATGGTCACTCATTAACATGGGAAGGTGTTGCTTCATTGGTTAAAGAAGCTCATCCTAATGGAGATCCCAATTTTACGCCAATGGTAATTGATCTAGAAAATGGTTTAAGAGGTGGAAAGGTATGTATAAGTAAATTTCTATAAATTTTGCACCATAAAGCCATGTACTACAATGGTTGTAAATTTTGCATTAAAAATGTGAACGATACTAAGACAACTTGTGATTCTAGGATAACTTCAGCCTTTGAGGTTAGTAATATTTTGTCTAGAAATGACATGCATCCTCAACAATATGAAAATAGATACTACAAAATTTTGGATGATATAATTGAGTGTGACTTTAATTCCTTCAAACTAGTTGTATTTGTTGTCAAATGGTATAGGCTACAACTGAATCAAAAAAATCCTAATAGAACTATTATTGAATATGATAATGGATTTTCAATGATTAATATAAGGTCATTTGAGCTAGTTTGAAAGGATCCCTATGTTCTTCCAAGACAATGTGAGAAAGTTTTTTACTTTGGTGTTCCACATAAACCGTGTTGGTCATTTGTCAGTAGACACGATCCAAGAGGAAGATCGGTAAAATATAATGTGATTGGAAAAGAAGACACCAAAGAAGTAGAAGATGAAGTAGATGATGGTGGTGACAATGATGATGGTGGTGATGATGGTGATGGTGATGGTTATGGTGATGGTGATGATGATGACAACAACGACAATGATGACGATGGTCATAGTGATGATCATGATGATGATGATGGTCATTCTGATGATTTGGATGATGATGGCGATAATGATGATATTCATGATGATGAGATGGACAAAGAAGATGATCAGTGACATGATCAATGGAAATGTATTAGGTGATGATTAGGTTGAAATATTTGTTATGATGCATAATTCTTGGTGTTGATTACTTATAATATGTTTTTTTGTAGAGGTAAAGAATTAAATAGTATCTAATGATTATAATGTATGCATATTGTTCATGTTATGTTCTATGTAATTTGTAGCATAATTAGCATGTAATTTGTAACTAGCTTAAGACAAATGATTTACATATGTAGGAAATTATACCCCTTTGATGAGGATCATACACAGTGACATGGATCGATAGGTATAAGTTTATTACAGGTTTGCTTTCTCTTTTCCTTCAGCATTAACTTTAGGAAAACTTTATTAATATTAGCCTCATTTTATAGAAAAATATTTTTCTCCTTCAACTATATCTCTTATTTGATGGGCTATAGCTACCACCAAATAGGTATCTATCAGATTTATCTTCCTTGAGTGAGGGAAATTCTAGAATATTTGAGGATAGTGAGACATGTAGTATGCCTACAAAAGAGCGACAGACTAGAGGTCAAAAGATTACAAGAAAAATCAATAAATACATACAATTTTTCCTTGCTCAAGAGAGTTGATGTTCTTATGATGATGAGACAAAGGGTGACATCAAGTTTCCCTTGAGGTACACATATCTTATATTGCCTCCCATGTTTGCATGTTTTACCTTGTTATATTTTGGTTTCAAGAGATACTTTGATGCTCATGTTTGAGGACATTCGAGATGACATGATGGTCAAATACTATATTTTTATTTACCAATATCATATATGTTAGATGGTATGTTGTTTAGTTTGATCATATCTACAAGATGATACTTATTAATGTGACATGATTATGGATACTTTGATTTGATGCTATGGTTATTTACTTCATTCTTGCTTTTGGATGTTTTATGATGTAGTGATTGATTTAAATAGATTATTTTAATGTGATTAAATAAATAGTTATTAATTTGATTTAATAAATTTATCACTTTGGCCATATTATTATGTTCAATTGCACTTGATCCTATTGTGTAGTGTGTAGGATCTATATCCCTAGCAGTGACACATGGAGTTAGTTATTCGATTGTTCTTATCTAGCCAATGTCATCCTTATATGGTTTATGTATCCTATTTAATTGATTAATTAAACCCTCTAGTGATTTAATAAATTGAAACACGTTTGCATTATGTGATTAGATGAGTGAGCGTCTCTATGCATTTAGAGGTTCACATTTGTTGCAAAAGTTATTACAGAATATTATGATTTAATAGTTTTGGGAATTTTATATTTAATTTAATTATTTTAATTCTTGACAACTTTTTCGTAGCTGAATTCCATTTAATCGAAATCACCCAATTTTTAATGGGTTGAGAAAGGGTTGGTTTAGTGGGCCAGTTAATTTCCTAGTATTATAATCCACTTTTGTACCCAATGACATAATGGGTTTTAATTTCAAGGTTTTTGGCCATTTTTTGGTTTTTGCCTTGATTTGTGCACCACCGAACTTTCTCAAGTTTTCTTGGCACTATAGTTGGACATTGATCTAAAAGATTTGTAGGGATATCTATTTGACCCTAGGTCATGTAGCATCTTCCCAAGAAGTAGAAGTCTCATCACTTGGGTCCTAGTGGACCCTTACCTTCTTTATGTCTCAATCTCTGAGGGTCAGCCTCTGATGCTAAAGGATACAAATGAGCTCCAAAGAAAGTTGTCCATCCTCCACCTACAAAGCATCCCAATCAAGTACATGGGTCACATTTGGAATATACTGCCTCAAAACAAAAACATGGAAAACATCATGGATGCATGATATGCTAGGTGGAAACGCTAGTTGATAAACAACAAGAACGATCCTCTCAAGGATCTCAAATGGTTTGACAAAATGTGGTGCCAACTTAAAGCCTTTCCTATAATAGATGGGGCTCTTCCTCGGATGCACTCTCAAAAAATCCTAGTCACCAACTAAAAAGTGATGATCCAACCTATGAGCATCTGCATACTTCTTTTGCCTATCTTGAGCAGTAACCAAATGTTGTCTAATACAAACAATTTTCTACTTAATATCTTGAACCATCTCTAGACCTAAAATCACTTGGTCCTCTAAATGATCTCAACTCAAAGGGGTATGACATGGTCTACAATACATGGCCTAAAAAAATGACATGCCAAGAGAACTATATTACCCATTATTATAAGCAAACTTGCCAAGGTACAGATAGTCCTCCCACTTCACCTACCTATCCATCACATACATACGAAGCATGTCTTCTAGAACCTAGTTCATTCTCTCTATCTAACCATGAGTCTTTGGGTGGTAAGTTGAACTGAAATTGATTTGTGCACACAAAGCATCCTAGAGAGATGTCCAAAGTGATGAAGAAAATACTAAATGTCTATCTGATATAATCTTTCAAGGAATCCATGCAAGAAAATAATATCCTCTAAGAAAACATGCACTACAAAAGAAGTTGTGTAGGATGCTCTCATGGGAGAAAAATGTGCTACCTTGGACAATTTGTCCATTGTAACCATGATACAATCATGTTATCGTAATAACATAGGAAACCTTATGATAAAATTAATGGATATAGTGTCCCACTCCCAATCTAGAATGGCATGTAGCTGAAAAAGGCCCATTAGATGTTGATGCTTTTCCTTCACTCTCTAGCACTCAAGGCATTGAGCTACAAAATCAGCAACATCACACCTCATCCCTACCAAAAAGTACAACTATCTAAGGTCATACCCAATAGAATGTCATAAGACCCTAAGGATAGCATATGAAGATCAACTATGGTGGTGAAGGTAGCCAAGTCCAATACATGACCACTAACTATGGAATCCACAGTCACCTTGGAACCTATAGCTAACTCAACCTACCACCTATCAACCTATTGTGTAGCCACTAGCCCATACTATCAAACAAGGGATGGTGAAATAAAAGAATTTGATGCACTCGAATCCACTAATACTATAAAATAATTACCATATAATGTACCTATAGCCTTGACTACAATACCCTATGCTTAGCTTGACAAATTTCCACCACCGCAAAAATTTGTGGGATTTGCCTATGTCACCCATGGTATGTTCAAACATGGTTGCACCTCTCCTAGGTCCTAAAGATGTCTTTATAGGACACTCCACCAATCTATGGCTGAGCTTGCCACAAGAAAAACATGCTCCTTCAAAATCGGAACCAGATCCATGCCCACCCTGGCAAGTGCTAGAATATGGCGCACTCCCTCTTCTAGAGTTATGTTGATCACCCTAAGATGGATAGCTCTATTGGGACTACTAACTTTGACTCTAGTCACTACCCTTCCTTCCTATGGTACCTAAAATCTATCCACCTTTCTATAGATAACATTGGTGTCATTGATCCTAAAGACTATGACCACTTGGTGAGGGTGCTGACTAGGCTTGACCTTGCCCTATGACCTATGTCTGAGGGGGTGGTAGACTCTATCCTATGGATCATGTACTATAGCTCTAAGAGTCTAATCTAACACTAAGGCCCCTATCCACATTTCTCTTAGTAATCCTTTCCTTCTAAGTGGTGAGTGCAAGTGTCGTAGGCCGATGAAGATGAACATCCCCAATGATAGAGTCTTTAAGATCCCTAAAAAATGTTGTTTGAGGAGTACCTCATTGTAATGGTAACTAGAGTTCTATCTCAACCTAAAGAATTGAATCTCGTACCGATCCACTATCATGTTTCTTTGTGAGCTTTATGGACTCATCAGCATGAACCTCTCGGTATTATGGAGATATAATTTTCTCCCTAAATCTCTCCTCAAAGATCTCCTAGGTGAGATCCACTATATTGATCTAGAGCATCTCACTCTCCATATCCGAATACACAGACCCATGTTCTCTCAGTTGTGTAATGACACAATGGGCCTTCACATTACTTTCATATGGATACAAGGAGAAGGAACATCCCATATCTAGTAACCGTGTCCTAGCTCTGAGACCTCCTCTTAGGCCATCAAATAGTGGTGGTTTAGATCTCTAAAGGTCTCTCATCATGTCCATTCAGATGGAACCTCCATCATCCTGACCATGGCCTCTCTTAAGGTTACCTTCACCACCAGGTGGTGTGCAAGAATGCTCACATTCATTTCCATGCTCTAACACATGGGAGTTTCAATGGCGAGATTCCTCTTCCCAACCACGGTCTTGTTGATTCTCCTCAATTTGAGATCCCAACTGAGCTATAATTTCCTATAACACAGGTAACAATGCCCTGACATCACCCCAATTTTTATCATCTTGTCCTTCCCAAACTTCTTGATGTTCTTCCTTATGGTGGTCTTCTTCCTCATTATTCTATTGGTTATTCCTTTGACCACTAAGCCTACGTGTAGGAGGCATCACTATAGGAGCAACAAGATAAGGTTCATAGTTGTACACAACAACCATACATATCACAAGCATAAGCTAAAATAAGATACGATAACATGTAATAGAAACAATATCATAGTGGGAGCATAACATAAGATCCTAATGTTGCAACATGTGCTCTGATACTAGATATATTTCCCTACCCAAAAATCCTTGGAACAAGGATAAATAAAAGCCATTACATTTTTTTTAAAGTAATAAGCATGGATTCAAATAACATTAACATGCAATCAATCAAAAGATCACAATGGAAGACTTAACCAAACAATCCAAACACCCAAAAAATCTCCAAAGCATCATTGCTTACAATGCATCCAAAACCAACTATGAAAGTTTATGCAAACAAAGGAGCCAATAAACTTTGGCCTATCAAAAATTAGGAAGGGGCACAATCCAAGAGGGTATCCAAAACACCCTTTTAATCTCAACCAACAAGTTTGGAAATACTTGTTGTTTTCCCAAGTAGGTTTTTGCATAAAATTCCAGCTATATTTTTCCAGTATCGTACACAACTATATAATAGTACTAGGTGATACTTTTGTAGTATTGTGCAATACTTCTTATAACTATTGTGCCATACTTTCTAGTTTTGCATGATATACCTTACTACTACCATGCAATAATTTACTAGTGTCACATGATAGAATTTATTACTATTGATCAATACTTTCCAGTATTGCACAATATTTCTTTCTAAGGCATACAATAATTTTTGAGTATCACCCAATGTTGAACTTTTGTTGCCCAAGATTACAAATAAATAGCTTGAAAAACAATCGAAAGGGAAAAAGAGTTAGAACTTCCACACCAGGGAGTACCAGATCAACAACAATTGAAGAGTAAACAATTGAAGGCATAAGGAGGATCGCATAAAACTAACATCTCAACCATAAAATCTAATCCAAGAATATAATGTAATCACGTGGAAAGAAACATCACAATGAACATAAATGTGCATAAATAAACTATCTGTATGAACTAAAATAACATAAATCACATGGAAACATACTATGGAAGATATGGAGAACCATGTAAGCATCCAGCTCCAGAACTGAACATGGAGGAAGGACAACTTTTTACACTATTCCCTAGTAGTGATAAAGGTAGCTATGCCTCCCAAACATGTGGAACTTGTAGGCCTACTCTCATCATGTTAATATAAAATAAGTCTACTTAAATCTAAATTGTGTTATTATCATATTTACAAACACTTTAGATCTTTGATGTAACCCACATCACTAAACATTGCTTGCATCTAATCTATATATGCTATAGGGTTATCATATTAAGGATAAATTAAAATGATATACCTTCATAAGAACTAAATATTACTTCCATATGAAGAATAATATTTATGCTCATCCCAAGTTGGTAATGGTAGTTTTCCAAGTTCCCCATTATTTTTTGTAAACCCAAGGGGCCATGTCTTTCTTGGATTGGCTCCTCAACCTTGTGGAGCTAATACCATTGTTTCCACCACTTCAGGTGACCCATTTGAAGATAAATTTATGGGAATTTCCTCACTCCCTCCTCCCAAGTTTAAAAGCACATGCTTGATCTCTAGTCATATGATCCTTGTTCTTGATGAGATCCTTGATGAAATAGTAAATGATTTAGGGCTCAATCTTCTGGGAAAATTCCCACTATTTGGACCTTTGGTCAAACATCTTAGGAAACAGGTGGCTTTAACATAGTCCTTAAAAAGTAGAATTAAAATCAATGCCCTAGTTAATGACTTGTTTTTGTTCTCATTTTCCTTCCATGAGTATCTCTCCAATGTTCTTATGAATAGACCTTGGTCATTGGGTCTGAACTTGAATAATGTCCTTATTATTTGTAAGTGGACACCTAAGCTAGATTTGGCTATTGACTTGGGAGCTCATGCTCCTACATGGGTTAGATTGCTAGGGCTACCTCTAGAGTTCTAAAATAATGAGGTCTTTAAAGTTATTGCTCACTCCTTTGGATTGTTGTTGGTAGTTGATAAGGTCACATAAAAAAAATCCCACATCATGTTTCTTAGGATTTGTGTAAGTGTGACATTGAATTAAGTTCTTCCATTGGGGGTTACTATTGAATCCAAGTTGGGATCCTAGGTCTAACCCTTGTACTATTAAAAATTAAAAAAATTGTACATAAGATGTAAATGGTTTGGGCATTTATATTGTGGCCTATGCTACCCAACCAACTAAGTTTGGGGGTCCACCTAAGTTCATAGAAAATAGGGCTAGAAATCAAGAACTAATCCCTTTTAATCAAAAGAAAATCCATTCTAGTGGTCCTTTAGTGGAATTGGGGATGGATAACTCCCATGGCCTAGCTTCCAAGGTTCAAGAGGTTGTCCTTCCTTCTGAAAGGCCTTCAAATTATTCAAATTTTGAGCCTAAGGGTCTTGGTACTCTAAAGATTTCCAAGAGGGTTAATGGTCCTCCAATGACCCCAGCGCAAAAAAAAATCCTTGACAATTCAATGAGGGCTTCACAAGCTTCTTCTTCTAGATTATAGGGATGATTAAGCACTCATCCCCAAACCAAACTATTAGAGAAAAATTATATATTTTAGTGGTTATCCTTGGCCAACTAGCTCTTTTGGTGGATCCACTAGGGGACCTAACCCCTAAAAAATGGCTGCTAGTAAACTTGCTTCCCCTAAGATAGGATTGGGTTTAAAAGGGGATTATTATTCAAATATGATCAAAGAGGTGGAATGGACAGTGGTAGACAAGAAAAAAGAGAAAAAGAATAAAATAAATTTTGGCAGAGATAGAAAAATGGGTAGTCTCCTTGGGGTTTTAGGAGGAACTAAAGAAATGCACCCCCACCCCCCCCCCAGGCTTTTAATTTGGTTTTCTTATTTATGGGTTTTGGTGTGTCTAAAACTAGAGTGGCATCCCCTTAGTTTTCTATGGTTAGAATCCTTTATTGAAATGTTAGAGGATTGAATAGTCACCTTAAGTAACATATGTTAAAGTTTTCTTTACTTCAATCTAAAGTTGATATGGTTCACATTCAAGAAATAAAGATGAGTAAAGATAACTTGGACAAGGAAATATCCCATGCTTGGCTTAGTTCCTCTTCGATCTCACATGAATCCAATGGTGCTTCTAGTAGGGTGGTGATTGTGTCTAATGCGAACAAAATAATATGTACTCTTTTACACTCTAATGAGAACTCCATCATTTTAGATTGTTGTGATATTATTACTATATGGTAGTGGAATGTGCTAAACATCTATGCTTTGAACTCAAGATGGAACAGATAGAAACAATGGGATTCCTTGAAAATATGATGAGTAATAGTTAGAACATTAGATGGATGCTAGCTGGAGATTTTAGCACTCCTCTACATCCTTCAAAGAAATTGGGTGGCTCTAAAAAAATCTCTGATAGTATGGTGCACTTGGGAGATTTCTTCTAGTCTACTGGGTTAATAGATTTGGAACTTAAAGGGGTAAGGTTTACTTGGTCCAATAGGAGACAAGAAAAAAGCCTTATCCAAGTTATATTGGATAGGTTTTTTCTTTCTTCTAACTATAGTAATATTGATGACTTCAACTTGGAAGCTAAACCTCGAACAAGGTCAAACCATAGTTCTATCCTCCTTGAATGGAAATTAGGAAAAATAATTTCTAGCCCTTTTAGATTTGAAATTATGTAGCAATCCAATAGAAAATTAAGAGAATTGATAAATGAATGGTGGAAAACTCTAGCTAAGTCTTATCCTTTGATCAATTTAAACTTTAACCTAGGAGTGATTAGAGACAAGGTTAAGAAATGGAACAAAGTGTCCTTTGGTAACATCTTTGATAAGAAAAAGGATTTAGAAGGTAAACTAGTGGATTCTCAAAAGAAACTTGAAGATAATCCAAATCATATGGACTCTCAAAAATTATTAAGATCTTATAGGGACCAACGGCTAACCATCTCTTCTTAGGAAGAAACCTTTTGGAAACAAAAATCTAAGATCCAATAGCTCAGACACAGTGAGAGGAATACTAAATTCTTCCATCTTACTACTCTGAAACACTATCTTGGGCCAAGAGTACAAAAAAAAATTAGATCTCTTAAAGTTGTCAATGATATTATGGTTTTAGAGGAAGATGACATTAACACTGAAGCTATCAACTATTTTCATGAAAGGGAAGCGATCGATGATGGAGCTGATGACACTTTTGACTTGTTAGGTTGCATTCCTAAGCTTACCCCCCCAAAGGACAATATTTCTATGTCTAAAAAGGTTGTTAGAGATGAAGTTAGACGTGTTTCCTTCTCCTCCTAGGGTTTCAAATCTCTAGGTCCTGATGGGTTCCCTCCATTGTTCTTCCAAGAATATTGGGATATTGTGGGAGATGATGTTTTCAAAGTAGTTTGTCACTTCTTCAAAATAGGAATCATTGCGAATAAGATAAAAAAAACCTACATTATGTTCATTCCAAAAAAAAAAAACCACATTTGTATGGAATAATTTTGTCCTATCAGTCTCTACAATACTATTTACAAAATTATAGCAAGGGTCTTAGCAAACATAATGAAGCTAATCCTAGAGAAAATCATCTCAATAAATAAAAAAGTCTTTGTTGGTGGGAGGAATATTATGGATGTGGTTATTTAAACTTATGAGATATTACATTTTATGAATGTTAATGATAAAATGGTCATGGTTCTCAAGCCCAACATTTCTAAATCCTATGATAGGGTGAAATGGTCCTTCCATGAAAAAGTGCTAACTAAATTTGGTTTTTTTAGAAAGTTCCACAAGATGATTATGAATTATGTAACCTCTATGAGTTATGTTGTTCTTTTCAATGGAGCTCCTTTGGGGTCTTTACTATAGGAATTGGCCTTAGGAAAGGAAACCCTCTCTCTCTCTTCCCATCTATTCATAATTCTGGTGGATGTCCTAAGTAGGAACTTGAATAGACTCAAGATCTCCATCTTTATTCATGGTGTTAAATTTGTCTCTAATATTCCTCCCACTACGTATGAGAAGTTTGTAGATGATATTGTCCTTTTTGGAGAAGCCATTTTATTTGAGGCAATGGCTTGGCAGTCAAGGATTTTTTTAGTGGCGATTAGTCACCAATTGGTGAATATGTCCCAATCGGGCTATAGAAATTGGCAAAAAAAACACTGTATACTAGTTGACCGGTTTGCCCAGATTTTATAAAATACTTATATAGTGGTCAGAACATTCACCACTATTATTACGTAATTTCAGTTTGGTAGTCGGGTTCTTTGCCCATATCTCTCTTTAATTTTTACTCTTATTCGCCACGAAATTAATTGAGTGTCTCTTTTGACAATCATCATTCGCCAAATTCTCATTTTCCTATGTGAAATTTTTATTTGTCCTAGGACCGAATTCGCCATGCATTACACACAATGGGGTCCCAAATTCCTGCTCTATTCGACCACTGAATTACTTGAAATTATGCGGGCTTTGCCAAATATTAGTTCTTATCATATGTAACAGTCAACCCATTTTCCAAAATGAAAACGATTTATTTGTAGTTGTCTATTTAAGACATGAGTTTCATTATTGAAACATGCCGAAAGAAGGAGCCTTTTTCATAGTATTGT
This sequence comes from Cupressus sempervirens, assembly GCA_028749045.1. Taxonomy (NCBI): domain Eukaryota; kingdom Viridiplantae; phylum Streptophyta; class Pinopsida; order Cupressales; family Cupressaceae; genus Cupressus; species Cupressus sempervirens. The sequence continues at coordinate 388,589,642 of CM053783.1, forward strand.
GATCAGTAGAGAACCAGAATGACTATGACTATGAGTCCATAGTATTTTATTGCAGCCTTAATTTGATGGAGATGTCACAGTCAAATTTAAATAGGAAGACAAGTAGGACTAATGTAGGTGGAGATTTCCAAGAGAGGCCAACGAAATGCAAAAATATATCTTCATACTTTGGCGGGGGTAGACGCAATAGTGTTGGTCAAAGTAAGGAAGGTACATCATCAGAGGAGCCTGTACAATCTCAACCTACATAGGAGTCCATTCAACAAATTGGGGAGCCTAATAAATCTGGTGACGGAGTTGCAGAACCTAATATCTCTAATGACGATGACCTTGAAGAAGAATATCCAGTAAATAACTAGTACCAGGATGAATCAATCAAATTCAGTGATGATGATGGTGCAATTAATAGTAACAGTGACACTAAAGGGAGAGGAAAATCAAAAGAAAAAATTGATCATCAGTGGGAGATGACCAGGAGATTTAAATTTGATTGGGCATAAAAGTATCCATTCATTGAGCCCATGGAAAATCCAATTATAGGTGAGCCACTAGTAGAATGCAGATGTGCAATTTGTAGTTGGAAGTATAAAAAGGAAAAGCGGTTGCAGCTTAACCTAGACACCATAGAGAAACATGCTGGTAAGATTTACGAAACCTCAACTGTAGATGGTAAGGAAATAAAAGTGGTAATATATAAAATAAAGGAGAAATGCCAACATAAAAGGAATGCTAAAGAATATTATATGTTTCAGAAATTTCACACGAAGCCTGGTGAAGTTCAAGGTTCTATTAATGCTATTTTTGCAAAAGCAAGTGAAGTAGAAGAATGTGGAAAAGATGTTCAATTAAGTAATGTTTTCTATATTTTGAGCAGAGGGCGTCCAATGAAAGACTATCTAGAAATGAGTGGTTTTTTACACTTTTTGAAAGTTTCTAACTATCCTGTCAGTCATTGGTCGATAAGCAGTGGATGGGAATGGACAAGTTGTATTGCGCAGGTTGAAATAGAGGATCTAGAAAGAAAAATAAAAGAGTCAAGCTTTATTGCATTGTCCTTAGACAAAGTTACAACGATAGATAATACGTCATGGGTATGCATGTATGTTCATGCTATACAGAATAATGTCCACCAACCACATCTACTATCTGTTGCTAAATTGAGAGACAATGCGACAACAGAAACTTTATTTCAGTTAGTAAAGATAGATTGAATTGAATATGGAGCTATGGATGAATTGACAATAGCGAAGAAGTTGGTATGTGTTGGAGCGGATGGAGCTTCAGTAATGCAAGGTCAAAGGAATGGTCTTTGCACAAAGATGCAGGCATCTTGTTCACCATATGTTGTTGCCATTCACTGTATGGCCCATAGGATGAATCTTGCTTTTAGAGTTGTGAAGAAGCTTCCTTCAGTAAACAAGGTTGAAGATTTAGTAAGAGAGTTGTATGCATATTTTTGTCAAAGTCCCAACCGTTTTAGGGAATTTCAACACTTTGTTGATGGAATTACCAATGGAAACAAGCTTCTAAAAGATGTTGATACCAGATGGATCTCTTTTGATGGACCAGTGCATCGAGTATTTTCCAAATATCAATCTTTGATTGGACTAATGTACGAAAATTGGGACAATGCAAAAAATTAGAGATGTGGCGACCTGCTTCGGAGGTTAAGCAATAAAGATACACTTTAGACTTTGGCATCTCTTCTTCCCATGCTAGAAGAAATGAGGTTAATTATGAAAAAAGCCCAGAAAAGAGCCATATATATTGTAGAATATGCTCAGTTGCGTAAAATGTCATGCCGAGCCCTCGATAGTCTCTATCATACTAACTTAAATTTATCTGATGATAGATTTAATCACTGGAAAAAACTAACAGATTTGGATGATGCTGATAATTATTTAAAGATCATTGAAAATGGAAATTTATGTGTTTATGTAAGGGGATTTTAGATACCAATGTACTACAGTGCCCCAAAGAAGCGAGCTACAAGAGTTACAAGGGAAGAGTTTACCAAGATCGTCGAGTCTATAGCATCTACTGCAAGGGACATAGCCTATAGAGTTTCCTCTGAAATAATATCACGATTCCCATATGATCAACTGCTTGAGGCCATGGCAATTGTGTTTCCTCAATATTGGTCCTTCAACAATAAGGAAGATTATCGTAGAAGGCTGTTGATTTTGATAAAGGAATTTTGCAAATCTATAGAATTCAATGGAGTGACTATCAACAGAATATTAGATGAGGGTCTTCTTAGATAACAATCAGGCACCTTTGCAAGGACCATGAAGCATCAATATCAATTAATGCATAACCCACATAAAGAGGGTTCGACAACAAAGCTTTGGATAGAACTAAAATAGAGCACATTGTTGCGTGAAGAAATTTCAGAGTACTTCAAGCTTGTTGATATATGTCAAACCATGATAATATTGGGTTCAATGGAGGATGAGAGAGTTTTTAGTGCTTTGGGCTTCCTAAAATCAAAGCTAAGAAAAAAACTAGACAAGAATTTGGAATCATGCTTGAGGGTATACACATCTAGGTATAATGTCAATACTTTTCCTTTTAAAAAAGCAATGCAAATCTAGAAGAAAAGATGAAAAAGAAGAAGGGTGGGACTGGGCAACACCATTAACCAATCTCCTACAGTGACTCCAAGCGAGACAAGTATAGTTGGCAGTGGCACTAGCCATGGGATTGGGAGTCCAAGTCATAGAAGTGGAGGTCAAAGTGAACTTGAAGTTGAAGAAGACACAAACAAAAATGAAGAGAAAAATGAAGCAACTGGACTACCAGAATTGAATGATGATGACGACATAGAGATGAATTGGAAAATTTAGGAAATTTTTGCTAAATTAGCAGTGGCAACCAATAGGTATTTTTTGAACTTATTAACTACTATATGATATCCTATCATTCAATGTTCATTTTAGAAAAGCAAGAAATTAGAATGTATTATGTTTCATCATTAAAATTTGAGAACAAAGGGTATTATTACTGTAGAGTGTAGTTTATATCATGTCATCATTGATTTTTCATATTTGAATTTGAAATTCCTGAATGAAATTTTGTTTTCTATTTTATTCATTTATTCAACATACATTGAATTGGAAAACATAAAAATTAGATAGAATCATAGATTCAATTCCATAATTAATAATTATTAATGGTTTTCATTTGCAATATTTAGCTAATATGGTACAATTTTTGTAAGCCAATGACCCTGAATTCCCTTTTATAGAGAAAAGGGAGCAACAATAGCTTCAGGTTGATTTTCCTAATGTGAAGTCTCAAAATCTAAATCAGTAAGACATCTACAAGTCTAAAACATCTCTACAACTTTAGTTGTACATTTCTGCATTTGACAGGCCGATTTAGTAAATTAGCAATTTTAGCATAGGCAATAGCATCTGCAAGACTGCAACATTGATCTTGTTCAAAAAATAAAGTTCAAAGTTGTTACTTTAAACTCAATTCTAGAGTCTAGACTGTAGTATGTAGGATAATATGAAAGATATTCATATATAGTAAAGATATAAAGATGATTGAAATTGAAAGTACTTTCACATAGAGACTATAAGTTTCTGTAGTATGCTCCATTCTTCTTCAGTTGGAAGGGCAAAATTTTTGATGTTATGGTAAATGACCTGCATTCTCGTCAGCATTCCATACTTGGAAGAGTGAGTTTCAAGCAATGTTCGTTCCACTAGTGCATGCAAATTTGTGAATGTTTTGATGCACTTTGCAATGCCTTGATGAGTTCTGTCCTGAGGAAGGTTGCCTAAATCAGAGTTTATTTGGCCCTCCAACTTTTGTTTGTAAACTTCTCTTCCAACCAAACCCATTGTTGAGAAATCAGGTCCAAGACTTGGTAAACCAAGAGATATCAATTTTGCTATTTTATTGTTCATCTTGGTGAGCTTTGGCCAAAATAAAGCAAGAACTTCTTCTCCTTCTATTAGTTTTTGACATTTATGAAATATAGAGGTTGCCTTTATTATTGAACCAATGCGGTCCTAAATTCCCTTGCATGCCAAATGCTTGTCAGCAGTGCTGTTGATTTCTTCCATAATCCACTTTGCAATCTTATGTCTCTGACCAAAACTTTTGTTCTCCTCAAGTTGCTCTTTCAACTTCCCAAAAACATCTATAAGAGCTTCGCAGAGTTTGAACCAATCACACAACCTATCAGAAAAAGTCTTTATTTGCCCCCAGAAGTAATTTTTTATTTGCTTTACTATATTATTTACATGGTCATTCAAGCCGTTTTCATATTTTTTAATAGTATCATTTGCCTTCTTTAGGTCTTCTTTCATTTCTGAGTACTGGTGTTCACTATGTTTTCTTATTTGCTCTGCTTTATTTTCCCACCCTTTTTCTTTCTCTTCCCACTGTTTTGTTTTTACCCTCTAATTTTCCAATTCTTTATTTAACTTATTGTTTACATTTGCAGCATTCTCCAAGTTTCTGTATAACTTTGTTGAAGATTCTTTTTCATCTTGGAGTTTTTTTTACCATTTTTTCCAAATTTTCCCTCAGAGTTTTCAGTTCTGCGTCCATTTTTTCTTGCTGTTCAGTTGCTTCTTTAGAGCCAAAGGATGAATTTTTTATCCTTTTCTCTAATTCTTTGCATCTATTTACTACTACTTTCCCACTTGCCTTTACATTTTCTAGGTCTGCCTTTAACTTATCTATTGTGCCCTGAAGCTTTCCTTTCTCTCTCCAACTTCATCATTGAACTATAGACCACTTGGTTGGTCATTTTGGACACATTTATCTTGTCCACATTTTTTATTTTGGATAAGTCCATTTGGAGGGTGCTAACTTGAAATTTAGATGGATCTAACTGACTCTCTGGTGGATTGTTATCTCTAGCTGGGGGCATAACAACCATGAATTCCATCATATCTTTATCTTGGTCATATGTGGGAAATAGCCTATTGGTTGTAGATTTTGCATCACAAGCTATAGCAATTGGTTCCATCTTCACTGTCTTACTATTTTTTCTATTCTTGTTTTTTGATTTTCCATAGTTAGTTACAAATTCATTGTAACAAAAATCAGGATTTTGTGAGACAATTGAATGTTTGAATGGTGAAATAGCAGTAGCACTTGCTCTGATGTACGAGCTTCCACCAATACCATGAGGATAACCAATACCTAGACCCATTAGTTGGGTTTGTGGACTGTTCTGAGGGTTTTGTCCTGAAGGATGGGCAATTGTTGGACTCACAGTCACCATTGGCATTGTTGTACTAGTAGTACTACTAATACTTGTCATAACCTTCTACTTCTTTACACTTTCTTGATCTCTGGGATCAAATTTTTTTGCATCTATATACAATGTCCTTTTTGGACCACTAGTTGTAGTTGTACCCATGATATCTACAGCTGTGGGAGTGACAGTTGATTCGGATTGAATCTAAGTGCTTGGAAGTGGAACTGTAAATGAAGTAGGAACAAATTTAATTAACTAAGATGAATCCAATGTGGATGGAATTGACTGAGTTGATGATTGATCTCCATTCCCAAGGCCTAGTTTCTGACCATTTTTTGGTGCTATAGCTGGTGGTTGAGGTGGTAGCCAAACCCCTTCTCCAGTGGGACCCAGACCACCAAAACCTTGGTAGCCCATTTTTTCTACAATTTCTGCCCCTTTGCTATATAGAAGTTTGGTGGATGCATCAACTCCTCTCTGAATTTGTGTACTGGATGAGGGATTCAAAGAATCTTGGTCATCATAATCATCATCAGTATCACTATGACGTGCTTCAGTTGGATGCTTCTTATTCCACAACTTGTCAAATATTGTATCCTCTTCAGCCTCATCATGATCTAAAGAGGTCTTTGGCTCACCGAGATTCTTCCTCATTTCCCAAAATTGAAAAAAATTTCTTCGACTCCATCAAACATCTACACAATCATTCATTAGCTCTTTTGGAATAGGTTTTGTAGATGGTTTATCAACTTTCTTGTAGAAATTAGACGATGTCATGCCTTGCACTTTTCCTTTCTGTTTGTGCAATGCCATTATTTGTGATGACAATTCCTGTATTGACATATTATTTTCAGCAGCATATTTCTCCATCTATTTTTTGACCTCCTCCCAGGAGTCCATTTTAAAAAAAATTTCAATCAAAGGCATACTTTCATGTTGATATTTACTTGTAGAAGTCCCAATGCCCTTAAGCCTTGCTCCAATTATGTTCACTAGATCATACTGCCAGTGACTGTCAACATCAAATCAAAAAATTGAAAAAAAGGCTTCTACCACTTTGAATCCTCTTCTCTCAAATGTGAACCCTCCAAAGGAGAATGGCAAGGAGGGAAGCATCATTTTCTTTTGTTGACCATGAAAGAGTACATCTGTGCTCTCCATTTGTTGTACATATTCCAATGCAAATACCCTCTCTGTTACATGTATTGGAAGTTTGCAGGGTTCTACCCATGAATTGTAAAACCTTAACATAGTGTACTCTTTCATTAAGTACCAGTCAGCCAATTGTAGTTCACTTTTGAGTTGAGTGATATTTGTACAAGTAACAGGCAATCTAGGCATTGGAGTGCCTATAATTTTATGGTACATTAGTGCCAAAAAGAAGTCTACAAAATTGTTGTAGTTCCTTCTGTTATCAATCATCCTTATCTGAGGTGTCGACTCATATATTGGATTTTGGCCGTCAGTCTGACTGCAAAGCTTGTTTGCCTCAAATAATGCATGATGCTTTGCTAGGAGAAGATAGCACAAGTAGGTTGTGAATCTAAATGTCTTCTCTGAACCTCTTTGAATCATTAGTAATTGATCTTGCATGCAACGAACAATGTGCTCAATAAAATGATATCTTATTGGTTCTTTTTTAAAATGAATATGATAAAGCATTTCAAGAATGCTGGCATCCACTTGTTTTTTACTATCCAATCCCAAAAAAAATGCTAGCAAGGAAATATTGTCATGTGCCCATGGCACAAAAAATTCAAAAACATAAGGAGGCATGTGATTTGGACTCAGCCTACAACTACTTGTTATTCCTCTGATATAAGAATCTCTCTATTCTGCATCTAATTTTTCATAATCATCTGCCAGCTTTCCCAAGTCAATATGTACATTTGACTGTTGTTGTTGAAACCCTAGTTCAACAGACTAGCGAATTCACTCTCAGTTATGGAAAAAATTTCCTCCTGAGTAATTTTATTCACAATTTCTTTTCTATTTTCATCATAATTTTCAGTGTAGAGCATAACAATTTCTGGGCAAGGGAATACTTGAGGTAATGCCATGTGTGCCGACCTAGCTAGCCACGGTGCAATTTTATTTGCAATTGCATTTACACTAGGGTTAAATGAACAAAATTTTGAAGCCTTATTTGGATCGTTCCACTTGTTTTCAAGTGCAAATCTTATCTCCATTATACACTTATTTCCATGAATAATAGGATCATGTATATCATGGAATAAATCACTGAAACCTGGTGTTTTAAGCATATTGTGGAATTTTGTTATTTTGCCCATGTTATTCTTGGTATTTGTTTTGCCCATCGTGGTAAATATTTAAACATAGCTAAAAGCCTACAGGGGTGACTCAAAATTAAAACCTTATAGACTAAATTTTTTTATATAATATAAATAGTAAAGTTGTAAAATTTAAAATGCGGGACGTAAATTTTTAGGATTTTAGTAGTTACACTTACCCGTTCATGTTCACATTGCCCTTAGTTTCAATTTTTGCAGAGAGCTAAGAGTCTAGAGACTTTAATTTGTTGCTTTCCTCAGACCACAATCCTCAACCTAGAAATTAAGAGACTGTAACTTTGTAAATTGTAATTTGTAACCCCTTTCTAATTTCTAAATCTGCAGACAATGTATAACTGCAAAATTAAAGAAACTTAATGTGCCAAAATTGTACAATCTGTACTCTATAGTCTATAGTCATCACACTTGTCACACAGTACACTTTCAGTTTAAATGTGAGTGGAATTGTGGACCACTAGTGTTACCTAACCTGTCATAATGTATTAATGTCATTCATAATGTCACTATTAGCTGCAAGTGGAATGTGATTATGTTAATGTGTTAATTGAGCAGTGACACGTGTCATGTTTCCAGGACGTGTTTGAAATGACAGGGTTTCTTTTTTCTTTCATCCTAAAACTCAACTTCGGTCATTGATCTATAAACATCCAACAACACCGGTGAATGGTGTGGTGGCCTTGTGGGTCATGGGTCCCACTCCCATTAACTAAGGTAGTCAGGTATCAAGATGACTCACATCATGAGTCAGATGTGTCAGTGTCACGTCATCACCAAATTGAAACTAAATTGTTATTTATTGGTCAATTAAGGAGTTTAGTGACACGTGTCATGGTTTCAGGATGCGTTTGAAATCACAGGGTTTCTTTTTCCTTTAATCCTAAAACTCAACTTCAGTCATTGATCTATAAACATCCAACGACACCGGTGAATGGTGTGGTGGCCCCGTGGGTTGTGGATCCCACTCCCATTAACTAAGCTAGTCAAGTATCAGGATGACTCACATCACGAGTCAGACGTGTTAGTGTCACGTCATCACCAAATTGAAACTACATTGTTATTTGTTAGTCAACCGAGGAGTTTAGTGACACATGTCATGTTTATGAGACGTGTTTAAAATGACAGGGTTTCTTTTTCCTTTCATCTTGAAACTCAACTTCGATCATTGATCTATAAAAATCCAACGGCACTGGTGAATGGTGTGGTGGCCCCGTGGGTCGTGGGTCCCACTCCCATTAAATTACGAGTATAGTTAGTATATTATTGTACTTGTCGGTAGGCTAGTACTATTGTATTCAGTTTGCACAATAAGTGAATTAGTTTAGAATCAACCAACCAATTAAAATGAACTATTTTTCTTTTTATCAAATATTTGTAAAGTTTTTATATAAATTTATTATTCTCATGTATTATCTATACTATTTATCTTAATGATAATTGGTTCTTTTTATTTAGTGTTATAAGACCCCTTTTCTCGGAGGCTACCTCCATGTTCATTTATATTTGGCTAAATTCTCTCATACTTTTTGACATAAGTTTTCTTTTACATAGATTTCAATATCACAAGTTGTAAATTGAATAAGAAATAATTATATTATTAAAAAAATTAATAATTCAAGATAAAAGAGTTTATTGGGTTAATCCTAAGCTAGGTGATTCTGATAACATTTTGATATGCAATTATCTATAAATTATACAATTTTAAATCTAGAGAAGGATTGGTTAGAACCTTCTTCACTAACTTCATTTTTTAAAATTAAAATTAAATAATTTAGTAAACTATTTTAAATGTATATTTGTATAATTATATATATTCTAATAAAATATTTAAATTATTTTGTACCTAATTAGAATTTATTTTAATTGAAGTTATAATTAGTAAATTCTTGTCTTTATTTTAACCAATATTAGAATTTTTATATACCCTTCATAAATGTAATGCAAATTTAGAATTTTTTTCAATTTACTATAAAGACATAATATTTTAGTAAAAGTGTTAAATTTATTATTTAAATTATAATTTTTAATTAGTATAAAAACTATAACTTAACTCCATACTAATTCTATTTTTCTAATTTTTGTATAATAACTTTTAAAAAATAAATTAAATCTTAATTTCTAATTAGTCTAATAACTATTAGGCAAGTACATGTCATGAGGTGGCACTTGTTAAATTATATAACTGCAATGATGTATATTAATTAAAATAGTAAAAGAATATATAAATAAACATTATAGTATCATGCTAAATTAAAATTAGATGACATCCTAAAGAACATTTATCATACCAAAGATATTTATCAACTAATTATACATAAGATATAGATAAAATTGTATAATTTAAAAAAAAAAGAGTTAAATTGATTAATTTCAATTATTAAATTGTTTGATATATCTTGTTCAAGTGATAAATTTATCCAATTGTAGAAGCTGGACAATATTCTTAAGGTTAAATATAATGCATTAAAAAAAACCATAAATTAATTTTAAAATAACATTTATGCTTTAAAAAAAAACCAAATACACTTATAATAAATAAAGTTGATAATATACCAAGCTAAATAATTTGAACTTTATTAAAATTGATACAAAATTAATATTATGTATTTTAAAGTATAAATTAAAAATATCAATATAGTAAAAATTATATATGTTAAATAAATTTATAATCTAATAAAATTATATATATAAATAAAAAATAAAAGAAAAATTATTAAAAGCATTGGTTTAGATATGTAAAAATAAAAATAATTAAATTCTAATTTAAACTAATCCACTTGTCACAAGAAAATATAAGGTTGCAATTAATGCTTGCATTAATAGAGGTGTTGAAAAAATAGTTGTATTTTTTAAGAAGAAATTTGAATTTTTTCATTGCCTTTTTCATCATGAACCAATAAAGTTTTAAAAAAATAATATTTTTCAATTTCAAAAAAATGCAAATTAATAAACCTTTTGCAAACATTGGTATATCAATGAAATTTTTAGATTATAGAACTAATATGGAACTAGGTGATTCCATTAGTGTCCTGCCAAAGGCAGGAACTAATAATATTTTATATTCACATAGGCTTTTATAAACAATTCAATAGAAAATTAAAAAATGCAAAATATTGCAATGTTCCATAAGTAAGCATAAGAAGTTAAAACAATGAAATAGAATTTTATATGGAACTGAAACTCGAGAAATTTCATTGATATTTCTTGAAATTTAAAAATTTATAAAATCGAGGGAAAAGCCTAGACTCTAGAACTACTGTACTATTCGTTGTAGAAACCACCAGAATTGACTATGGTTGCGAATTCTTGTAGCCAGTTGTTGTCATCTTCCACTTCATCCAGGAAAAACCATTTTCGAAAAAAATTCAACCCAATTCTTGCACATTTCCTATGGTGCTGCAACTGCCCAGCAGTCAAGCCTAGTAAAAATGGTTGTAGGACCACATTCTGGCCAGGTTCCAAAAGCTTATGGACTTCACCCGCCCAAGGGATCCCCACTACTAAAATTGCATGAGCGACAATTTCAATGTCATCGCCCAAATATACTACTTAAAAAATCTTCCTCAGGAGTAGCAGAATTTTGGCCCTTGCTTCTCTAAGGTCAAGCAGGGAGGCTAAAAATTGTGATGTAATGTCACTATTGACACGATGCCAATTCTCATTCTTCAAAAACTCATGCCCCCATTTTGACAACAACAATAACAAACTTCACACCAGAGCATGGAACAACCTCATTACAAATTGACAAGAGGTTTTCCTCAGGAACGCGACCTAGAAAGCCTTCTACTCCTCTTCCAAAATGCATCTCAGGCAAATAGGGTTGCCCATCTTTACTGCAAAGTTCAAACTAACACCAAACAATTAACAAACAATTAACAAACTAGACCTATCAACTACCAAAAATGAGATGAGCAATGATGAAAGAAGTAGCTCAATCGCCTATAAATAAGCTTGGTGAGTAGGGTGCTAGGGATTATTTGTTTGTTTCCATCTGCCTACCAATTCAATTGCATTAAATTAGCAAATATTCTCAAATCTTGAACATAATTACAAGTATGTGCCGAAAAGGCCAATTGCAATTAAACACGAATACCGTCCATTGTCCTGTAATGCATGTGAAGCCCCCTAACCGATGGAAAAGGCCAATTTTAATTAAGACTAATAGTAATAGTACTACTGCTAGTGGACTGTGGCATGCCCTATAATGCGTGTGAAGCCGCTTCGCTGATGGAAAAGGCCAATTATAAATTGTAATTAACAATGACAAGACATCAATATACTATCTCCTGCAACTTATGTGATACAGGCTAGACAGAAACGTGTCACCATTTCAGACACTTGAACAAGGTCGAGGCTTCATTCCAAACATGGCATGACATTTAATTCTTTTCAGGTGCACTGTACTTCGCATACAACTTACCTTGATATGTGTCAACATTCTAGTGACTATCTCAACAATTCTTCTTCCTTCAAGAAATGTTAGCCGAAATTAAACCTCAGCCATTGATCTTGGATCATCAGATAGTCCAAGTTCTCAAATAATACATTTAACATAATTACAGTGGTAGTGGCCAATAATTTATGTAAGTTGGTATGTTAGGTTAGGCTACTTATTTCCCATCTTTTGAAAATAGCCATACCAATTATAACTTTCTGAAAACCATTCGCCATAACAAATAAATTATTTCAATTATTTGGAAAATAATTTTGCCACCTTTTTATAAAAAAGGTATCAGTTATTAAAATATTCGCCAACCAATATCCATATTTCAAAACATACTTTTCCACCAATATTAATAATTTTATTAAGAACAAAAATTATAATCGCCATTATTTTATAAAAATTGTCTAAACTATTAAAAAAATTGCCACCAAATATCCATCCATTGACGAATAATTCGCCAACACTATTAATTTTTTTTCACCCAAATGACATGTGATTCACCAAAATTTTATAAATTTTGAGAGGGTTGGGTTCCTTAAAGTTATCCCTATTGGTAGTCCCTGTTAGCTAACTATGCCAAGTTATCTAGTCAATATATCAACTTTCATAAGAGTAAACTTTTCTTTTTCAACACCCTACGAGAAATCCAAAGAAATGTCTCATCTATACTAGAATACCAAATCCAATTTTTATTGGATATATATCTCAGTTTTACTTTCTCTCTAGAGAGACCTAGTCTTCTATACTAGAATAGTGTTACTGAGAAGTTCCAAAAGAAACTGATTGGCCAAATGGAAAGGAAAATTGTTAAGCTTCTTCTCCTTAAAGCTTGCCTCCAAATTATCCTATTATACTTTGTGTCCTTTTCCTTAGTGCCTTTGAAGGTCATAGATACTCCAGAGAAAATTCAAAAAAACTTTCTATGGTTTGGAGTGGAGGAAAAGAGAAATTTGGCCCTTGTCAATTGGAATAAGGTGTACAAAGACAAGGAAAATGGAGGCCTTGATATTAGGAATTTTAAAAGTATTAGCAAAGCTCTAGTATCTAAATTGGGTTGGTTAACCTTAGAAGGAGCTAAATATTGACATAAAATTTTAAGGGCCAAATATTTATCTTATGGTCCTTCCTATTTGTATCTAAGTAAAAATAACTCTAATGGCAGCTTTGTCCTTTGGAAGAACATATTGAAAACAAAAGGCATGATTAGAAGAGGAAGTTGAATGCAAATAGAAAATGGTAGAAAAGGCTTATTTCAGGAAGAGATATGGAAGGATTCAAGGCTCCCATCAAGGAACCGGTGAATAATCAAAGATTGATGGACTGGTTAAGGCAAAATAGGGGCAAGAAGGTGGAAAACTACCTAGAATCGGAGAATGGAAATGCAAGATAGAAGGTCTTAATTAGCTTGTGGAAATTTCAAAGAGATACTAGAAAAATTATGAATATATTTAAGGAAGTGGTCATGTATCTAAAGGATATGCTTCCTAACCCCAATCTCTTTAATCAATCCCAAGATGATAAATGGATCTAGAGATATAACAACAATGGTTTCTTCTTAGTTTTTTCTGTTAGAAATATGGTATACTAAGGTGTGGGGGGGGGGGGAGGGGGGGGTAATATTTTATCACTAGCTAGCTATTATTAATTACTTTGAACCATGCATAAGGAAGTAAACAAGTAATACTTTGCAATAATTGGCACAGTGTGTCTAAATTTTGGTTCCTGCAGGGAAGAATAAAATTAGGAAAGAATTATTTATCAAGAATGAAAGCCAATAATTTCATCTATTTTTCAAACAGACAAACATGACAAAAAAATGTATAGTCCCAATCACATCATCATATATAAGAGCACATATATAACTATAACTATAACTATGTCTAAAACCAACGTAATTTACAAATATCCACAATTCAAATATCATCCCTTGATGTTTTCTTTAATGAAAAATTTTAAGTCAACTATGTTATTTCCCTCGATGTAATACCAAACTGTCATTAGGCTAAAAGCTATAGCAAGATTTACGATTTACAAATGCAAGGAGAACTACCCAACCAAAGTAGAAAATGACATGAAAAGTTAACAATCTATCAATTAACAATCTAGATGAAATATTTCTAGCAATTGAACTGTACATTATAGAAACAAAAAATTACCTTAAAATTAACACCTCACCAGTTGTTCATTTGCATCTGTAATGGCTTCACAAAAGTTGAAAGCTTACGATTTTTCAAGAACACAAAAGGCACTCGTAGTTTAGCTGCATCAATAAAACTAAATTAGTTCAGTTGCATGGTGAGGGCAAGAGACTATCAATATTGATTTTGGAGTTACAGATAGGTAAGCAATAAACATAAAAAGGTAGTACTAGATTTTAATAGCAATTGTGACCTTCACAATTTTTCTTAGTAGTTTTGGGTTATTAAATTGGATAGAATATTGATAGTAAAATGTGAAAGAGAACACACATAATGTCACATCAAAATAATTTTGCATCCTACATATGAGTATACATCAAAACTGAATTTTTACCTCCTCAATCTATCTATATCAATAAAGAAATAAGACATTTTTGTAATACAAAATTCTTGAACCCTATTCCACTATAATCTTTCAAACCTGCAAAATAAAACAAAAGCCATAAAAACTAAAATAAAAGGATTTATTTCTAACAAACTATCACAGATGCTTTGTATATACCTTAGGACATGATACAAGCTGTTTCACAAGCAACACATAACATTCTAGTTTTTCTCTCATTTGCTAGAGTGATGATAAAATATATGCAAAGTAGAAATAGTGTAGCATAATAGATGATTAGTATCTAAAATTTTTAATACTGAAAATTATAAAGAATGTAATACTCACAAGTGTCACTGCCTAAGAGAATGCAACCCAAGTTTATCATGATCTCTGCATCATTCATTGCATTAGGAATATCCTACTTATTTTCAAACACTAGTAACACTGCATCTCATAGTTCATCTTGCAAGAACAAGAAACTTAAATGATAAAAAAAATTCTACAGATAATATGAAAATAATTGTTAAAAGAATGAGGCCAATTTTACACATAATAACCAAAGTTTCCATTAGAAAGACATGAAACCTTCTTGATCCATTTTCCAATTGTGTTAATACAATCCTAAAAATTTACTTTCATAGTTTTGACTAATTATTGTTGGAAGGATATTATTTGCTTCATCAAATGAGTGTATATTGTAGTCTTGGCTTCTTGTATTTTTCAAGATAGTATCATTACTCGTCTAGTATTGTTCAATCTGAAAGGATGATATTGATATTTTTTTTTCTATAACAGCCAAAACAAGGGTTTGTTAACCTTTACACAAACAAGGGATGAAAGCATAAACATAGGGCATCAACAAAACAACAAAAAAAATCTCTTCCTATGCACTTGGACAAAAGTCTAAGCAACACTATTGTTAGGATTGCAACAAAGGAAACCCCACTACAACCTGTCAACAAGGCCCAAGAGTGATTATTTAAGAGTCAACATTATCAGTAGAATTTTGTTCAAAATAGAAGTGGGAGCAGTAACTTCAACAACATAGGCGACAAGGCTAGCGGGCATCACACCTGAAATACGGTCTAACATCCAAAATTGTGACAAGAATGGAAGCGACAGAAGTCTAGCTTAGACCAACAGCATGAGAAGCATTAATATAATCAAAAAAAGTTTCTTCTTTATTAGAAAACAAGTCCTCAAAAGGAAAATCTAAAATAGAATCAGAAGCTCTAATTGTCAAATGGTCATTTTTCACGACCCTCCATCAAGTGACAGCACCTATCCAACAAAAAATGGCAATCATTAGGCATGTATCCTATAGATATGCAATCTCTACAACAAAATGGAAAACCCTCATATTCAATGCTTCACTCATGGCCTCTCATTAACCATGATTGAAGTGGAGAGATCTCTATTTCAACTAGAATACAAACATAGAATAGCCCAAAATTGTACTAGATCCATTCAATTTTAGGAACTAGCAAAGGGAATTTATAATGGCCTTGGGAAAAACAACTCACAAGAGTGAAATGAAGATGAGGAAGGAAAACTCAAACATAACTCACATAGGTATAGCTTAATGTCACCAAACATTAGGGAGTTCAAAGAATTAGTCACCCAACAATGTAAATCTTAGAGGCACTAGAGACTCTAAGAATTTATAGACCATACTTCTGCACTAATAAAAGTCCATGTTATCAACACAAAATAGGAAAAACTTTGCATAAGACTTGACAGCCCAAGCATAGCTCCTTCAACCAAAATTTGGTAGAAAATTATCTAGAGCATTCAGTGGGTCTAGAACCACTAACAAGAGCAAATATCCTAGCACCCAGAAGCCTAGCTTAGTGCTACACTAGGAGAGTCAAACCCCAACAAAAACCCTCCAATGGATCTCTTCTAATGGGGTGTGTTACAAGTATATTAAGTTCCCCTCTTTCCCCAGAGTGGAAAACATCATGAATTTTTAGTTTAGATCTACATTATGTAATACTGCTTTACTCATGTTTAGAGGTCCTTACAGTATATTTAGAGATACTTATTATATCTACTCTATAATAAATGGCAATGTAATAGCATACTAGCATCAGAGTTCATAACCCACATCAAAAGTGGTTAGTTACACAAGAAGAAGCATCCAACATGGGACATGAGAAACAAATTCAGATTGATTTCTCCTCTATTGTCAGAGGATCATAGTAAGGCACAACACAAATTCTCAAATATAAATAATAGTCAACTGTCATTTTACTTAGATCCCTATGAAAATGTAGCACTAAAATACAATATACATTGGAGTTAGGAATTTGGTTGACAGCCAAAATCAATTGAATTGAAATAAGAAACTTCACCAAAGAATCAACTAAATATGTAATTTAAGCATATTTTGCTACTCAAAATGTTACGACTTCTTCCTTCTTGACCTTAAAATTATGACATTTTCTAATTTTGCGAGGGGAAACACGATCTCTCCAACTATTAGTTCTAAATGGCTTCCACCTTAGGTGCATAGAGTCTTTGAACTAGATAGATAAAATACACAACCATGTTGAAGACCATGGAAATAGAGGATAACATGGAAAATACTAAACAATAAGTTGGATGATGATGAAGACTACAGTGAAGGTAGAAGATCCCAGACATCATCAACTAATAGCAAACTACCAAATAGAGTATACAAACTTGAAAATATAACACACACCTTACAACTAAATGAAACTCTAGAAGCTACCATCAAATGGCATGACATTGAATCATTACCAATAAATGTATACAACATAGAGAAGCTACTAGATATGGTATTTCTATTCATTTTTCAAATGAAAGAGTTCAGTAGGTATGCAACCATGACTAAGGAAAGTGCAATTTCACACCATTTTCCATGTTGACGTTTAGATATACACTTGTGCAATCCAATCTCCCAAGGAATAGACAACACCACATATCGCCATCTTTGTCAAAATAGGATTTATCATAAAGCAATGTTAGAATAGTTAATAAAATGATCATAAATTATGTTGTTATAGTAAAAGAATACTCTAACTTAAGAAAAAAAACTATACAATATTAAAACATGATTTCATGCTTTAAAAACTAAAAAGGTACCTATAATGAAGAACTTCATTTCGACTTGCTAATTGGTTGTCACTATTAACTATAAGCTTATCTCTAAAGTTTGAGCTTCACTTGGTTTCGAGAATAGTTAAGTATTCTCTACTTAATAGGGCCAACCACATGAAGGTGGAAGCTCATTTGGTCCCTTCCCCCCCACCCCCAAACATCACTTCCCCATTAACATTTAATAACATTCAATTCATCCATTTTTGAAATATAACATTCAATCATTATAATCACATGATAACTTTCATTAACACATAAAATTCATAAACACACAACATTCATGAATAATTCAAGAGTAAGTCATTCATGATTAATCATATCTTTTTTGCTTTCTTGCCATTTCTTTTTTTTCATAAAATTTCTAAGAGGAATATCAATGTCCTTGTCATCCCCATTAACATTTAATAACATTCAATTCATCCTTTTTTGAAATATAACATTCAATCATTATAATCACATGATAACATTTATTAACACATAAAATTCATAAGCACAAAACATTCTTGAATAATTCATTAACGTACAACATTCAAGAGTAAGTCATTCATGAATAATTCATTAACACCCAACATTAATGAATAATATTCATTAACAATATTCAAGAGTAAGTCATTCATGAATAATCATATCTTTTTTGATTTCTTTCCATTTATTTTTTTCATAAAATTTCTAATAGGAATATCAATGTCCTCATCATCCCCCTCCTCTACTTGTTCTAACACATGTCTCCTCATTCGTTTAGGAACATCATGAGGCCGTTGCACCAAAGGGGGGGTCCGCTGCAATAACAAGTACTTCATGAGTTAAATTTGCACCATTTTATATTAGTGAATTATGAGTTTTTCTTTAAGAAAAATAACTATAAATCAAAAAATTAATTTAAAAGAACAAAACATATATTTTCTTTACCTGAATGTGTGACGTGATCTACCTGTTGATCAGTCTGAACATCCTCTGGCACTCATTCAGCACGACATGATTCTATATCTTCAACACAAAAAGGTTACACCAAGCTCAATTAAAGATGTTAAATTGTATTAATAATTATATAATTAGTTTTAAATAACAAATGAGCACCTCCATCGATAGTACAATGCACATTAAGGGCTTCATGATGTTGCGTATGATCTGTGTCACGATTAATAGGCTGCATTGCAATGTCATGCACATTATTATCAAATAAATTGTTACTCAAGTATTCAATTTCTAATATATATTTTGGCATATTTACCTACGCACATGGTGTAGGAGACTATTTGGTTGGGGCAATGGAAGTTTTCCATAGGCATTCAGCCACCGTTGCATAGCCTTGCTGGAAGTCTGTGCTGCCCAACCTTTTCTAGCCTCACCTTTGTTTCCTTTGATGTGTCCTGCAACTTATGAAAATTTTGAAATATGTTAGATGATATAGATATAAATATCAGTACTAAATAGTGGATTATTATATATTGGTCTGAAGGTTTTAGCATAAAGTAGCATGTTCCACAAAAAATATGAAAAAAGGGAAGAAATTATAGCATCATACCTTTAATTGACATGTGTAATCATGTTATTTATCCATGGAGTTCATGCTAAGTATTTATCCATATTCTGGCATGCTTCTCCATAAAATTACACATCAATTTCGATAGTCTATATTATCCATTGTCACACAAAGTAAACAAAAAGCTAAAAGTTTAAATAGCTAGTAGATTTTATAGATTAATTTTTTTTCCATCAAAGATAAGTCAATTTGGTTGAATGGGATGTGAACATATTTGGTAAATTGGGGGTGGGGGCTTCATGGAGGAACCACTAGTTCAAATTGCAGTTTAGAGTCTATACGCTTAGTGGAAAGGAATGAGTCTAGTAACATTACCTTGGTATCATTACCTGCTGGTTCTTGATGTCCTGCAGAGTATCCATAGGTTCCACACTCACAATGCTTTTATCCCCAAGGCTGCAACAGGTATAAACTTGAGGGCGAATGTTAGATTTCAGATTTTTTTAGTAGCATTCCTTTTTACCCGTAGCTGAAAAGTAAGTATTCGTAATATCATAAGACAAAGATTTAAGTCTTAAGATGGTATGTTATCAGGAGATTATGGGGAAATTTTCAAATGTCTATGATGTTATGCTAGACTCATAAGATCAAAGAACTATAGCATCAGGAGAAGAGAGAGAAATTCTTAAGATTCTATGCTAGTCAAGTGGTCAAAGACCTTAAAGGGTTTATATTGTGATGTTGTGAAAAATTTTGAACCATAGCATCAGGAGAAAGGAAAAGGGGTGCTACAATGCTACAAAGGTTAGAGGATATCATAAGATCAGGACATCATAAGATCAAGGATGTTGTAGGACTATAAGGTCAAAGGTAAAGATGCAAGATCTTATGAAGTTGCCAGATTTTGTAAGGTCATAAAAGGAGATTTGCCTGGTTCTGATCTTATGCTAGAAAGAAATGTGGGGTTAGCTATTCCAATGGGTGCCAAGTAGGTGCTAAAGTGGATAAAGTGATATGGTCAACCTCATGGAGATTTTGTTAGGGTGGCAAAATGAAATAAGATTATTGGAAAATGTGGCCCATTTTAGTTGTAGAATTTAGTTGACTTTTTTATTTTTCTGATTCATTGAGCCAATTATGAAGAAGAAATGTTTTCTTGCATGATCCAATCTTCATGATCATTTTTGACCACTTTATAATGAATGCTACACCTAGTGAATGAAAGAAAACACACCGCCATCTCTAGTTTTATCTATATACTTGGTCAAAGTGATTTAATGGTGTCGTTCCTATCTTCTCAAGGCTCTGTTTTGGAAAAATATTGGTTTGCACTGTATTTGAACCTATACTAGGATTATATTTTCTCTAGATCTATATGATTGTTCTCTGCACTCTTAAATGGTAGTAGTTGAGTTTAGTCCAGGATAGAAAATATCTCAGTTATGCCTGAGCTATAAAGGAAGATTTTGTAATCTTTGTAAGGGGTATTGCTTCATGTGTACTACTATAATTTCTCATGCCTCTAAACCATTATAATCCTCTGTTGAGTCTCTTTTAGCCATTAACGCACTATGCAAGGTTCTTTTCCTCTAGTTAAGGTTTTGTCTTTGTTCTATAATTTACATGATTGTATCTACTTTTGAAATTCAAATGATATTAAGTGGATTTTCTTCCCATACCATTCTTTTGTTGTCTGATCTACATGTAATTGTTGAATTAAGCAAGGTCTGAATCTGTATTCTTTGAGGTTACAACTGGTTGATTATGCATTCATGGGTAGAGATAAGTTCAAACACTCTATTTTGGTGCATCACCCCTTTAGGTTAGATTAGGTAGATTTTTTTTCATGCATTCCTTCTCCCATTTCCTCTCCAAGAGTAGTTAGGTGCATCTTGATAGTAAAGGAAGTTGGCCTTCTTTGGAGATTGAACCTCATAGTCCAAGTCCAATAGCTTGGGGGTTGTTTCCACATTTCACAAGGTTGTCCTTAGGTAAAAACTTTGGACAAGGGTGCAAGATTTTGTGGCAACAATTTTTGGCACACCTAGTGGGACAATATTTAAATTTTTTTAAGTCTACTGGTGTCAAAAGTAAGATTTTAAGATTAGTGCTAAGAAGATAATGCTAGTCTTAGTGTTGTAGGCCTTTAAGAGGCTCATCCCATAAAGCACTTGGTGACTCTACACCCTTCACATCTAGTTCAGAATGAGTTGTAGTGATTCATGCCCAAAGTTGAAACAAGGGCATGTTCTAGAGGTAAATTTCAATACCAAGAGCTTTCATTTTCAAATCCTAGAAGAAGAAAGACTAGAGTATCCTTATCACCAGTTAGGAGTACAATAGTAACAAATACACCTGGAAGATCCATCTCTACTCATCCTATTGTTAGATCTTAGCCTAGGTTGTTGTATGCTCATATAAATAGACCAGTATTTCATATGGCCTAGCCTAGATCTCATGCTTTTTCCACCTTTAATGGTGGAAGTCCCCTTTTATTGGAACAAAGACATGACATACTAGTAGTTGCACTTAAAAGTAAACTTGAATTTACTGGTGAAACTTTTATCTGTCTCTTGGAACATATTCAAGAGGTAGAAAATTTCTATAATATCCATGGTATTATAGAAGATGATGTGGCCATTAGATTCCTAGCTTCATCTTTAAAAGGAAAAGCCCTATAATGGTACAAATGCTTATCACATGGTTCTGTAACAGATTGGTATGGATTAGGAGTAGGACCATGTAAACACTTTGAGGATAAAAGTGACTATTTGTCACTTTTAGAGCAACTAGCTACTATAAAAAGAGCCCCCCAATGAATGTATCACCAATTTCAATTACAGATTTTAGAAAACATGGGATAGAATATCTACTTCAATGAAGCCTAACCATGGTAATGCCTTCTTACATTACCTCAAAGCTTCTAATAGTTACATTGCCACCACAATCCAAACCATGGGAGGAGACACTTTACCTAATACTTATGAAATTGCAATAAGGGCTGAAAACATATTGATACAAGGAGGAAAGTTATCCCCAAGGCCTTATGTGACATTCTTCCTCAATGTCCTAAATCACCAACCAATAATGGCCCCTATTCCCATAACTTATACATCATAATCTCTTGCTCCAGTCCCTCAAGCTTCCACATCTTCAAATGGAATAGATGAAATCAAGGAGATGATATAGTCTATGATGTTGAACATAGATAAAAGATTGCAAGGCCAAGAGAGGAAGCTGGAAGATAGCTTCTCTATGATGCAAAAAGTGGGCAAAAAAATGGTGATGTTGGAGAGGTAGAAAGCTCAAAGTAGTAAGGAATAGTCATGCCTCTACCTCAAATGCAAACCAAAGTAGGGCCATAGTCCCTCAAAACAATATAGCCCAAGATCAAGATTTTTGTCCCTCCTATAATTACTCTTATGCCTATTGCATGTGTTAGAAGGTTGAATCTTATTTGGCTTTGACCATTCAAGAGCTTGTAGCAGGAAAATCATACAAGAAAAAGCAATCCAAAGATGCTTCATATATGCAAGGACAAGGTGATTGCTCCTTTATGAATCATTAGGTAGAAGAACACTATAATGTAAAATAGGATTCCATTGCTCACAACACTAGGAGAAAAAGAAAAGCTATTGAAGATGCTACCCGTCCTCCTCCTAATCAAGATTCAATGTCAAATGTAGTGCATCATGTACAAGTAGTAGATGATCAAACCAATGTTCCTCCACAACAAAAAACAAAGTAATTCTAGAGGAGATGTGAATAGTCTCGAAGTTGTTCCATCTCAATCTCCTACACATACAAATCCCAAGGCTTTTACCAAAGAAATTAATGCCTAATTTAGTGTGGTAGAGAAGATGAAGAAGAAAAATATGAATATTTCCATGTGGGATGTTGTTTTTACCATACCCATGCAAAAGAAGCTACTGTAGTAGGAGTTGGAAAGTATTGAACTAAAATATTAGACAACTAGCATGGAAAGTGCCACAATCTTGGTACAGCCATCAAAGGAGGTAGAAACAAGTAAAAAGGTTAGAACTCCTCCATTTTATGTTTCTCTAAATATAGGGGATAAACTAGTCCAAAATTTCAATGATTGATTCAGGGGCTAGTAGTTCAGCGATGCCTAAGTGTGTTGTTGATTCTTTAGAGATGAAATATGAACCCATTGTTAGGGATGTGTTATAGTTGGATGGTAGTACTATTAAGACTATAGGGGTCCTTAGGAATGTGGAAATGGCCCTACATGCATGCCCTAGTTGTACCATAACTCAAGATATATCAATTGCTGAAGTAAAACCACACTTTGCCATTTGTCTTTCAAGAGACTTCAATGCAAAAATAGGTCGTTACATATCTTCTAATTGGTCATGCATGTTTTTTAGAACAAGAAATGGGACAAAGGCTTCAATAATAGTAGACACTCTATCCCTCCATCATATTGAAGCCTACACCCTTAATCTCATCAATATGAATTGCACTATCCTAGAAATGGATGAGAATGACATAGTGAATGAGCCTACCACTTCTCTAGTAGAGATACCTAATTTTATCTTATATGAATGGGCTAATGCATATCAATTTAATCCCATATCATAAGCCCTTTAGACAAGACTTGGTACATATTGTGTGTTAGAAAAGGATTGCCTTGTCCCTAACCTTATGAAAACCAAAGAAGATGTGAGTGGGATATGGAGTATGTATTTTGATGAATCAAGAAATAAGAATGGATTAGGGGCTAGTGTGATGTTGATTTCTCCTACACAAGTAAGGTACTACTTCTCCTTTGGGCTCCAATTAAATTGTACTAATAATGTGGTAGAATATGAGGTTCTAATCCAAGGTCTCCAATAGGCACAAAGGAGGGGCATCAAACTCTTAAGGGTATTTGGGGACTATGAGTTGGTTGTTAGTCAAGTTAAAATTGAGAATATCAGAAAGAAAAACCTTATTAAATCATAAAAACATAGAGTTTGGGATCTACTTGAAGGCTTTCAAGCTTTCAATATTTAGAGCATGTCAAGAAACAAAAAAAAACATGCTGATAGACTTGCAACCATTGGTGCTCATTATGACATACTAGAGCATGTTACTAATGAAAAAAAGTAGAAAATTAGAATTGTTGTAAGGCCCGCCATCCTAGATAATTGCACAAATTGGCAAGTGTTTGATTCTAATTTATAGATTGTTAATTTCTTGAAAAATGAAGTAGAGTTCTTTGCTAGAAATCAATCCAAGTTGCAAAGTCAGTATAGGGACCAGATTATGGACTTAAACTCCAATAAGTTGCCTAAAGGTATAGTCACCTTAGATGACATTTTCAACTTTGATGATCAAGCCAAAGGTAGAGGTCCAAACTTGAATACAAAGAGGGATGACTACACTCATGTCACTATTACTGATGGAAAGACTCTTAACTTAGGAAAGTTATACACTGATGCCAAACAAGAAGTTTTCATTAATTTATGTCAAGAATTCAAATATTTTATTGCTTGGACATACAAAGACTTAAGGGGTTTTGACCCAAATTTAGTTCAGCATACCATAGATTTAAACCATGATGTTAAGCCTATTAGACAAAAGCAAAAGCCAGTCAACCCAAAGATTGAATCTTTAATGAGAAAAGAACTATCCAAAATTATAGAAGCCAATATCATTTTTCCTATTAAGCACTCTTCATGGGTATCCAATCTTGTTCCTATTAGAAAGAAGAATGGAGAAATCAAATTATGTGTAGATTTTAGGGATCTTAATAGGGCTTCTCTTAAAGATCAACATTCCTTTCCTTCTATAGAATAGATTCTATCCAAAGTTAGTGGCTTAGAAAGGTTTTCTTTCTTAGATGGTTTTTTAGGCTATAATAAGGTGCTAGTCCAAGAGTCAGAGAAATGTAAAATACCATTCACTACCAAATGGGGAACCTATGCTTATTGTAAGATGCCATTTGGACTAACCAATATAGGTGCCACGTTTCAAAAAGAAACGGAGATGGCCTTCAAGGGTGTGCTAGAATTTTTTTTATTAGTCTATCTTGATGATATAACTATTTTCTAAAAACATGAAACATATCATTTTGATCATTTGAGATAGGTATTTGAAAGATACAAAGAGTATGGTGTGTCCCTAAATCCCAAGAAGTGTGAATTTTCCACTGACTAAGGAAAGCTCCTAGGACATATTGTGTCAAAAGATGGGCTAACAATAGATCCAAAAAGAGTATAATAAATTCTCTCTCTCCCACTTCCCAGTCATAAGAAAGGATTACAAAGCTTTCTTGGTAGGATCAACTTTGTAAGAAGGTTCATCCCTGACCTTGCCTCCATGATGAAACCTCTCACAGCTATGTTGAAGAAGAATATGGTGTTTACTTGGACCAAGGAGGGGAAGCTTAGTTTTGAAGAAATCAAGAAATCAATTGCATTGACTCCCACTCTTGTCAATCCCAAGTTTGATAGAAACGTCATCCTTTACTCCCTTCGAGAAGAGTCAAGTATATTAGCTATGCTAACATAGCTGAATGATGAGAAGTTGGAGTAGCCTATTCCTTTCTTTAGTGAAGGGCTTAAGGATTATAAAGGAAGATACAATTATGTAGAGAAGCAAGTCCTTTCTTTTGTAAGGGCTTAAAAAAATTTAGACATCTTTTGCAAAATCTTTTGTAGGAGCTCAAATTTGTGCATGGGAAATTGATCATAATATCTACTTGAGCACATCCTCAAACTACTACCCTCAAGGTAATGGATTGGTTGAGTCATCCAACAGAAACTTAATCAGGAGAATGAAAAGGACTATAGAGGACAATAAAAGATGTTGGCATCAAAAGTTGAGGACAACACTGTGGGCTGATAGAATAACACCTAAGAGGGCCATAGGAAATTCACCTTTTATGTTGGTATATGGTAGGGAAGAAAGGCTTCCAATTTCATTAGAGTTTCTATCCCTAGAACTAGCTCATTAGTTGGAGTTAATGGAATAAGACGAGAAAAGGGAATAGGCCATACAGACCCTAGAAACACATTAGCAATAGGTAAATAAGAGTTTTCATAGGGAGACTAGGGTTAGAATCTTTAGAGAAGGTGGTCTAGTATTAAAATGGGATGTAGACAGGGAAATACCAGGGAGACACTCAAATTTTGATACATTATGGAGTGGTTCCTATGTAGTTACCAGTTGCAAAGAGGCCAACACTTTTTAGCTATCTAGGCCTGATGGTGAAGTTCTCCCAATCTAAGTCAATGAGATTCACCTTAAACCTTACTTTTAGAGAAGATTAAAGGTTTTTGTACATATTAGAGTAGTTTTCTTACTTTCCAATAAGTGCATGAGCATAGGTTGTCCCTCTGGAGGATAGCAAGTTTTGAAGTTTTGAAGGTTGCAAAAGTCTTTTTTATTCTTAGTTCTGGTTGTAGAGAGGTTGTTTTGAAGTTTCCTAGATATGTTGTCCACAATTTTTAGGGTTTTTCTGGGTAGATCTTTATGTTTTATGACTTTGTAGCCCAATGGATGCATAAGGTCATTGGTCATATGCATAGTAGGCTTGCATCCTCCTTGAGTCACTAGAATTGTTTGTCAAATTTTCCCTCCTGCTAGAATCACCACATTTGAATTTAAAAGATAAATGGCTACATCCCATTTTGTATTCAATGCCATGAAAAGATGATATCATAAGGTTGGGAGTCAAAATTCAAGGGCCTACAATGCTACAAGTTCGTAAGATCGCAGAAGGAAAAGTGAAGGCTTGCAATGTTACGATGGTTGTAAGATTGGGGAGCTCAAGAAATAAAGATGAGATGCTAAGATAGGGAAGCCCACCATAAGATTGTAAAATCATAATAGTGGGGTCATCATAATATCGTAAGACAAGGTTTTAAGTCTTAAGATGGTATGTGATCAGGAGATCATGGGGCAATTTTCAAAGGTCTACGATGTTATGCTAGACTCGTAAGATCAGGGAGTCATAAGCTCAAAGAACCATAGCATCAGGAGAAAAGAGAGAAAGTCTTAAGATTCTATGCTAGTTGAGTGGTCAAAGGCCTTAAAGGGTTCATCTTGTGATGTTATGACAGAGCTTGAATCGTAGCATCAAGAGAAAGGAAAAGGAACACTATGATGCTATGAAGGTCAGACGATATCATAAGATCAAGACATCATAAGATTGAGGATGTCGTAGGACCACAAGGTCAAAGGTAAAGATGTAAGATCTTACAAAGTTGCTAGATTTTTTAAGGTTGTAAAAGGAGATATGCTTGGTTTTAATCTTATGCTAGAGAGACATGTGGGGTCAGTTATTCTAAAGCGTGCCAAGTAGGTGTTGAAGTGGATAAAGTGATATGGTCAACCATGTGGAGACTTTGTTGAGGTGGCAAAATCAAATAAGATTATTGGCCCACATGTCCCATTTTAGTTACAAAATTTAGTTGAATTTTTGATTTTGTCGATTTGTTGAGCTAGCTATGAAGAAGAAATGTTTTCTTGCACAATCTGATCTTCATGCTCATTTCCAACCACTTTCCAATGAATGTTGCACATAGTGAATGAAATAAAACACTCCACCATCTCTAGTTTTATCCATCTATTTGGTCAGAGTGATTTAATGGCACTGTTTCTATCTTTTTAAGGCTCTATTTCAAAAAAATATTGGTTTGCATCATATTTGAACCTATACTAGGATCAAATTTTCTCTAGATCTACATGATTTTTCTTTGTAGTCTTAACTGGTAGCAGTTGAGTTTGGTCTAGGACAGAAAATATCTCAGTTATGTCAGAGCTATACAGGCAGATTTTGTAATCTTTGTAAGGGGTTGATATTTTTCTAATTGTTTAGTATTGCTTCATGTGTACTATTGTAATTTCTCATACCTCTGAACCATTGTAATCCTCTGGTAAGACTTTTAGCCATTAACACATTGTTCAAGGTTCTTTACCTCTAGTTAATGTTTTGTGTTTGTTTTGCAATTTACATGATTGCATCTACTTTTGACATTTGGATGATATTAAGTGGAGTTTCTTCCTATACCATTCTTTTGTTGTTTGATCTACATGTAATTGTTGAATTAAGCAAAGTCTTAATCTATATTCTTTGAGGTTACAACTAGTTGATTGTGAATTCATGGGTAGTTATAAGTTCAAACACTCTATTTTGGTGCATTACCCCTTTAGGTTAGATTAGGTAGATTTTCTTTCATGCATTCCTTCTTCCTTTTCCTCTCCAAGAGTAGTTAGGCGCATCTTGCTAGTAAAGGAAGCCTACCTTCTCTAGAGATTTAACCTTATAGTTCAAGTCCCACAACATGGATGTAGTTTCCATGTTTCACAAGGTTGTCCTTAGGTAAAAACTTTGGACAAGGGTGCAAGCTTTTGTGAGAACAACCTTCCATGTCTATTTTTTCATGAACTGAATGGTTAGGATTTAACTTAAAAATTTCTTTGATTAGTTCTAGTGAAAACCTAAAGAGATTATCACCAACATGGTTCTTCAAAATTCTGGTAATTGGGTCATATTTCTTTGCCATTACTGCTAGGAAATCATCATCAACAAAAAATCCTAGAATGATCAGTTTTCCTATATCAAATTCACATACATTATTCAAGGGAGTATCTACTTTTCTTTCTGTAAATCATTTTAAGAAAAGCCCTAATCCTCCAAAAGACACTCTAGTGTCCCTTAACCGGTTTGCTTTATCATAGAGACCCTCACTAACCAATAACCTAGGGCTTTTCAGAATAAGCTCTTTTCCCCTAGTTAATTTGTTCATAGACTATTGCATTTGTTTTAGGAAGTCATCATTAACTGCTCTTTTCAAATAATTTACTTGCCCCAAAAAATATCTTTATGGAGCCATGTTTAAAATTTACCCTAATACAAATACAACTTCTCAATTTTCTAGAAGCTTAGATGACTTACCCATTTTTTTTTCTTTTTCTTCTCTCGAAATTGCTTAGCAATATGTCAAAACCCTTGGAAAATTTCACCCTTCACTCTGGAAATATTTGCGCTATGAGAATTATGCAACTTAATTTCTCGATAATGGAGAATTAGACATTTTATTATAACATTAAGCTCACACAAAGCAACATTGATCAAAGTTAATGCTTCAATAGTTACATTCTGTGTCACACTGTGAAGTTTGAAATTCCACCGTCGATCATCAAGAATTGGATGGCTTATTTTGAAATCAAAATGATTGCATTAACCTTTTTTTAGAAATTTCCACAAGTCAATAGGTTGCTTCCCCACTTTAGTTGAATTTTGGGCACTTTCATGTTGTAGGAAAGTGTTGATCATCAATCTTCCCAAGATCAACAATCATGAAAATCCTTATAACTTTATAAGTCCGGCTTCAAATTTTTAGGCCCACTAATACAATCACTTTCCAACTCAATGAACATGTAGACTACTCCACCAATCATTATGTACCATGTCAGCATTCTTTCCAACTCGGTGTGACTAGGTGACCCTTTGCATGACTGGCCCCACTTGTCCACATAGCAACCAAGGGCTTCCCTACTTTAGTTAAACTTCATTCACTTTCATGAAGTGGTAAAGCACCTTCTGTTGATCTTTCAAAGATTGATGGTGTCATATATCTTACCCCTTTCCAATCTAGTCAGCATAAGTAACCAATAAAATGCATTTCTTTTTCCAACATGTTTGACATTTGCCAACTGTTCCAACACCCTTTTAAAACTAGTGGTGCATCACCTCACCAAGTACACATGTCACTAGGGCACTTTTCCACATTTCATAAACATAGACCATCTTTATATTGTGGTAATGTGCCTACTATAGATCTTCCCAAGATTGATGGTGCATTGTTATATTGCAAAAAGGTAACTCCACTGCTCATCTCGACAAATGAGATGGCTTGAAATTCCCAACATGCTATGACAACCATTTGGAAGTTCTAAAACCATTCTAACACCTCCTTCTTTTGTGACACATTTAGGTGATAGCATCACAAAGGGCTATGTGGAAATCAGGAGCTTCCCCGCATTTTCTAAAGGTCAAGCAAATTCATATTGTGGGCAAGCACTCATCATTGATATTTCTGAGATCAATAGTTAGCAAATGTAAAACTTGTCATGGTTAAAACATTCCATAAAATATTAAGGAGTTAACAAAGGGTAAAGCCATGGTTTAACGAAAAATATTTTTTTTGGGAAAGTGAATTTTAAAATAAAAATGGGAAAAAGTAAATATAAAGCCTTAGGGTAGAAAGCTTCTCGCACATTTTTTATAAAACATTATTTTCAAAAATTTTGAAAACTAGGGCACAAAAAAAGGGTTTCATAAAATTTTAATAATTTCATCTATGGTTTTTAACACACCTCACATTTGAAAATATAATACCATTGGTTCTTTCACTATGAAGTGTAACCAAATTATGCAAGGTGAAAAACTAGGCCAACAGCTTGCATCATGTGTTCTCTTGCATGGGATGAAATGGCTCATTTTGTTGAACCTATCCACCACCACAAACACACAATCTAACCCTATCCTAGTCCTTGGTAATCCCACTATGAATTCCATGCTAATGCATTCCCAAGGCCTATTAGGAATGGGTAGAGGTTGGTAGAGTCCTGCATTTGATGAACTATCCTTTGCCTTCTGACATATGCCACACTACTCCACATACCTCCTTACATCCCTTTGCATCTTGGGACATTAATAGAACCTCTCCACAAGGTCTAATATCTTGTTAAAACCGAACAATAACCCTTGAACAATAACCCATTTTGCAAGGTGTGTCTGGAAAAGTCACTATGGAAATGATTAGCAAAGTTAGTACATACCTTGCAAGCCTCTAAAAAGTTAGCATCCTCCTCATATAGGTCCTCAAATCCACCCAATCCTATGCTCTGGAGCTTGACCTCTTGTACTCTTAGCAACCTCCTTCTCAAAGCATCTGCCACCTTATTGTTTGTGCCCTTTTTGTGTTTGATTGAGAAAGTGTAGGACTACAAGAACTCCATTGATTTGATATGCCTCTGACTTAGCTTCTCATGTGAGTTGATAAATCTTAGTGCTTGGTTATCTATGAAGACCATGAATTCCTTGGGCAATAGGTAATTATTAGAAATAATAGTCCACCAAGATAACTGAGAGAGGGGGGGGGGGGGGGGGGGGGGGGGGTGAATTAGTTATCTAACAATTAAAACACTTAACCAAAGTAAATAGAAACCATATAAAGATGCATAGAAACAATTGCACCTGATATGTTGACTAGGGAAACCATTGATTAGAGGGAAAAATTTGGTGGGAATGATGCCCACAAGATGTTGTACTAATATAAATATTCCTTGTTAGAGGATGAACCCTGTTAGGAGTCTATTACAGCATTTAGTACAATGAGTCCCTATTAGGAGGCTTTGTATCCCTATTAGGAGATTCCAACACTATTAAGAGTAGTGATATAAAGTATGCAAGATGAGCTCACTGTCCAACCATGCAATTTCAACTACAAGAAGAGCTCACTACTCAAACAAGTAATTTACTATTATTTTCTTCTTTCCTTGATCTTTCCTTTATCCTGTCAACTGGACCAATCACTGTTCAACCTAGTAGAATGGATCACAAACCTCAAATCCAAATACCAAACCTTGGATCACTTAGCAGAACCTTGGAAATGAAGTTTCCTTCACTTCCGCATTGCTTTGCTCAACTTCGCATTCCATACTCTTTATTATTTTTTAACTTTCACAATTCAAATATATCCATACCATGATAAAGGAAAATATCCTTCCTTTGTACCAAGTCCATTAAAAATTCCTTGAGTTAGCTATTAGTGCTTCTCAATTAATTATTATAGGTCCTCATTAAGAACATGTTACACTTAGTGATAACACAAATCTTCTGCCTTGCAACTTGAATAACTTTTTGTATGTGCA
Source organism: Cupressus sempervirens (assembly GCA_028749045.1). NCBI lineage: Eukaryota > Viridiplantae > Streptophyta > Pinopsida > Cupressales > Cupressaceae > Cupressus > Cupressus sempervirens. The sequence continues at coordinate 388,621,639 of CM053783.1, forward strand.
CAATTATGATGAGCAAGCTTAGCCATGTCATCCTCAACATGTCTTCTCCATGTCCTCAACCTCAATCCTCAAGATATCAACTCTATTAAGAGATATAACAAGTTTACCAGAACATACCTCTATAAACTCTATCTCAGAATAGATATCATTAAAACTTAAATAAATTCTTCTAGATTTATCCTTTCTACTTCCAACTTTAACTACATATTCTAGATACTCAAAAGTATCTCCTATAAGCCCAGGTGGTTATCATGCTCAACTAGCCATCCGTATCAACTTGATCTTTCTACTGTTCTTCTGTTAGATACCATGGAAGACATCAAAAATTCTATGTTGACATCAATGACAAACTCAGTCATGAATGTAATATATCATCATCAAACCAATCTTCCAACAATCTCTCCAATCTTCCAATAGTAATGCCTCCACTTCTTGAGGGCTTGGATAAGTTCTTATAGATCCAAGTCATATGCTAAATTCTGTGTCTTAGCTTCATTAAGCCTCTCACTAAAAAATGCTACTGGTCTACCCTCTTGGCTCAAAACTACCTCAAATACCATGTTTCTAACATCGCACTCCACCACAAATGGCTTCTCAAAACTAGGAAAAACCAATATTGGTCTTGTTGTCACTTCCTTCTTAAATCTCTCAAAACTTGCATTTATGCCTTGGTCCATGTAAACTTGGTCTTCATGCCTCCTTTAATGGTGGCGTTCATTGGTGCACAAATTTCACTAAATCTCCTCAAAAAATTCCTATACAACTGTGCTAGGCCATGAAAACTTCTAACTTGAGTAGCGAATCTAGGACTAGGCCAACTAGAGATTATCTCCACCTTGTCCTTGTCCATTTTAGATTCCCTTGGGATACTACAAACTCAAAATACACTAGCTCCTCCTTCATGAAATCACTCTTCTCTAGGTTTACTGTCAACTTTTCCTCTTGAAGCTTCCTCAACACCATTTCTAGATGTTAAATGTGCTCATCCTTTGTTTTTCTAAAGATGTGATCAATGCATCTTGCCTACTTTATAAGTCACTTTTCTCTTATCTTTGTGGTTGGCGTCACTACTGCTTTTTCTCATGATTTAATTAGAACTCTTATTTTATTTATTTTAGGTTCATTGGCCATTAAATCAAGACTAAAAAATATTTTTTTAAAGACTCTGTCTCTGGTGACTCACTTTTAGGAGGAAGATATTATCTAAATCATTACTATAGAAACAACATGAAATTCATTTCTAAATTGTGGTTTTTCATGGTGTGAGTGAAAAGATTTCTCTTCTAATTAATAATTATTTATTGACCATATCTCCCTCTCTATATTGAAGACAACAAGGTTCACAATAGTTGGGAAGGTTTAGTAGCTACCTCCCCTCTGAATTCTTATGAGGTACAACTCCCCCATTGGATATTCAATGAATCCTCAAACTAAACACATAATCTTGTTTTTAATAGAAAATAATTAAAGGAAACATAACTCATTCTTAGATGAGAATTCATTAACAAATAGTTATCAGAAATGGAAACTAATTAAGAAAACACAAATTTATTCCAATGTTCAACCATTCACAAAGTTCTTAGAAGATAACAATGATATTCAAATCATGTAATTACTAATTAGCAAAGATTAAAATTAACCAAAGAATTCAAAGAAACTTTCTTCAATTAAATCTCAAGCATAGTTTTAGATTAATCCTATGATTGATTCATTTTGAAATGACTCTTAGTTCAATCAAAAGAGATCCATCACATACTAAATAATAAATTATTTCTATTATCACCATAAAAAAGATAATATTTGGCTATATACTAACAAACAGCACAAAAACCCATCATGTTTTCATTTTTCTTCTTGTAACCCCTTATCAGTATTTCAGATCTAGCTTAAATAGTATATGTCATAAAGGGTGTCCCTCAAAACCTAAAACCCTTGATAGTTAACAAAGGTGATTATTAAAATAGAAAAGTTCAATACAGCATACATTTCCCTTCAGTTCAAAAGTATTATATTCATATTTTAAAAGAAACGCACTAATACGGTGAACTAGGAGCTTCATTCCCAATTTGTTCCTTGTTGCCACCTACATCTTGTATCATCTTCTACCTATAATAGACACCCACAAACTCATGAAGCACAGTTGAATTTGTAGTCCTTAGGCTCATCAATTGTGCCTTCCACATGACATGATCCCATTTCATTATGTTGAGTTGTCTTATATACATTGGCAAGTGGTCCATACAAAGAGTCAACATAGACTCAATTTGTGTTACCTTTGTAAAATTTGCATGAGTGATATTGACTATTTCCTTGCTCATTTTTAAATCAGTCTCAAAATATTTGAACAAAGGTTCAATATCATAATTCCATGCATCAAATTGGATCATGTCATTGTGGTTTATTATCTATGTACATATCTTTAGTAAATTTGGTATGCATGCATTTGATTTTAGTTTCAATACTTTGAGCATTGGTGATAGAAAACCTATAGATTAAGCATCTCCAAGTCATGATTCTCTTTATCACATACAATATACTAAATTCTACTATCTTGAAAGAGTTCTTGTCCAAAATCTTTTCCAGACCATATTGCTCCACATCAAAGATTTGTATCACCACAACTAACCATTTACCTTCCTCTATTTCCTAGGTGGGTATTTGTGTGTGTACCACATTTAGTAAAGCATGAGCCTCATTAAAGAAAGTTGCACATTGCTAGAGAAATTCTTTACCTTTTTGGATTACACCATTTATCTATTCATCTACAGTAGCCACCATGACTTTTCCTTGTTGAACCTAGTTCAAAATCATTTTATTGACTGATGAGGTTGGTCTAAAGCTTTCTAGGGTACTTGTGCCATGGGTAGAACACCAGAATTATCCAAAGAATCAATATACTTAACCATCATTAATTACTTGCTTCAGTTCTTTCTTCTCCTTTGCATCTTTCTAGGATTTAATCAACATATGTTGAGTTGACTCACTCAACCAATGCTCTTTGGTTTCTCTTTTTAACACTCCCATACCTACCCTTGTGATCTCAAAATATATGACATTCAATTTTGTGGAAGTACTTTTGGGTTTATATAGGGAAACTTCTATTGTTACCTCCCTTGTTTTGGTCTCTAATATCAAGAAGGTAGATTTTTTCATTCTTTAAGGTTTTGGGGCCATATCAGTTTTAGGTATGGAGACCAGAACCAAATGTCTTTTCTTGTTAATAGAAATAGTGAATCAATTTGGTATCATTGAAGAAGGGTCAACCCCTACTAGGCCTTTTATGGGTGTACTCGATGAGTCCAAAATCTATGAAATGAAGTTGTATGAACTTGTTGTTCATTATCCATTGAACCTTCACTTTGATCTTGATCCACATCAAGATCTATTTTAGTTTTTTCATGCGACACCATATGACTTTGTTTCTTGAACTTCAACTTGGACCTAGTCTTTTATACCACAAGTTGGTTTTGAACCACTTCAACAACAACTACCTTCGAACCATTTTTGTTACCTATAGAATTAGTGAAAAAGATCACATTAGAACTAGAGGATGAAGGAGATTCTTAGGTTTTATCCTAAGTTTGAAACCAAGATGTTCCTTCTTTCCTCCTATGATGAACCCATGTTTTAGCATATTCACTAAAATTATAAGTTCTTTTCATTATATCATCCATTTCAAGTTCAAACCAATTAATAATAGGTATAAGGTAATCTTGTTGCTTTAGGTATTTAGGTTCAACAACTCTTGAACCATCCTCTTGTACCACTTTTAGATTTAGTTCTAACTTGAAGCCAAGAACCTGTGATAACATACACCATCCTAGAATGACTCCTCTTTTGAAGTTCTCTTTCATTCATGCAATATTTCCAATAATCTTATAAGTGGAGTATAGGTGAGAAATGATCTCCTATCTCTAGAACTCTCCCAAAAAATCCTTTATTATCGAATCCTTTACTAGCTTGATAAAATTTGAAATCAAAAGCACTCAAATTAGTTCTAATATCTATAGCATCCTCTAGGTTTTTACATGAAAGATTTCCAATTCTTAATGTAAAAAAATTGTTCTTCTTTTCATTAGGTTAAAAAATTACTTTTAACACTGATAGTTAACGAGAGAATTCAAATAGAATGAGACAATCAAGAGAGAATCTAGGTAACCTTAAAAGTTCTTCATTAAATCCTCTTACCCTAAGGTATGTAAGCCTAGGGAACTAGGTGAATAGACTACCATACACTTCTATGAATTGCAAAGCCTCTAAAGAGACCCTTTCTTCCCCTTTTTCTACTAGTTCAAAACATAGTTTACCTAGGAAAATATCATGAACCTTTCTGTAATTAGTCAACACTTGGCTCCTCTATACGTAAGGGAAATAGTTATATATGAAGACTTCCTCATTCCAAGGTTCATGTGACAAAGGGGGAGATCTTGAGTATAGGCCAAACAATAGATAAGGTACAAATACATGAAGAAATATTTCTTTATGATTTGTGTTAGCTTCAATAGATCCCTCATAGAACCTGCTATAACTTCAACCCAATCCAGATATAGTTTTTCATCTAGAATAATATCAATAAAGTAATAAATCCAATCTTAAAAAAGGTATACTTTAGGTTAACCTTTGATTCTATGCAATATGACTACTAAATCATGAATTTGAGGCTTCATATGATCTTTACTTAAAACCTTTGGCAGTCGTAAACCTCTATTATAGATTTTTTCAGTCTAATCATGAGCTATGACATTCTTCTCAGAATTTCAATTAAACTTGGCCTATGGTTGGGTAGGGGTAAAATCAAAAAAAGTTTCATGTGGTATTTCAAACACAGATGTGGTGGTGCATCGGTCTACAAAAAGAAATTTTTTTCCATCATTTCTCTTAATGCATTGATACCTAATGTCATGATGGTTCACACATTCTTGAACTAGTTCAAGGATTATAACAACTTGAGGGAAAATCATGATTTGTAGTACCCCACTATCCATGATTTTTCCCATGAATTCAACTTCTACATTTGAGTGAATTTTATCACAAACTTCATCTGTGTTAACCCCCCTTAAATGTGTATCAATTAACAAGGGACTCTTGCAACCCATACTAGCATGGTTACCAAAGAAATGTAGGGAAGATTTCAATTTTCCCAATTCTTGAAGAAAATCACAATAGTCAACTAAACCCAAAGAGAAATTTTTTGAGAATGGGAAACTTTAAGTGAGGAATCATCAAAAAATCACCTTTGAACTTGCTAAAGTAATTCTTTTCAACCTTGTGAATCCTCTATCCTACATATCTTTACAGATAATATTCAAAATGAAAGTGAACTCACCTTTAAAGATGAGTTTGTGAGGATGTGAATAATTAATCAACATGGAGAATGAAATTTTGGTAAGATTTACTTATCTAACAATTTATTACACCAAGATTCTTTGTAGTAATTGTCATAAATGAATATCCTTTCATCCTTACAACTTTTTACTTCCTCATAATTACCTTGTCATTTTCTTGAGTCTTGTTTTAAGGGAGATTTCCATTTAATTATTTCAAATAAAATTAACTTCATCATAATAGACCTTTTTATCGTTAAACCATGTGCTATCATTTCTTTGCTTACATCATCTAGAGGAAAGCAGGGTCCACTTTCACATTCATGATTTTTAGTCTCCCTTGGCTTTAACACTTGTTTTTACTTAGTCTCACTCATCGTTTAGGAGAATGCTCTTGAAGTGTCAAACTATTTTCAACTAGTTTGAACCAAGTTCAAAGTGGTTCAGCGGGTTCAAAAGTTCCAACAAGTTCGATAGTTTAGAAAGTTCAAAAGTTTAGAACTTTGGTTAAATGAACAAGTTTTGACTAACAACAAGCTAAGAGAAATATTTAGCTTTAGGAAAACTTGCAAGTTATGTACTTAGGATAATTTAGGCTAAAGGGGAAATCAAACCAAAGGTTTTAAAGGAAATAGAAATCAAAATAAAGGTGACTCTCCAAAAAATACATGAACTAACACATTGAAAAGTCGCATATTTCTCTTAGGCCTGTGAGAAAAAAATTGAATTTGAAACAATATTTTCTACAACTTTGTAAATTGTGTATTTTTTTTGCTGAGGTTACAACAATTTTGTGATTTTTTCTTGTTAAGGTTGCAAATTTCTCTCATAAGCATGTGAGAAAATGAATGGATTTGAAAATAATCTATCCTTAAAACAAATTGATTTGAAATAATTTGTTGTGCAACTTTCAAATTTCTTTCAAGCCTCCGAGGAAAAGAATAGATTTAAATTAATATGTTGCATAGCTTCCCACATTGTCAATTTGAAATGATTTGTTTGAAATATTTTTGTAGAGTTGATTTGAAAATGTGTTATTTGATTTGGTGATTTGTTTTTTTCGATAATGAGATTGCTCCATGCTTGGAGATGTGTTCATGGAGGCATGAGTCATTAGTTTTATCATAGAGGCAAGTTTCCAACACTGTAAACAACATGAACAACATTCTAGAGGTTTGGAAGTAGTTTTTGGAATTTAATTTTTAGAAATTTTTGTATTAATATATTAATTTTACCCCTAGAAAAATGTGGGAAGTCAATCGAAATTAATGAGTTAATGGGTAGAAATTATTTTAAAATAAATTAATTTTTGAATTTAAGAATACAATAACTTTAGGTATAAAAATTAATTTGTGAACCACAACCAAAAATATTAACTCCATGCCTTTAGTTATAAAAAATTAAATTTTGAACCACAACCAAAAACATTAGTTTTGTGTCTTATAGATAAGACATGGACTAATAAAAGTGTTTCATTTCATCACAAGACTTTTCACTAATACCACATCCCAAACACAAAAATCCCCATGAAAAAAACAACAAAACTACTTCATGGACTATAGGATTGAGGTAACAAAAGCAAGAGATTTACTTCATTTACGAAGTCATCAATGTTCGCAATTGACGAAGCCTTGCATGCATTTTCATCTGCAAAAACTACAATCCTCACAATATCTCTCAGTTGCCTCACCCTTTTCTGCATCTCACTTCCCAAGTAGCCATCCATGAACAACCTCATAATCTTCTCCACCTTACTTTGTCAAATTATCCCTCCATGCCCCTAAAAATATTGATGCTCATGCTGACTTCCTCCTCCAAAAGCTTAGAATTATAAAATTGATCCAATGCAATGGGCCACCCAATCATAGGCACACCTTCGCTCAGGCTCTCAAGCATAGAATTCTATCCACAATGGCTTAGAAATCTGTAGGTTGAATAATGAGAAAGGATAAGAAATTATAGCATCCAACCCATTAGAAGAAGCTCTTGTTTCAACTCCATCATTCTCCCTTCAAATCCTTCTATTAGAAAGTCATTCAATGCATTAGTTACTCCAATGGGAGGATGAATGGCCCAAATAAAGGTCAGTCAAGAAGCTTCAATGATCAAAGCCAAAGTGTCATGTCTCTCTTGTCAACATGCATAGACATGCTTATTTGGATCCTTATGTGGTGATCAAGACAAAGTTAGATTGGTCAACTCTTTTGTTTGACGATAATTACAAAATATTTAAGTTAATTTTATAAGTTTCTAACTTAATTTCATTTCTAAGGATGGATTAATGATTAATTTATGCATAGATGGATGTTACGTGGTGTCACATTTCATTTTTATATGATGTTAGGTTATGTCACTCATGATTATATCTAATGATGTATTTAATTATACTATTTGAGTTACTAATTCGTTATATATTGCAAGTGTTTGAGTGGTTGTAGTTTTGAAGGTATGAGAGTGTGGTTGAGGTAGAGAGGGTTAGCCTCTCCGAAGGGGATGAGTTAGGGGATCTCAAAACCACACCCACACACCACTTGAGAATTAGATGTTGGAGTTGATGAAAGCCAACTCCAAAGACACCCAAGATCACCTGCATGCGAAAACCTGTCAAAGAGAAGCCAAGGAGAGGAAGAGCATGGAGCAAGGGTAAAACCCTAAACAGACATGAGAGACAATATGTGCAAACACAAGAAGAAAATGTATTTACAATATGCACAATGCCTTTATGTTATGTTATGTTGAAAATACAAAGAGGGAGAGTTTGCTTATAAAGACCTCAAGGAAGCTTGTAGAACAAGCTAGAAGGTGGTAGAAGATAAGGATGACAACTCAACACACATCCACAAAAGGTGGAACATGCTAGAAGGGAACAAACTCTTGTGTTGTCAACAACTAACCACCACATGCATTAAATACAAAATATTAAATAAATGCATTTACCTAAGTAAGCTTAATTAATAGAATAAATAATTAATAATTAATTAATTATTTACTCTAACACCCCCCCCTTAAGTGCAACTTAGGGAAATGCCTTAAGCTCACAAAACTAAGATGAATGCAGAATGGGTCTCGAAAATGAGGCCATTTTAGGTACCCAAGTACAATGCAATAAAATGCAAACTTTGTAAGTGGGGAAAGAGAGAAAACCACGTGGGAAAAACCCTCCCCCAAAAATAGGTAACCTAGTGAAGAACTGAAGAAGCCTCCAACTAGGGAAATGTCCCCTAAAACAAGAACAAGAAGTGATCATGAAGAAGCATCACTGAAGCATGAAGAAGCCACAAATCTGCCAAATTGCTGATCTGAAGAACCTCCATGGAAGAAGAAGGCACAAATTGAGCATGTCTATATGGTAGATGATCCATCTCACTGAAATGCATAGGTAGCCAGCCACTATAATTGCCTTGTATATAGGATCAACTACTCAATACATAGTTCACACTATTGAACCATCAAACCACGGATGCATTAGAACAATAACATAACCCCCCTTAATGCAGACGGGGTGTGATGACAGGCAACTGAGAAGGTGGGCCAAAGTCTCCTGCAAATGAACCAAGAACGACGAGAGAGGGAAAGAGGTATAGACACCTATAAAGACACGATCAAACAGACTCTGCATGGGGCTAATGTCATGGAAGGGACACTCACTTGACAAAGGGAGAATGCCTAAAACAGCAAACAACTATCCACCCCATGGTGCTTTATGAAAATGGTGCATGTACAACTGACTCAAAACAATGTTCATAATCCCCAGAATGCAAAAGTGGCACTTTATCTCAGTGCCATACAAAAAATTGCTTCAAAATGATAGCTACAATGATCAAAACTAAAAATAAGTTGCAACAAAATAAAGTATAACTAAAAACAAGAGAAACCATGCCAGGAAAATGATCCTCGGGCCTAAAACACTCAAAATATCCACCATATAGAAAAAAATGCCAAAATTATGATAGAAAGAGCATGGGCAAAAAAATCAAGAAAAGGACCACATTTCTGAAAAGGTGATAGAACCAGCTTTCCAAAAATATAAAGTTTTCAAAAAACGGGCATGGGATGCAAAAGATATGCTTGCCGGAGTCAAAAACATAACTTCAGACTTTAACTAAAAAAATTGGCAATGAAAAGGCATCAAAACCTAAAAATTCTTGCACCAAAGTCTCCATCTTAGAACTAGCTTTCTGGTGCTTCTTTTGGATCGGAAAAATACCTCCGTATGCTCAAGTTATGGCCAAAAAATAAAGAGTAGGTCCAAAATGACCCTGAAGGAGAGGTGCAAGAAGGATGCTGATGACATGCTGATGTCATCATTTTACTGCAAAAAATTTGACGACCATGTGATTGTCACCACAAAAAAAGAAGCCACGTGGTAGTGGCATGTGGATGCCATGTGGCAAGAGGCTGATGTAGCAAGTGCCACGTGGCACCTGCGCCACGTGTCACGCGTAGAATGCGCACTGACTATGTAGAAAAGCTGAGTGGGTGGGCTGATGGAGTAGACATGTAGATGGTAGAGGTGGCCACAATTGGAGCTGAGGGAAACTAGCGGTAGAGTGGCATCAAAAATTGAATAGCTGGTGAGGTGGCACAGAGCTCCAGCCGATGGTGGAGGTTGGGCAGCGGCGCAGACAGTGGAGGCAGAGGAGGGGGCTAGTGACGGCGGAGCGGGGCAGAAACTGAAGTAGAAGAGTTACAGACGCAACCAAAGGAGTTGGGCAGGGGCAGCCCCGAGGTGGCTGCTAGGCGGTGCCACGATGGTGCACCCTGCGCCCCTTTTTAAATTTTTTTAAAATTGCCATGCATCCGTACGATCTGTATGGAAAGCCCCTTGAACAAATTTTTTTACCTCCCGGAGCTCTATCTCCAAAAAATGACAAGTTTTATATGAATCCTGACTGCAAATGATCTTCTGGATCCAATGGTGATGTTTGTTTTGCCCCAATGTGCTCTAAAAATTTGTTGATCCCCTAATTTGAAGAAAAAATGCACAAACAAACTAGGGTTTGTGACTTCAAATCACGGCTTCAAAATTCTTCAACCAAGCTGTAGCAGGAAGGCTCTGATACCATGTTGGAGTTGATGAAAGTCAAATTCGAAGATGCCCAAGATCACCTACATGCAAAAACTTGTCAAAGAGAAGCCAAGGAGAGGAAGAGCATGGAGCAAGGGTAAAACCCTAAATGGACATGAGAGACAATATGTGCAAACACAAGAAGAAAATGTATTTACAATATGCACAATGCCTTTATGTTATGTTATGTTGAAAATACAAAGAGGGAGAGCTCACTTGTAAAGACCTCAAGGAAGCTTGTAGAAAAAGCTGGAAGGTGGTAGAAGATAAGAATGACAACTCAACACACATCCACAAAAGGTGGAACATGCTAGAAGGGAACAAACTCCCGTGTTGTCAAAAACTAACCACTACATGCATTAAATACAAAATATTATATAAATGCATTTACCCAAGTAAGCTTAAGTAATAGAATAAATAATTAACAATTAATTAATTATTTATTCTAACATTAGATGCCTAATTAATGTTGCATTCTATTTTGTGTTAATCTAATTCTTGAATGTTTAAAACACAATGGAAAGGTTATTGATGGAAGCTTCCTATATGCTATGATAATATATTGTTATATTACTTATTACATCATTAATTGATAGGTTATTGATGAAAGCTTCCTCTATTTGAAACATAGTTGTATGTTATCATTCTTGTATATAGGTTGTTCACCAAGAAGGGGCAAGGTTAAGAGAAGCTACCTCATAGTCTCCATTATAGTTGACTCAAAGCTTTAAAAAGCACTAATAGTGGTGACCATTAAAACCTAAGGAAAATGTAGCACCCTTTGATTGAGTTTTCATTGTTTGGATCTGCCACAAATTAGGAAAGATTTTGTGTTTTCTTACATGATATTTCTTTCTTGATTGCATACGGGTTGCAATGAGTTTGAGCTATGCCTTCTTTCACTAGTGATTGGGAATAAATATAGTCTTCTTCACCCTTAGGCTCCTATTTTTGGCTGGCTATAGGATATCTAAAATATCCACAACCATGTACTCCAATGGGTTGCTCTTTTCAAGTCCACTTACCATATAATGGTTAGACATTTGAATGGAAATGTGAGTAAACCTTTCTATTAATAAGACTAACCCAATTGCTTATTTTAAAACACCAATCATACTTCTATATATTTCATGAGGAAAATATCTAAGATGTATTCTATTCTTCCTCTGTTATGGGGTTTTGAGGAAAGTAAGTTATGTGAGTTGTATTGGATTGTTGTTATACCATTTTCATGAAATCTCTATATTGTTTTTTTTTTTCATTTAGTAATCACATATTTAACATTGCTATATTAATGTGCTAGTTGTAGGCTCACAATTTATGTTGCTGCATGTTCAAAATACCTTGGGTTGGTGTTTTCTATAACTTCCAAAAACACTACTGTAGACCAAAACTCCACATATAATGGTGTGACCAAAATGGACTTGGCCTCTATTATACTATTGTTGCAATCAAATGCCATAATGAATCTCTATTTTATAACTATATTGTTGTGGCATACATATTGTATTTTGAATCTTTAAAATTCAGTATTACGATGGTCTTGATGAGAACATTTAGTGTTTCCATAGTAAGAGATGAGGATAATTTGTACAAAGAAAACTAAATGTTACACTAGACAACTATTAGGTTCCTTACTTTTGTTAAAAGGATCCAATACTCTAAATTATGGATAATGCTCATTGGTCTATGTACTGATTTAAGAGATATTGCCTCCTAAATTAGGAAATACTAAAACTTATTAAAAAAAAATGAGGTTGTTGAGTGCTAAATGACTATGTTAGTTGTAAATTCTTAATGACTAGTCCTAGTATTTGATGTTTATATCCTTTATGGAAGGGTGAAATGTGGCAAAAGGGAGGGTGGAGATGGATGCATTAGGTTTTGCTTCTCTCAACCTATCAGATTCTGAAAAGTAGGATTTATTATGTTTTCTCTCTCTTTTTGGTAATACTGATGAATTTTGTGCTTGGCCAAGCCATTTTGTATTGCATTTAAGTAACATGTTCTGACATATAGCCTATGCATGACTATGCTCACTTTTTGTTGCATATGTATAGATATGCTTATTTAAAATAAATTTATATGTGGGTAGATGTGTTACAATTTTTCTTTTACTGCATATGTGTAGATGTGTAGTGTTTTTTTCTTTTCCATACCATATTCTATGATTAGGCTAATAGGCACATGGTTGTATCTAGTATATTTCATGGCTACACCAGATCTATCTGATCCATCTTGTTCTAGGAAGCTAGGCTTCTTGTGATGGGGTTAGGGAATTATAAATGTCAAGAAGAATCTTGAGGGAGTATACACTCTGTGGTTGGCGAGGTAAAAGCACCTAGGTGACGCTTCTGTCTTAGATAGTAGATGGACGACATTAGATGGCTTTGGAGACTAGATACACTAAAGGACACATGAATTTTTTTGATAACCTTTCTTATGGTCTTGCAATTTTCATCTTAGAGATGATGAATAGTAACATTCAATTGATGTGATCTCTAATTATTAAGTAATGCAATCCTAAAATATTGAGATGTACTTTTCCTTATGTATAAGATGAACATACATTGTAATTCAACACCATATTTCATATGATGTAATGTTCATGCGATATAAAATAGCACCTTAGTGTTATACTGAATTTGTTAATAAACTAATTGTTTTTATCATATTAGTTAATGGATAATGAATGAGATCTTGACTTTTCAACTCTAGTTGTGATTGGTTTCTCTTTCACATTTTTTATTCTTATGTGATGTGGCATTTTTTATTAGGACATCATTCTTACATATGGTATTAGAGCTATGTTTAAATCCTAGGCCTTGGGCTACCATGCTAACTTGCACCCATGTGTGTCAAGTGTTTGAGTTATCACCATGGCCAAAATAGCTAATCATAGAGGTGGGTCTAGTAGTGGTGCATGAGCTAAGGAACCTAATGAGAGGTTAGATTAGATATTGACATTGTTGACCCAACAAGAGCCTTTTTTATAGCAACAAGGCCAAAGAATCAATAACATAGAGCATGAGGCTCAAGGTAGAAAAACTAACGAAGAGGCAATAAAAAATGATGAAGATCAGCACTCTAGAGCCATACATAAGTAGGAGGAGGAACTAAGGAATAAATTTGAGGATGATCTATTGGATGAGGCTCATAGGAGGTCTGAGGTAGAGCAGAAGGTCGATGATGACCGTTAGATTGCTCTCATTAATACTGATAGGTTATAAATAGTAGCTGACTTGAGAAAAGATCTCAAGAAAGTGACCTCACTAACATTTTATGGTAGAGCTTTAGGGGAAGATGTTGAGGCATGGATTACCAACACGGAGAAGTATTTCTTGGTGTGAAACTATACAGGAAAATTTAGAATAATTTGGGCCACATTTTAGCTGATGGGTGAGGTAGCTACCTGGTGGGATGGTGCAATGGCTAAAAAGAAATTTCAGCATGGGGAGGTAATGTGGGAAATTTTTTTGCATCTTTTCCACAAATAATGGTTACCTCAGCTATTCTATGACAAGAAATAATCAAATTTCTACAAGTTAGTTTAGGGGAACATGAATGTTACACATACCATGAACATCTTTGTCATTTGGTGAAGTATGTTCCTCAATATCAACATGATGAGCTATTTAGAGCTTGAAAATTTGTGATGGGTTTATGACTTTAGATATACAATGAGATCAAAATGTAGGAGTCTGAGACCATGGATTTTGCACTGCATAAGGCTCTTAAGAAGGAATAGAGACTGAAGGATGCTTCCTCATCTAAATCTTCCAAATAGAACTATAAAAGGAAGTTCCAAGACAACAAGTCTTATAAGGATAATAGGGGATATTAGGATGACAAGAAAAAAGGAAATGGAAAGAAACAACAAATCAAAAACATGAAGGATAAGGGATAGGACAATTCTAACAAGAATAGGAATAAGAAAAATTGGAACAATAACAAGAATCAAAACAATATAAATAAAAGAAATAGAAATAGAAGGAATGCAAATGATAGGGGTGAAAAGAATAGGAATGATGATAGGAGGGGCCCTAGGATAGGATTTTATGTATGTGGCGGTAACCACTTTGTTGCTAAGTGTCCATAATGATCTAAAAAGAGGGACTTTCCACCATAGCACCACATCCATGCTGTAGTTGATCATAGGCAAGCAAATTTTTAAGCCACTCCTATATAGATGACTAGTACACTATTTGGTTACCCTATTTCTATTCTTATAGATACTGGTGCTATTGAATGTTTTGTAGATCCCAATATAGTAGCTAAGATACCTATTAGGGCTAGTTTTATGGCTGAACCTTGGACTATAGAATATGGTAATAGGGCTGAACATAGGGTAGAACAATGCTTATTTTGCAGTGGGTTGGAACTCCCTAGCTTTCAAATAGAGTTAAACTTGTATGTAGCATCTTTGGGCTCATATGATGTCATCCTAGGAATCAACTAGTTAAGTAAACATAAATCCTTAGTTAATTGTTAGGATAAGGTGATCGAATGCCATAATATCACAGGTCACTCAGTGATGCTAAATAGTGTCAAACAATCATTTGAATGAAGAAAATTTTTAGCTATGCAATTGAAGAAAACAAAGAGGAAGGGATGCCAGTTATATGTTGTCCATGTCAAGAATTTGGAAGATATTCCACTTTGATTAGAGGATCATCCTATTTTGTAGGAATTTAGAGACATGTTTCTAGATGATTTTCTTGAACTACCCTCTAAGAGGGAGTTCAATTTCTCCATAAATCTTGTGCCAGGAGCATGACATCATTCAAAGGTTCCTTACCATATGACTTCCATAGAAATGTATGTGTTGAACACTTAACTACATGAACTCTTGGATAAAGGTTTCATTTGACCTAGTGTATCACCGTTGGGAGCTCCTATAATTTTCATTAAGAAGAAGGAAGGTACCTTAAGGTTGTGCATTTATTACCACATGCTAAATAAGGTGATCATAAAAAATTTATATCCTCTCCCAAGAATTGATGAACTATTTGATTAGATGAAGGGAGCAACCGTATTCTCTAAAATTGATTTGAGATCTGGATATCATTGAATTCAGATTTAGGATGAAGACATACCTAAGACAACATTTAGAACTAGGTATGGGCATTATGATTTTGTAGTCTTACCTTTTGGAGTGACAAACATGCCTGCTACTTTCATGAACCTGATGAACAATGTATTCAGAGACTGTCTCAACAAAGTCATGGAGATATCTATTGATGATATCTTGATATAATCCAAGAATTTATAAAAGCATGAAGAAAACTTGCATATAGTCTTGGAGCACCTGAGAGAGAGAAAATTGTACGGGAAGATCTCTGAGTGTTCATTTTATTAGAAAGAGATCCACTACCTAGGGCATATTTTATCAGCTGATGGCATAGCAGTGGAATCTGTAAAGATAAAAGCCATCCTTGAATTGCCAACTCTATAGAACATAACTGAAGTTAGGAGTTTTATGGGTCTTGCTAGGTATTATAGGAAATTTGTTGAGGGATTTTCTAGCATAGTAGTACCAATCACATCTCTCTAGGAAAAGGGCAAAAGGTTTGAGTGGACAAAAGCATATGAGAAAGCCCTTCAGTTGCTTAAGCAAAGGCTTACCACCGCTTCGATCTTGATTATACCAAATCCTAATGGACACTTTTTTGTCACAATAGATGCTTTAGGAGATGGGCTTGGGGGTGTATTAATGTAAGATAGGAAGGTTGTTGCCTACGAATCTAGGAAGCTCAAATTGCATGAACTAAACTATGTTCCTCATGATTTAGAACTAGCTATGATAGTACGTGCATTGCAGACGTGGTGACATTACTTGTTTGGGAAGCCATTTGAGCTTAAAACTGATCATATGGGGTTGAGGTATATTTTCATTCAACCTAATCTGAATGCCAAGCAGAGGTAGTGGCTTGAATTCCTCAGTGAATACAATTTTGGAATTGAGTATATTAAAGGAAAAGAGAAAAGGGTAGCAGATGCACTTAATTGTAGAAGGCATATCACCACTATCACTACATCTTGAACTCATATGAGAGAGTATATTCTTCAATACCTTCTTGGAGATACCCATTACGAATAGGTGAAGTCAGTATTGGACACCGATGCCTCTGATTCAAGATTTGTTAATTACTCTTTTGATGATGATGGTGTACTTAAGTACTAGAATAGGATATATTTTCACAACCATGAAGGGTTGGAAAAATTGTTGATCTCAAATTGGTTTTGATAATTGAGTGTCAACACAATTAAGCTTTTTACTAAGTTCATGCCCAACTAGTAACATATGCCAAGTATAATATGTATAGATGCTGAGTAAATCAAGTGCTAAGTAAATAGTAAGTGCCAAGCAATTCAAGTGCTAAGTGAACAATAGATGTAGAGAAAGTTCAAGTGCCGAGTTAGATAGAATTACAATATGTGTTGAGCATCAGTATTATCAAGTGTTGAGTAACACAGAATGGATCTAGTTGTTTATGATGGCACAAACAACTATGTAAATCATTTTTGCACCAACTAATGGATAGATCTTGAAGTTTTGAAGATAAGATCAAATCTATTTGGATTCCCTATGTGATCAACATGCAACCAATCAAAAAAATTGAAGGAATTGAGTAGGAAAAAATGAATGAATCTCAATCGTAGATTCATACCTAACCCTAAACCACCAAAGTATTTTTAAAGGGAGATGAAGCCCCATAATTAAAGTATGAGAGAGAGAATTAGAGAATGTATGTGAGGAGCTGATGCTAGCAAAGATTTCAAGGAATTGAAAGGGGTGAATTGATCAGTATAAATTCAAGGTGACTTAGAAGGATAGAATTACAGAATCAATTTGTAGAATAGAGGATCGAGGATACATCAATTTCATATTAGATTAGAAAGGATCAAGATGGACTAAATTGAGATCTAAAATCAGCAATACCAGATTATAAGTAGTCAGATCAAACATTCTACTGTCAGATCAAAGTTTGCACTGAGATTTGTTGGCTTTTTTGAGGTTTTAGAAGTTATCAACCTAGTTTCTTATTAGCTTGCTTTGCCCCCTTCTTCCACCCACATTCATAATTTTTTCAATGTGTTGATGCTTAAGCCATATCATCTTGAGATATCTCATGTGCTTGACTAGCATGTGTTTAAGGTACATGATCCAGGGTGATGGTAGTTAAGCCCACCTGATTCATTGAGTAGCATATCGTCAAGGTACGAGACAGGGACGTCCTCTAGTATAAGGTCCAATGGGAGCAATTTGGTGTATATAGTTCCACTTGGGAGGATGAGGAGGATTTATAGAAATCCTTTCCTCATATTTTTGTATGGCTTGTTTTATTTTAGCTAGATATCAATTTTGGATGTGTGTGCATGCTTATTTTTGTTGTGATTTTACATCAGGACAATGCCTTTTCCTAGAGGGGAGGGATGTTTCATCTCACTTGTCGACATGCTTGAAAATGCTTATTTGGATGCTTATATGATGATTGAGTCAAAGTTAGACTGGTCAACCCTTTTGTTTGAAGAAAAATTAAGAAATATTTAACTTGATTTCCTAAGTTTGTAACTTAGTTTCTCTTTTGAGGGTGGATTAGTGATTAATTGATGCACAGATGGATGTTATGTGGTGTCACATTTCATTTTATATGATGCTATGATATATGCCACTCATGATTATATTTAATGATGTATTTAAATATACTATTTGGATTACTAACTTATTGCTTGTTATGAGTGTTTGAGTGGTTGTAGGATCAAAGGGATGAGAGTGTGGTTGAGGTAAAGAGGGTTAGCCTCTTAGAAGGGGATGAGTAAAAGGATCTCACAGTTGCACCCACACACCACTTAAGAATTAGATGCTTAAATAATGTTGCATTCTATTTTGTGTTAATTTGATTCTTGAATGTTTAAAACATAATGGAGAGGTTATTAATGAAAGATTCCTTTATACTATGATAATCTATTATTATTTTACTTACGACATCATTAATTGATAGGTTTTTTATAACCAAAGGTGGGAAAATATATCTTTATTTTCTCTTTTTACATCCGAAGCATCTTACACATATGAGGGAATAACTAACAATACTATGCACATATTTAGGAAAAGGAAAGAATAATGCAATTGTGTCAGGTACAAAAAAAATCTAATATTATAAAAATAATAATTATTTTTACTTTGGGGGTGATGCCAATAGGAGAAAAATTTGGAAGTAGACAGAGGGAGTTTGGATTGAGCACGAAGGACAACATATTTTTCAGGTTCCCCTTTAAGTGCTAGTTA
Source organism: Cupressus sempervirens (assembly GCA_028749045.1). Taxonomy (NCBI): domain Eukaryota; kingdom Viridiplantae; phylum Streptophyta; class Pinopsida; order Cupressales; family Cupressaceae; genus Cupressus; species Cupressus sempervirens. Next base: position 388,640,324 of record CM053783.1, read on the forward strand.
ATCACATGTTACTTATTCAATGCATGGAAAACTCTAAAGATTTTGATTTTTGTAACTATATATTTGTCACCTAGTTGTTTTTGCAAGGATTTTAAGCATTATGTTATTTCACTTTGGAGAGGTCAATGTAATATTTTTATTCAATCACATGAGTGTAAATTTAAGCTATTGTAAAAATAGATACATTGTGAGGATCCTTGTACAAATATCAAATGTAAAAGATTTGTTTAATAATACCAAACAACACAGTAATGTCGGATCTATAGGTATGATACTAAACATTCAATATGTTATATTCATTTTGAAACATAGTTGTACATTATCATTCTTGTATGTAGGTTGTTCACTAGGAAGGGGCATGGTTAAGAGAAGCTACCTTGTAGTCTCCATTCCAGTTGACTCAAAGATTTAACAAGTACCAACAACGGTGACTGCTAAAACCTAAGGAAAATGTAGCACTCTCTAATTGAGTTTTCCTTGTTTGGGTCTGCTGCAAATTAGGAAAGATTTTCTATTTTTCTTATACACTATTTCTTTCTTGATTGCATATGGGTTGCAATGAGTTTGAGCTATGCCTTTTTTCACTAGTGACTGAGAATAAATATAGTCTTCTTTACCCTTAGGCTTTCATTTTTGGCTAGTTTTAGGATATCTAAAACATCCACAACCATCTACTCCAATGGGTTGCTCTTTTCAAGTCCACTTACCATATAATCGTTAGACATTTGAATGGGAATGTGAGTAAACCTTTTTATTAACAAGACTAACTTAGTTGTTTATTTTAAAACACCAAACATACTTCCACAAATTTTATGAGGAAAATATCTAAATTGGATTCTATTCTTCCCCTATTATGGGGATTTGAGGAAAGGAAATTATGTGAGCTGTATTGGATTGTTGTTATACCAATTTCATGAAATCTTTGTATTGTTTTGCTTTTGTGGTTAGTAACCATGTATTTAACATTGCTATATTAATGTAATAGCTATAGGCTTACAATTTATGTTGCTACATGTTCAAAATACCTTGTTTTGGTATTGTCTATAACTTCCAAAAACACTACTATAGATCAAAAATCCACATACAATGATATGACGAAAATGGACTTTTTCTTTGTGTTAAATCTCCATACTCTTATACTATTGTTGCAATCAAATTCCTTAATGAATCTTTATTTTACCACTATATTACTATGTCACACATATTGTGTTTCAAATATCTAAACTTTAGTATTACAAGGGTCTTGATGAGAACATTTAGTCTTGTCATAGTGATGTTAGAAATAATAGTCCACCAAGATAACTGGGCAGGGGGGGTGAATCAGTTATCCAATAATTAAAACATTTATCAACCTTAAACAATCCTATCCATTCAACCAAAGTAAAGAACAATCATAACAAGATGCACATAGACAATTACACTAGATATGCTAACTAGGGAAACCCTTGATCAGAGGGAAAACCCTTCTGGGAATGATGCCCATAAGATGATGTACTAATATAAATATTCCTTGTTAGAGGATGGACCATGTTAGGATTCTATTACAACATTTAGTACATATGATCCTTGTTAAGAGATTTTGAATCCTTGTTAGAAGATTCCAACCCTGTTAGGAGTTGTAAAAGATAGAAGGACCCATTTTCTAAATAGCTTTTGGGGCAAGACCACTGAACTTATTATCCAACTGATCTCTCAACTTTTCCTTGTAGAATAATTGTATGTACTATGCTTCAAACACTTTTCCTCTATCGTATCCAACCTATCAGACCTTGTAGACCATGTCACACACCTTGGATCCAAGTATCCAACTTTAGATCACTCAATAAAACCTTAGCAATAAAGTTTCCTTCACTTCTACTCTACTCTTCTCAACTTCATATTCTACTCTTTTTACTACTTATAATTACTTCTCTTCCATATAGCCAAACTTATGATAAAGGAAAATGTCCTTCCTTTATATCAAATCCATAAAAAAATTCCTTGAGCTGACGGTTACCTTCTTAATTAATTATTATAGGAGCACATTAATAACACGTTAGACTTAGTGATAACATTAATCTTTCACCTTATATCTTGAATATCTTTCCCTATATGTATCATTATGATGAGAAAACTTAACCACACCATCAACAACATGTCTTCTTGACATCTTTAACTTTGGCTTCTCAAAATAACAACTATGCTAAGAAATATAACAAGTTTACTAGAACATGCCTCAGTAAACTCTATCTCAGAACAATCTTTACTAAAACTTGCATAACTTCTTCCAAACTTAATATTTTATGCTTTTGAGGTTAGCTACATATACTAGACACTTAGTAGCATCTCTCTTTAACCTAACTATTTAATGTACTCAATGATTTGTCTATGCCAACTTGATCTTTCCGTTGTTCTTCTATTAGATACCACAAAAAACTTCTATGTGGACATCAATGCCAAATACAGTCATGAATGTAACATATCATCATGATAATGATTGTATCATAATTATACAATACTCTCCCATAGGAATATCATCGACATTCATGCTTCCAATAATCTCCCCCTTTGGCATTGATGACAACATAGATAAAAAAACATCTAGTTCCAAGAATACCAACTGCAAAAGACTGTTAACCTTGCTTTTCAAATCCTCTTCATCAATCATTCTCCCCCATTGATATACCTCAATGTCCTTTACATCAAACTATTTTCCATACTATACTTCTCCCTTCAATGTACTCAAATTGTTTTTCATGCTAAACTTCTCCCCCATTGACATCAATGTCAAAGGTTTCAATAACCATCAAACTCTGCAACAACTGATTCTTACTCACCTCAAGTGTCCAAAGACACTATTCAAAAACAACATCCAATAAGAGTCCTAGATGAATCTATCCATCATAGATACTCCCCCATATAGGAAGCATCAACATTTAGTCTAGAAAAATAATAGTGCTCTGTTACACTGGACTGATGCACTCTTGCATCTTTTACTCTAATGTAGGAAGGGGCATAACCCCTAACATACCTCACAAATACTCAAAAGTCTCTTTGGGAAGAGGCTTAGTGAAAATATTTGCAATCTTCTCTTTAGTGCTCACATACTGCAATATAATTTCCTTTTCTACAAATTTCTTTCTCAACATGTGATACTTGATAGAAATGTGCTTGGTCTTAGAATGCAACACTAGATTCTTAGACATATTTATTGTGCTTGTGTTGTCACAATGTATGACAATAGGTTCATTGATTTATATCCTTATATCCTTCAACATTTGCTTCATTCAAACAACTTGATTACAATTTTTTTTTGTTGCAGCATATTTTGTTTTTGCTATACTTTGTGAGGTACAATCCTACTTCTTGCTTAGCCAAGAAACCAATCTTCCTCTAAGAAAGAAGGCTTCACCACTAGTCCTCTTTCTATCATTCATAATGCCTACCCAATTAGCATTAGTATAAGCACATAAAGTAAAATCATTAGACTTAACATACCAAAATCCAAACTTTGGTGTTCCCTTTAGGTATCTAAATATCCTTTTGACTACTACATAATGTGCTTCTCTGGGATCAGCTTGGAATCTTGTAACAATTCCAACTATATTTTCTATAAGTGGCCTTGTGTGAGTCAGATATTGCAATCCTACGATCATAGATTTGTACTTTTTCTACTCAATAGTAGTTGTCTCAGCCCTTGTAGATAACTTGTGTCCAGTTACCATAGGTGTTCCAATGGGTTTACATGTTTCCAAACCAAACCTTTTCAGTAAATCTTTCAAATACTTAGTCTAAGAAAGAAATATTCCTTCTTTATCCTATATAATTTGTAATCCTAAAAAATATTTCATTTCTCCTATCATACTCATTTCAAATTCTTTCTTCATTTCTTCTACAAACTTGTCACTTTCATCATCATTTCCTCTAGATATGATATCATCAACAAATATTACCAAGATCATCAATCCATCATCAATTTCTTTCTAATAGATATTTCTATCTACCATACCTTTGCTATATCCAAGCTTTGTAAAATTCTTGTCCAACCTTGCATACTAGGTTCTAGGTGCTTTGTTGAAGCCATACAATGCTTTCTTTAGTCTACATACTATGTCCTTGTCATTTGTCAAAGGACAACCTTCAAGTTGTTCTATCTATACCTCTTCTTCAACTTCTCCATTTAGAAATGCTAACTTGACATCCATTTGATATACTTTGAATTTCTTATATGCTACATATGCTAAGAATAACCTTCTTCTATTCTATCCATAGGAGCATAGGTCTCATCATAGTCTATTCCTTCTCACTATAAGTAACCTTTACATACCAATCTTTCCATGTTCCTTACAACTTCACCTTGTTCATTCATCTTTTTTCTGAATACCCATTTAGTTCCTATCAATTTCTTGTCTATTGATCTGGGGACCAATTTCTATGTCTTATTCTTTAATATCTGATCCAATTCCTCTTTCATAGATTGCTTCTAATGGTCATCTTTGCATGCTTCATCTGCATTCTTAGGTTCAACTTGAGATATAAAACATAGTTCTTCATTGATTCTACTTCGTGTCATCACACTTTTATCTCTACTTCTGATGATTTGCTCAGGTGGATGATTCTTTGTCATATTCTTACCTAAAGTAGGAGTTGTTATCTCAACTCTTGGCTCTATTTAAGTTTTCTAAGCTTTGTTCCTACGTTCTCTCTCCTTCATTCTATAAATCATTGTTAGACTCAAGGAATACTTAATCATTCCTTCGTTTAATAACAACATCATCATCTAAATTGTAATCAACTATTCTTTCTTGTATCTTGAATTTCTCATCAAATCTTACATTTGCACTTTCCATAATAGTCTTATTTCTCAGATTATAACATCTATAAGACTTTCTTTTCAATTAATAACCAAGAAACATACCGTCATCACTTCTAGCATCAAACCTACCAATATCATCATCTGTTTTGATAACACTTACTGCCAAAAATTCTAAAATACTTAACTGTAGGTGAGTGACCAAACCATAGTTCATAAAGGGTCTTGTTTGTGTCTTTCTTGACCTATACTCTATTCATAGTGTAGACTATTGTATTCATAGCTTCTCTCCAAAACATCTTGGATACGTCATTCTTAGCTAACATAGCTCTTGTCACTTATGTTATTGATCCATTTCTTCTTTTTGAGCTATACCATTTTGTTTAGGGGTTCTCAGAGCTCATAAATGTCTTTTGATTCCATTAGCTTCACAAAATATGTTAACCTCATTTGAAGTAAACTCTCATCTTCTATATGATCTTAAACATTCTTCATGCCTAATTCATTATTAACTCTATTCTTGAATGTCTTGAACTTATCAAATGCCTCATATTTTTCTTTAAGAAATGCAACCCACATCATTCTAGAAAAGTCATCAACTAAATTTATCAAATAACTTTCACCATAGAACCTTTAGTATTCATAGGACCACTAAGATTTGTCTATAAAATCTCCAATTTTGTTGTAGCAATAAACTTCCTGCAGGGAAAAGTCCTGTTATGCTTTGCCAAAACACACTCCTTGCAAATTATGTTAGTAGGTTTGACAATCTTAGGAAAATCTTCAACTACAAACATACTACTGGTCTTTACAATACTGTCAAAGTTTATATGAAAAAATCTCTTATGCCATAACCAAGTGTGATCTACCTTTGCAACCAAACATGTCATTTCAATAGGACTCAATTGAAATATATTACCTCTAGATCTGGTTCTTGTTCAATTTACCTTTCCATGTTCTTATCTGATCATGCATGTCTTTACTAGTGAACTACAACTGATAACCTTTATCCACTAGTTGTCTAATTACATCCTCAGTGTTAGTTTTACCATCAAGATTTATAGATCCAATACCTTTAACTTGGCATGTTGCACTATTTCCAACTCTGATAATGCCTCCATCCTAAGTTTTGAATTCAAAAAACTTGTTCATATCACTAGTTTGATGATGTGAACAACCACTATCAATTATCCAATTAGATTTCTTTTTCAACTTGTGACACCACAATTACTTTCTTTGGACTTTCTTCTTTAATAGCTACAACTCCAATTTTATTATCACTAGCACTTACTACTTGTTCATCAGAATCATCTTCTTCATTTGCATACAAACATTCTCTATCTCTTCTAGGTTTGAAATTTCCTCTATACTATTTCTCTCTTTTAGGACACTTAGACGCATAATGACCAAATTCATTACAAGTCCAACATTTAAATATTTTCTTAGCATATTTTTCTCTTCTTAATAGAAGGGCTACTCCTTCTTTAATCTTTCTATCCTCATCAGATCTGCTGCTACTAGCAAAGTCTTCTCTAGCACTTGTGCTCCTTGATAAAATAGGTCAAATATTCAAGGCACTGAAAGTTGTTTCTATTTTGGTCAACTCTTCAGACTATCTAAGCTCATTCTCAACTACTTCAAGTCTTCTAAGTAATGTCTCCTTTGTGAAATCTTTGGTACAAGATATCAACAACTGTATCATTTGAGCTACTGACTTAAATGGTGGTGTTAAGCTCTTCAATATCTTCCATATAATCTCATCATCTTCTTTGGTTCCTCCTTGAGATTTAATATGTACAATAATTTTTGATATTCTATCTACATATGTTCTTACTGATTCACCTTCCATCATTTTAGCATCTTGAAATGCACAAATCCAACTTTGTAGCCTCAATTTCTTAGAATGTTCATCACCTTCAAACCTAGTTTCCAAAGCTTTCCAAATCAAATGTGAAGCAACAAGTAACTTGACCTAATTGTATTCAATTTTAGGAAGTGTAATCAATAGTGCTTCTCTAGCTCTCATGTTGCACATAAACAGATCTCTTTTTTCCTTAGTAAAAGTTTCCAAATCTTTTTCATCAATGACTATCTTTGATGATTTTGTCAAGATCCAATATCTTGGACCCATACACAATAGACGTGTCTTCATCTTTTCCTTCCAATTGTGATTATTTGTTCCATCAAACTTTGGACTATCTTTCTTGAACATGCTTTCCATGGATCTCCCAAATTGTTAGACTTTATCTTCAAGGACCTAAAGCTCTAATACCAATTGTTAGAAATAATAGTCCCCCAAGATAATTGAGTAGGGGGGTGGGGGGGAGGATGTTGAATTAGTTATCCAATAATTAAAACATTTATCAACCTTAAGTAATCTTATCCATTCAATCAAAGTAAACAACAACCATAACAAGATGCACACAAACAATTGCACCATATGTTAACTAGGGCAACCCTTGATGAGAGGGAAAACCCTGGTGGGAATGATGCCCATTAGATGATGTACTAATATAAATATTCCTTGTTAGAGGATGGAACCTATTAGGATTCTATTACAACATGTAGTATATATGAGTCCTTGTTAGAAGATTTTGAATCTTTGTTAGAAGATTCCAACCTTGTTAGGAGTTGTAGAAGATAGAAGGACCCATTTTCCAAACAACTTTTGGGGTAAGACCATAGAACTCACTATCCAACTGATCTCTCAATTATTCCTTATAGAATAATTGTATGTACTATACTTCAAACTTCTTTCCTCTATGTTGTCAACTGGACCAATCACTGCCAGACCTTGTAGACTAATTCATGAACCTTGGATGCAAGTATCCAACTTCAAATCACTCAATAAAACCTTGGTAATGAAGTTTCCTTCCCTTTAACTCTACTCTACTCAAGTTTGCATTTCGCTCTTTGTGCTACTTACAATTACTTCTCTTCCATATAGCCACAATTATGATAAAGGAAAATATCCTTCCTTTGTATATAATCCATGAAACAATTTCATTAGTTGGTTGTTACACCATCTCAATCAATTATTATAGGACCACATTAAGAACACATTACACGTAGTGATAACATTAATCTTTCTCCTTGCAACATGAACATATTTTTGTACACATATCATTATGATGAGTGAACTTAACCATGTTATCAACAACATTCTTCTTCACATCTTTAACTTCAAATTCTCAGAATAAAAAATCTTCTAAGAGATATAAAAAGTTTACTAGAACATGCCTCTATAAAATCTATCTCATAACAGTAGGCATCTTTTAGGTTCCTTACTATTGTTAAAAGGATCCAATACTCTGTATTATGGGTAATGTTTATTAGTCTATGTACTGATTTAAGTGATATTGCCTCCTAAATTAGGAAATACTAAAACTTATTAAAAAAAAATGAGGTTGATGAGTACTAAATGACAGTGTTAGTTATAAATTCTTAATGACTAGTCCTAGTATTTGATGTTTATATTTTTTATGGAAGGGTGAAATGTGGCAAAATAGAGGGTGGAGATGGATGCATTAGGTTTTTACTTCTCTCAACCTGTTAGATTTTAAAAAGTAAGATTCATTACATTTTGTCTTTCTTTTTGGTAATGCTAACAAATTTTGTGCTTGGCCAGGTCATTTTGTATTGCATTTAAGTATGTTATTTTGACATGTAGTATGTGTGTGACTATGCTCAAATTTTCTTGCATATGTGTAGATATGATTTATTTAAAAGAAATGTACATGTGGGTAGATGTGTTACAATTTTTCTTTCATTACATATGTGTAGATGTATAGTGCTCTTTTGTTTTTTCTACTATATTTTGTGATTAGGATAATAGGCATATGGTTACATGTAGTATGTTTCACGGCTGCACTAGTTCCATCTGATCCATTTTGTTCTGAGAAGCTAGGGTTCTCATGCTAGGGTCTGGGCATTCTTCATGTTAGGAAGAATCCCATGGGAGTAAACACTCTATGGTTGGTGAGGTAAAAGTGACTAGGCCACACTTCCTTCTTAGATAGAAGATGGATGACATCTAATGACTTTGGAGACTAAATACATTGAAGGACACATGACACGTTTTAGTAACCATTTTGATGGTCTTGTACTTTTCATCTTAGTGATGATGCATGGTAACATTCAATTGATAAATCTATGATTATTGAGTAATGTAATACTAAAATATTGAGATGTACTTTTCCTTATGTATAAGATGGGCATACATTGTAATTCAATACCATAGTTTATACAATATAATGGTCATGCAATATATATCAACACCTTAGTGTTATGCTAAATTTGTTGATAAACTAATCATATTTATCTTATTAGTTAATGGATAGTGAATAAGGTCTTGAAATTCAAGTTTGGTTGTGATTGGTTTCTATTTTGTATTTTTTTCATTCTTCTATAATGTGACATCTTTGATTAGGACATGGTTCTTACACAAAGTCTCCATTTGATGGTAGGAGGTTCTGACCATGGTGCCAAAGGAAATGTAAAGAATTATGAGGGAGGACATGAGTTGAGCCATGTGACACAAAAATCATTGATAAGAGAATCAATGTAGCAACCATGGGCTCCATTGGAAGCATTAGGGAAGACACGACCCACAATCTAGACATGTCTGCTACTTCTGCTTCGCAAATGGTCCATGAATTTTGACTCCAAATAGTGGAAAGTATTGAGAAGAGTTCCCAGCTATTGATATTCCTTGGTATTTGGCATTTCAAGAAGAGGTGTCATGGGTCCTTTCCATCCATCAACCTCAGGCATGTATTGTAAGAGGTTCCAAGAGTTGCATGTATTGTAACTAGCAGTTGCACCATAAAAGGTGCAAGGAGTATGCCGATAGGTTGTAGTTGTGAAAGCAATATTTAAATGATAAGAGATATTGTGGAATAGTGATTTATACTATTTCAATTAATTTCAACAAATTATAAAATGGTGTCCCAATTGATATATATGAGACACTAAGAAAGAAACAAAAGAACAACTATGGATGGAAATTAAGATGAATCTTGAACAAAGAAAGTATAAGCATTTGCATGTCATTGGGTTTAAATAATAACATATTACATACATTATGTTTTTTATTATGTTAACATACTTAGGAAATTAATATTAAGTAAATATGACTCTAGATCTTAATAGAATAAAACTTGTATCTGCATAAAAAAACTAGATACATGCAAAACTAAATTTCTTGCTAAAATTAATTCTATAAAAAAACTAGAGATGTCTACTATAATACTTTTGAATAAGAATTTTGCATATACTCTTGTTGAATGGAAAGAACTAAATTGGTAAATCAATGGAAATTCATAATACAAGCTCACCTTCCAAGCCTTATTAGATATGTTAGATGTTAATATTGGGTTAACTGCCCATAAAACTCTAAGTGTATCAAAAAATGGGATGTCACTAAAAAGCTACGTGATTTTATGCTAAAGAAATGAAATGACAGTGAAAAGCTATGTCCTAGTCTTTTGATCATCACGATGAAGCTTACAACATGTGTGGTGTGTAGTAAAAAAAAGTTTCAAGTCTAAAACCAACTAAGAAGAGCTGAAATATGAATAGAAAGTGATGAGTATATAAAGATTCACTATGCAATGAAAATGGTTATCTAAACGCAAAGGCGTCAAATCATGGATCAATTCATTAAGATGACATATAGTTAGTTACTATTACTTGTTACCACTAATTTCATGACTACTTCTCTTAGAATTCGAATTAAATATGATAACAAGTCCATGACTACTTCTATTGTCACTAGTTTTTATGACTACTTCTCTAGAATTCAAATTGAATATGCCAGCAAGACATTAGCAGAACAATGTGATGGCATAAAAATACACTTTGTAATTTTTGCGTGAGACAACTGATTGTGCATGAGACAATATTTTGGAGTGTTCGATCCGTAGAAGAAGTCTATTGACTTAATTAGAAATTGTATTTAAACAAGGTGTGGTGACTTAGTTTATAATATGATATTATTTTAATTAACTATTGTTAGAGGACACAAGAATACTACTACTAGCACTTGCACCCAAAGGAGGTGCAAAGGGTATGTTGATAGGTCTTTTATTTAAAAATATTATATATATGTCTATATAAATGTATATATATAGGGAACATATAAAATTGACATTATAAAATATGTGGAATTGTGGAAGCAAGTCCTGTATAGAATAACAATTTTTAAGGAGGAACTCAAAATCTATTACTGAAGTATTGTATTTAATTGTATGACATCTTGAGTGAATTGTTTTAGATTGATGCAAAAATAGGTTTTGAAGGGACCCAAAACCCTTTACAAAACCTAAAGATAAACATGAAGCATCATCAGGTTTTACAAGGACCTGAAACCTAAAGTTCACCACAAAACATCAAAAGACCAAGTTTTACAGGGACCTGAAACCATTAGAGTAAACAAACAAAAACAAACCTAGGTTTTACAAGGAACTGGAACCTAGAGATTAATACAAAAAGTTGGAAACAAAAAAATAAATAGAACCAATAAACAACCACAGACTAGAAACCAACACTCTAGCAAACCCAACCAGCAACTAAAGAAGCTCTTTGATGACTTTTGCTAACTCCTTGCCTACCTTCGTAGTGCTCTGGATGATGTCTTTTTTTGCAAACCTAGGAACCTTAGGAGCCTCAACAACTTTTGTCTTCATACTCTTCCTTGTTCTCTTACTTGGACCTCCTAGACTCTTAGCCCCCATAATATCTTGAGTGAATTGTTAGTTTGAAATGTAAGAAATAAAAAAGGTAGAGGCTAGAGATTTGAGTGTCACAAGTCACATCACTAAATACTAGCGAGGATAAATAAACTAAGACTAAAGTGACCTATGAGTTGTGACTTGTTTTTTAGCACTAGTTCTTTTAAGCCACAATATTTTTTGTTATATAAATGATGATATCAAGATAATAATTAATTAGCAAAATATAGTAGTAGCTCCAATATTTAGTTTTGATATTCATTCATACCATGGGATGTTGAATAATAATTTAAACATGAATATTGGGTAACCTAATAATAACTAAATTTTTCAAAAATAATGTAATACTCAATGCATAAAAGTCAATTAACATTATTGCATACTTCTAATAGTAGAAAGAAGTATTAAAGAACAAATCTCCTTTGCTAATCAATTCAAAGGTATATAACAAGTTTTAATAAAGCACAAAGCTTTAAGTAATTAAATATCTATGTTAGTACACTTATTCTATTACAAGCATTACTCAACATTTTCTCCTTCAAATAAAGGCAATTTTTTATTTCAAGTAGAAAACAACCCTAAACTCTCTATTTGAAAATAGGAGCAACCAAAAAAATACCAAGCAAAAAAATAAAAGATAAAATAATTTAAAAACATATGATGTAAAATTTTAACCTTGTAAGAAACACCTAAGAAAAAATTGTGTGAACATGTTTTTGTAGATCGCTTCAAAATCCATTTCATATTGGTCCAGAAAGAACATACCTTTCTCTCTTTTATCTTAAGTTAAAAAATTTAGTTGTATTGGGCAGGTATGATCAATGCACTTATATAGAATTTTAATTTTGTTTCAATTCATTCAATGAACTAATAATTAATGTTTAAGAGCTTATATAGGACCTATTTGCACCATTCTTGAGAATATTATATTAGCAAGCTTTTCTCAACATTTTCTGCTTTAAAAAAAAAAAGATAATTTTTTATTTCAAATAGAAAACAACTCTAAGCTCTCTATTTGAAAATAGGAGTAGCCAAAAATATACCAAGAAAAAAACTAATAAAAAAATAATTTAAAAACATATGATGCAAAATTCTAACCATGCAAGAAACAATTATGGGAACACAATTTTGTAGATTCTTTCACAGTCCATTTCATATTGGTCTAGAAAGAACATACCTTTCTCGTTTTTATCTTAAGTTTAAAATTTTGAATGCCAAAGAGGCTTTGAGTGTTCAAGGAAGACCAAAAGAAAGAGGCAAGAAAAAAAAGTAACATGGCCATTCTAAGTTCAAGAATAAAGGGAGATCAAAATCTCCTGATAAGTCCAAGGTAATCTGCTAGAACTATGGCAAACCCAAACACTTCTAAAAGGACTGCAAAGATGAAAAGAAAAAAAAAAAAAGAAGTAAGATTACAATTCTAAGTTTGAAAAGAAAGATGGAGATGCTTTCATCATAGTCTTGGCCACTCGTGTAGGTGAAAATACATGGTTAATAGACTCAAGTGCATTTTTCCACATGACTCCTAATAGAAATTGGTTTAGTAAGTATGAAAATTTTGATGGTGGTAAGGTGTATTCGGGCAATAACTCAATTCTTGATATTGTTGATCATGGAAGTATTCATGTGAAATTTTTTGATGGTAGAATTATAAGATTTGATGGTATCTTGCATATCCCAGGACTAGTGAAGAATTTTTTATTTGTTAGCAAACTAATAGATGTGGGAGTACATGTATAGTTTTCTGGAGTAGGTGTGAAAATGGTGAGAGGTGCTATGGTAATAGAAAGAAGAAGTATATTGGGTACATTGTACTAGCTTGATGCATGCATGATTGAGTGTAATAGTACTTCTGATAAGACTATGACAATGACTACTTTTTTGGAAAAGGATAGGGTTTCTCTTTCAACAAATGGTCATAGTTTTTGGGTAACCAAGAGTACTCTATCTACCAAATCAAAGTTTCCTATAGAGAAGACCATGTTATGGCACCAAAGACTCGGCCACATAGGTGAGAATAGTCTACGAACCTTGAAAAATAAGAACCTTGTTAATGGGTTGAATGACTGCAATCTTGAATTTGATTTTTGTGAGCATTGTATCTATGGTAAACAAAACCACATTTAGTTTTATTCAAGTTCTCATAAGTCCTCATTTATTTTGGATCTAATCCATTTGAATATATTTGGTCCAATTGATGTTCCTTCTATTGGTAGATCAAGTTTATTATGTTTCTTTTATTTATGATTTCAATAGAAGAACATGGGTTTATTTCTTTAGGAGTAAAGCTGAAGTTTTTAGTTGTTTCAAAGAATTTAAAGCAATGGTTGAGTTGTAGACTTTAAAGAAAATAAAATGTTTGAGAATTAATAATGGTGGTGAATTTTGCTCCAATGATTTTGACACATTTTGTAAAGATTTTGGTGTTAAAAGAGAGAAGACAACTCCATATTCTCCACAGAAAAATGGAGTTGTAGAAAGAATGAATAGGACCCTAATGGAGAAGGCTAGGAGTATGCTAAGTGGTACTGGACTAGAACAGAAGTTCTGGGCCAAAGTTGTAGCCACTACTTGCTACCTAATAAATATGTCTCCTACATTAGCTCTTGTTGATAAGACACCAATGGAAGCATGGTCAGGCCACAAGCCTTCACTTAGACATCTAAGAGTGTTTGGTTGCAAAGCATATGCTCATATGCCAAAGGAGAAGTAGAAAAAGCTAGATAACAAATTTGTTAAATGTATTTTCAATGGATACAACTATGGTGTGAAAGGATAAAAGCTTTGGAATCCTATTGAACAAAAGGTATTTTATTCAAGAAGTGTTATTTTTAGAGAAACTAAATCTTCTTCTATTACAATGTAGCCAAAACAAATAGAAGAAAAGAAAGATGTGATTCAATTTCCTAATACACATGAGAAAGTTAAATCAAGGCCTTTAGAAATAAAAGAAATCAAGGAGAGCTCTATGATTTTTGAATCATCAGAGGAAGAAGAGTTACCTGAAGTTAAACTTGAAACATATCTTGTTTGAAGATCTACTGACTCTTCGGCTGAAAAGTACTCCATCTGCTTAGCTTTTGCTTTCAATGGACACTTATGTGACAAATTCCAAGGCTCCCTGCAATGAAAACAAAGCTTCTTCTTCCTAAGATCATTAAGTGTCTCATTTTCCAACCTCTTACTTTCCTCCTTAGCTGGCCGAACCTCTTTATGAAAAGGTTTCCTATCCTTATCTTTCCTTGAAGGGAAACTCTTTGCCTGGAATTTATCTTTTGAAGATGAAGAGGAATCCATGTCATGAGCTTTCTTAATGGCTTCCTGCAAAGTGGGAGGGTTGAGAGCTTTAATCCACCCTCTCAATGGATCAGCTAACCCATCCATAAATAGAACTAGTATCCTCCGTTCAGATACATCTATTACTAACACTGCAAGTTTCTGAAACTCTAAAATGTATTTTTCCAATGATCCCCACTGTTTAAGCTGAGCTAACTCCTTGAAATGGAGTTTTGGATCCTTCCTATCAAAACGTTCAATCAGCCTCTCTGTAAACTCCACATATGAGGTAATGTGTGCATGTCCCATAGTGACCATACCATGATGCCACCACTCGTGTGCTAACCCATCCAGATGAATTGTTGCATACTTAATAGCTTCTTCCTTGGGCATAGGGTTCAATTGAAAGTATGTGTCAAGATTTTGAACCCAAGCTCTTGCTGTAGACTTTCCTAAGCCATCATAATATGGTAACTCAAGTCTCCATACTTTCTTCCATAGCTCATAGCTCTGGTTCCTGTCATGTCCACATGGCATATGTTTCATCCGCACATCCATATACTCCCTAAAGGTAATTGCAGTAGTAAAATCTGGCCCTCCAACTTCCCAATCTCTCCTCAACTAGTCCTGTATATCAGTAATCTGGGGCTCTGGTACGAGATGCTCTGGAGCTCTAGGAGGAAATGTAGGAATCATGGGCCTTGAACTCACTGTCCTAGCTCGTTGGGGTGCATGACCGAAATTGTTCCCAACTTGTTCATCTCCATTATGTGTCCCATCCTGATCATTTCCATTCTGATTGTTACCATTCTGATTATTTCCTCCACCCATGTTAGCATTCAACCCCATTTGACGAGCCATCATCTGCATCATAAGATCCAATCTCTGATTCTGTTCCTGTACCCTTTGTTCTGCTACTCGTTGACCCTGTACCAAGGTCTCTAATAACTGTAAGAATCTTTCCTCTCCAGGCTCTGGACCGCCATTCCCGCCTCCACCTAATCTTGTATTCCTGTCATCTCAGTCACCCATATTGCTGTCTTGATCAAAGAATACCTCTGATGTGTTTGTATGACTGGATTCTATACCCCCCTGTATGGATGAACTAGACCTTTTGCTTTGCGGGTCTGAACTCCTACTTTGTCTTGCTCTGGTATTGCGGAAATTATAAGGCCCCTGTCGCATGCTCAAAAATAAATGCTTTAATTTTAGTGTTTTGACATTTCATCAAACACTTTCCCCTCTATCTACCAATTCCAAATTTCCTATAAGACCTCCACAGGATGGCAGGACTTATAGCTCTGATACCACTGTAATATCCTCCCCTGATTTGAAACTTTGACTTGTAAAAATTTAACTTAAGGAATATTGTCAAACACTTTGTATGCAAACTCATAAAGCTGATTTCCTCAATAAATTGCTTTCCAATGAGTAGATTTACGAACAACTATGAAGTGACATTAAAATGCATAATACCCATCATAACATTTTAACAAACACTTGACACACATTCAACAATATATGAAAAATCTGGAAACTCTTTCAATATGCTGATAAAGGGTGATTTTTAAATGTAGATGTGCACTTACAGCTGCCTTAAAGGCTGCAACAACTATTCGGACTTGTATTCAACAATTATTATGCAAAGTATCAAAATTTGACAGAGGAAACCTGGAATTAGTTGCCGTAGTATTTTGCAGATGTAGTCGGCAGCCTTCCAAACTTCTAATCAGCCGAAAAAACAAGTAAACTTGATACCAACACTGTTCACGCCATACTGTAGCGAAATACTATTCATGCCGACTGTAGCAAAAATATTGTTCATGCAGCACTATAGCAATAACTAACTTCAGATCTGCACCTCAAACCCTTGTAAATTTCTTTATGTGAACTCCCCAAATGAAACCCAGTGTGTTTCCTGAAGTGAAAACACCATTGATCCTCCTGACTGTGTCTTCCAACAGCGAAGAGAATGCTAGCAAAGAGGGATTCCATCCTCCAAGCTCGATAATTAGATATCCAACAACATAACATTAATCTTCATCCAAGCATACAAAAAAAAGCTCTTCCATTTCTTTTATAGTGTTCTCACAAGAGCTCAATCCTTCGTTTTCTCAATGTGGGATAAAACATAACTCCCTTTATGTACCTTATGTCTGTGTTATAAAAATAAAGGGAACTCTTTTAATTTAAATATTTCCCACAAACTATAGTCTATGCATTAATAAAGTTAAATATTTAAATTTAACTTTATAAAATGGCTTTATCAATGCATAACAAATCTTATCAATGATAAATAAGTTTTTCTGTCGATTTTAAACAATTACCATCGACATACCACTATGACTGAATGTTCGGCCATGCCCAAGATGACTTACTATAAATAGTAAGTATGCCCAAAGTTGCCCCAGAACCCCTCAGAAAGACTTGCAACTGAAACTGTCTAGGCCAAATGGCCTCTAAGCCCCTTTAATGTCCTAGTTAGCCTACAGGACTATGGGGAAATAGGCTAACAACAACATCATGCTATGAATGCTAGAAAGGGGACATTACAATCCTGCATCCACTCAAACACTCACAACCATAACAAGGAGTCAATATCAATCATTATTAACAACTTGTTTGCATCATCTTTTAAGAATAACATTAACTGAATCAGAACTATGAACATCACATCATGATTACATCAAATAACATCATCATTGAATTTAATATTTCATACGTATCCATCATCATAATTCATTTCAATTAGAAATTTAAAACATTAACTTTCATTTAACTTTTAATTAAGTCTTAATTTTGACCAACTCGACATAGCCACATAAGCAAGAAAAAAAAAGGTTCTAGGGTGAGACGTGACATCCTTTCCCACTAGGAAAAGGCATCGTCCCGATGTCTTGCACAAAAAAAATGGTTTTTTTTTTTTTACACATACCAATACTATTATGTATCCAGTTTTAAATAGTTTTAAAAAAATGGGGAAATGATTTGTGTAAATCATCAGCATCTTCCCAAGTGGCACTATCCACCCTGAACTGCTCCCATTGGACCTTATACTAGAGTACATCCCTATCTCGTACCCTAAGGGTACGTTGCTCAATGATTCGGGTGGGCTGAACTACCATCACCCCTGGATCCTATACTTGTAATGCACGCCAGTCAAGAATGTGAGATATAGCAAGATGATAGGATTTAAGCAACGATACATGAATAACATTATGAATGCGGGCTAAAGTAAGTGGCAAAGCAAGCCGATAAGCAACTAGGTTGATGACTTCTAGAACCTCAAACGGACCAACAAATCTTGGGCCAAGCTTTGAACTCTTGCCAAAAGAGATTGAACTTTTTTGTGGCCTAACCCTGAGAAACACCTTATCCCCAATTTGAAACTGGCAGAAAGAGCATTTCTTGTCTGCATAACTCTTCTGTTGATCTGCTACCTCTTTCAACCGAATGCGGATTAGAGATACCTGTTCTTCCATTTCTTTGAGCATCTCAGGACCTACAATAATCCTGTCCTCAACCTTATCCCAATTGATAGGAGTCTGACATCTTTGTCTATAGAGAGACTCAAATGGGGCCATACCCAAAGATGATTGATAAGAGTTATTATGGGCAAACTCCACTAATGGAAGATATTCCTCCCATTTGTACTGCTGATCCATACAGTACATGTGTAGTAAATCTTCCAATATTTGATTCACCCGCTCTATTTGACCATCAGTCTTAGGGTGGTATGTTGTACTGAAATTCAAACGTGTACCTAAAGCAGCGTTCAAGGTTGTCCAAAACCTTGAAGTCATCCAGGTGTCTCTATCAGAAATAATAGTCTTAAGAATACCATGCAGTCGAAAAATCTCTTGAACAAACCTCCTTGCCAATACTGGAGATTCGTCCTTTAGGCTACCAGGAATAAAATGAGCAACCTTCATCAACTTATCAACTATGACTAAGATAACATCATGCCTCTGTCGAGTCATGGGTAAACCCTATACAAAATCCATGCTAATAACCTGCCATTTATACTGTGGAATCTTGTGGGGGTACAGAAGACCTACTGGATGAGCATGCTCAGCCTTAACATGCTGGCATTCTAAACACTGGGCTACATACTTCGTCACATCCCTCTTGAGTCCTAGCCAAAAATACAAAGGCCTTAAGTCAGCCATCATCTTATTTACCCCTGGATGCCCTGAAAATGGAGTGTTATGCATTTCCTCAAGTATAATTTTCTACAATCCTTCACGATCAAGAACATAAATCTTGTTTTGATATTTAAGTAGACCATCCTCATCCAAAGAATAGTTGTCAAATCTTGGATCAACAACATCCATATCCAAGACTGACTTTACCCATTCATAATGAGTATCCCCAGGAAGATATTGGAGGATATACTCCCTCATGTGTGTTCAAGATGTAGAGATAGCAACAATATGTCTTCTGTGGCTAAGTGCATCTGCTACTTTGTTTTCTTTACCCTTTATATACTCGATGCCGAAATCATATTCACTGAGGAATTTGAGCCATCGTCTATGTCGAGCATTTAGATTTGGTTGAGTGAAAATTTACCTCAACCCCATATGATTAGTCTTTAGCTCAAATGGCCTTCCCAATAGGTAGTGTCGCCACATCTGCAAGGCATGAACTATCGCAGCCAACTCTAAATCATGAGGAGCATAGTTTACTTCATGAGATTTGAGTTTCCTAGATTTGTAAGCCACAACTTTACCATCTTGCATCAAAACACCCCCAAGTCCATCCCCTGAGGCATCGCTGGTGACAACAAAATACCCATTTGGGTCTCGAATAATCAAAATAGGCGCTGGAGTAAGTTTTTCCTTGAGTAACTGAAAGGCTTTCTCACATGCTTCCATCCACACAAACCTCTTTCTCTTACGCTAAAGAGATGTAATTGGTGCTGCTACGCAGGAAAAACCTTCAACAAATTTCCTATAATATCCTGCAAGTCCCATAAAACTCCTAACTTCACTGACATTCTGCAGAGTTGGCCATTGAAGGATGGCTTTGATCTTTGCAAGGTCCACGGCGATGCCTTTGGCTGACAAAATGTGTCCCAAATAATGGATCTCCTTTTGATAAAAGGAACGCTTAGAGAGTTTCCCATAAAGTTTCTTGTCTCTTAATCACTGCAACACTATTCACAAGTGTTCTTCATGCTCTTCCAAATTCTTGGAGTATATTAATATGTCATCAATAAATATCTCCATGAATTTATCAAGGCAATCTCTAAAAATGCTATTCATCAGGTTCATAACAGAAGCTAGTGCATTTGAGAGTCCAAAAGGTAATACTACAAACTCATAATGGCCATATCTTGTTCTGAATGTAGTCTTAGGTATGTCTTCCTCTCGGATTCGAAGTTGGTGATACCCAGATCGCAAATCAATCTTGGAGAATACGATTGCCCCTTTCATTTAATCAAAGAGTTCATCAATCCTGGGTAGTGGGTACCGATTCTTTATGGTCACTTTGTTCAACATACGATAATCTATGCACAACCTTAAGGTACCATCCTTCTTCTTGAAAAAAATTATAGGAGCTCCCCACGGTGATACAATAGGGTGTATGAATCCTTTATCTAAAAGTTCTTGTAACTGAATGTTCAATTCATACATTTCTGTAGATGTCATGCAGTAAGGAACCTTCGATTGAGGTTCTACTCCTGGTATGAGATCTATTGAGAAATCAAACTCCCTTTTAGGGGGTAATTCGGGAAAATCATCTGGAAATACATCTCTAAACTCTTGTAAAATAGGATGATCCTCTATTTGAGGTGGAGTCTCATCCAGATTTTTAATATGGGCAATGTATAACTGACACCCCTTCCTTTTGGCCTTCTTCAACTGCATTGCTAAAATTTGCCTTAGTTCCAAAGGTCATTTGACACCATTTAGTGTCAAGGAATGACCTGAGTCATCAAGAAATCTAATTACCTTATCTCGATAGTCCACCAAGGCCTTATCCTCACTTAACCAATTAATACCTAAGATGACATCATATGAGCCTAGAGGCGCTACATTCAAGTTGACCTCAGTTCGAAAACTAGAAAGTTCCAACTTGCTGCAAGATAAGCATTGCTCTACCCTGCATTCAGCCCTATTACCATACTCTACAATCCATGGTTCTACCATAAAACTAGCCCTAACAGGTATCTTGGTTAATATTTTAGGATCTACAAAACATTCAATAGCACCAGTATCTATTAAGATAGAAATAGGGTAACTGAAAAGTGTATTAGTCATCTGAATGGGAGTGGCCTGATAATCTGCCTATCAGTGATCCATTGCTGCATGGATACGATGTTGCTAAGGAAAGTCTTTCTTATCAATTTGTTGTGAACACTTAGCAGCATAATGGTTTCCTCCACATATGTAGCAGCCTCCCCTAGGCATTCTTCTATTTTGATCTCCTCGGTTGTTTCCATTCCTGCCACCACCATTTCTAAAATTTTGATTGTTGTTCCAATTTTCTTTATTCCTATCAAAATTCTCGTGTCCTTTGTCTTTCATGTTCCTAATTTTTTGTTTCTTTTCCTTTCCTTTTGCTCCATCATCTCGATACCCTTTGTTATCCTGATATGTCCTGCTATCTTGAAACTTCCTCTTATAGTTTTGGTTGAAGGATTTATAGGATGAAGCATCCTTCAACCTCTACTCTTGCTTAAGTGCTTTACGCAATGCAAAGTCCATGGTTTCAGGCTCCTGCATCTCAACCTCACTATAAATTTTAGGTCGCAAGCCCATTACAAACTTCCGCGTTCTAAAGAGTTCATCGTGCTGATACTATGGAACATATTTCACCAAATGGAAAAGTCGCTCATGATATTGAGTAACATTCATGTTCCCTTGTACTAACTTATAGAAGTCTGTTGTTTTCTTGTCATAATAAAGATGAGGTAACCATCATTTGCGAAACAACTGCAAGAATTCCTCCCAAGTTACCTCTCCATGTTGGAATCTCTTTTTAGCCATAAAATTCTCCCACCAGTTGACTGCTTCACCCATTAGCTGATAGGTGGCCCATACTGCTCTAGATTTCCCAATGTAGTTTCGCACTAGAAAGTACTTCTCCATGCTAGTAATCCAAGCCTTTGCATCTTCTCCAGAAGCTCTTCCATGGAAGGTGGGTGGAGTTACCTTCTTGAGATCTTTGCTCAAATCAACAACTATCTGAATCCTATTAGAATTAAGGAGAGAACTTTGACGATTAGCTTACGCTTTCTGCTCTATTTCAAACCTCCTAAGAGCTTCAACCATCTGCTCATCTTCACGTTTCTTCCTTAGCTCCTCTTCCTGCTTACTTAAGGCTTCAGAGTGTTGATCCTCCTCATGCTTCCTGGCCTCTTCTTCGGCTTGTCTACCTCGAGCCCCTTGCTCTAGGTTGTCCATCCGCTAGCTTTTTTGTTGTAACAAAGCCCCTTGTTGGGTTAATAGTGCCATAATTTGATCCAACGTCTTGTTAGGTTCTTCAACCCGTGCACTACTGCTCGACCCAACTTTTCATTTAGATCTTGTGGCCATACCATGTGTCACATATGCAATATTTAGAAGAATAAAATGGCTTGGCCAAGCACTTTCAACCCAGATTTACCTATAGAAGAAACAAAAATAGAATGCAACCATTCTACAATACTGGCAGATAGGGAAACTAAACATGAAGATATCCACCTATTTGTCCCATAAATTGCTACATTACACCCGAAATGAGGGGATATACTTGTTAATGCTACCATCAAGTTTACATATAAATTCAAAATTATCCCTTTATAACTTAGATATTTTTATTTTAATAAATTTAATAAATTGATATAAGCATTGTTTTCTTCTACTTTTATCCATCAACATACACTTTACAAATATTTTAAAATTCAAAAAATTTATTATGTGTCCCATCCTGATCATTTCCATTCTGATTGTTACCATTCTGATTATTTCCTCCACCCATGTTAGCATTCAACCCCTTTTGACGAGCCATCATCTGCATCATAAGATCCAATCTCTGATTCTGTTCTTGTACCCTTTGTTCTGCTACTCGTTGACCCTGTACCAAGGTCTCTAATAACTGTAAGAATCTTTCCTCTCCAGGCTCTGGATCGGCATTCCCGCCTCCACCTAATCTTGTATTCCTGTCATCTCAGTCACCCATATTGCTGTCTTGATCAAAGAATACCTCTGATGTGTTTGTATGACTCGATTCTATACCCCCCTGTATGGATGAACTAGACCGTTTGCTTTGCAGGTCTGAACTCCTACTTTGTCTTGCTCTGGTATTACGGAAATTATAAGGCCCCTGTCACATGCTCAAACATAAATGCTCTGATTTTAGTGTTTTGACATTTCATCAAACACTTTCCCCTCTATCTACCAATTCCAAATTTCCTATAAGACCTCCACAGGATGGCAGGACTTATAGCTCTGATACCACTGCAATATCCTCCCCTGATTTGAAACTTTGACTTGTAAAAATTTAACTTAAGGAATATTGTCAAACACTTTGTATGCAAACTCATAAAGCTGATTTCCTCAATAAATTGCTTTCCAATGAGTAGGTTTACGAACAACTATGAAGTGACATTAAAATGCATAATACCCATCATAACATTTTCAAAAACACTTGGCACACATTCAACAATATATGAAAAATCTGGAAACTCTTTCAATATGCTGATAAAGGGTGATTTTTAAATGTAGATGTGCACTTACAGCTGCCTTAAAGGCTGCAACAACTATTCGGACTTGTATTCAACAATTATTATGCAAAGTATCAAAATTTGACAGAGGAAACCTGGAATTAGTTGCCGTAGTATTTTGCAGATGTAGTCGGCAGCCTTCCAAACTTCTAATCAGCCGAAAAAACAAGTAAACTTGATACCAACACTATTCACGCCATACTGTAGCGAAATACTGTTCATGCCGACTGTAGCAAAAATATTGTTCATGCAGCACTATAGCAATAACTAACTTCAGATCTCCACCTCAAACCCTTGTAAATTTCTTTATGTGAACGCCCCAAATGAAACCCAGTGTGTTTCCTGAAGTGAAAACACCATTGATCCTCCTGACTGTGTCTTCCAACAGTGAAGAGAATGCTAGCAAAGAGGGATTCCATCCTCCAAGCTCGATAATCAGATATCCAACAACATAACATTAATCTTCATCCAAGCATACAAAAAAAAGCTCTTCCATTTCTTTTATAGTGTTCTCACAAGAGCTCAATCCTTCGTTTTCTCAATGTGGGATAAAACATAACTCCCTTTATGTACCTTATGTCTGTGTTATAAAAATAAAGGGAACTCTTTTAATTTAAATATTTCCCACAAACTATAGTCTATGCATTAATAAAGTTAAATATTTAAATTTAACTTTATAAAATGGCTTTATCAATGCATAACAAATCTTATTAATGATAAATAAGTTTTTCTGTCGATTTTAAACAATTACCATCGACATACCACTATGACTGAATGTCCGGCCATGTCCAAGATGACTTACTATAAATAGTAAGTATGCCCAAAGTTGCCCCAGAACCCCTTAGAAAGACTTGCAACTGAAACTGTCTAGGCCAAATGGCCTCTAAGCCCCTTTAATGTCCTAGTTAGCCTACAGGACTATGGGGAAATAGGCTAACGACAACATCATGCTATGAATGCTAGAAAGGGGACATTACAATCCTGCATCCACTCAAACACTCACAACCATAACAAGGAGTCAATATCAATCATTATTAACAACTTGTTTGCATCATCTTTTAAGAATAACATTAACTGAATCAGAACTATGAACATCACATCATGATTACATCAAATAACATCATCATTGAATTTAATATTTCATACGTATCCATCATCATAATTCATTTCAATTAGAAATTTAAAACATTAACTTTCATTTAACTTTTAATTAAGTCTTAATTTTGACCAACTCGACATAGCCACATAAGCAAGAAAAAAAAAGGTTCTAGGGTGAGACGTGACATCCTTTCCCACTAGGAAAAGGCATCGTCCCGATGTCTTGCACAAAAAAAATGGTGTTTTTTTTTTTACACATACCAAAACTATTATGTATCCAGTTTTAAATAGTTTTAAAAAAATGGGGAAATGATTTGTGTAAATCATCAGCATCTTCCCAAGTGGCACTATCCACCCTGAACTGGTCCCATTGGACCTTATACTAGAGTACATCCCTATCTCGTACCCTAAGGGTACGTTGCTCAATGATTCGGGTGGGCTGAACTACCATCACCCCTGGATCCTATACTTGTAAGGCACGCCAGTCAAGAATGTGAGATATAGCAAGATGATAGGATTTAAGCAACGATACATGAAAAACATTATGAATGCGGGCTAAAGTAAGCGACAGAGCAAGTCGATAAGCAACTAGGTTGATGACTTCTAGAACCTCGAACGGACCAACAAATCTTGGGCCAAGCTTTGAACTCTTGCCAAAAGAGATTGAACTTTTTTGTGGCCTAACCCTGAGAAACACCTTCTCCCCAATTTGAAACTGGCAGAAAGAGCATTTCTTGTCTGCATAACTCTTCTGTTGATCTGCTACCTCTTTCAACCGAATGCGGATTAGAGATACCTGTTCTTCCATTTCTCTGAGCATCTCAGGACCTACAATAATCCTGTCCTCAACCTTATCCCAATTGATAGGAGTCTGACATCTTTGTCTATAGAGAGCCTCAAATGGGGCCATACCCAAAGATGATTGATAAGAGTTATTATGGGCAAACTCCACTAATGGAAGATATTCCTCCCATTTGTACTGTTGATCCATACAGTACATGTGTAGTAAATCTTCCAATATTTGATTCACCCGCTCTATTTGACCATCAGTCTTAGGGTGGTATGTTGTACTGAAATTCAAACGTGTACCTAAAGCAGCGTTCAAGGTTGTCCAAAACCTTGAAGTCATCCAGGTGTCTCTATCAGAAATAATAGTCTCAGGAATACCATGCAGTCGAAAAATCTCTTGAACAAACCTCCTTGCCAATACTGGAGATTCGTCCTTTAGGCTACCATGAATAAAATGAGCAACCTTCATCAACTTATCAACTATGACTAAGATAACATCATGCCTCTTTCGAGTCATGGGTAAACCCTATACAAAATCCATGCTAATAACCTGCCATTTATACTGTGGAATCTTGTGGGGGTACAGAAGACCTACTGGATGAGCATGCTCAGCCTTAACATGTTGGCATTCTAAACACTGGGCTACATACTTCGTCACATCCCTCTTGAGTCCTAGCCAAAAATACAAAGGCCTTAAGTCAGCCATCATCTTATTTACCCCTGGATGCCCTGAAAATGGAGTGTTATGCATTTCCTCAAGTATAATTTTCTGCAATCCTTCACGATCAAGAACATAAATCTTGTTTTGATATTTAAGTAGACCATCCTCATCCAAAGAATAGTTGTCAAATCTTGGATCAACAACATCCATATCCAAGACTGACTTTACCCATTCATAATGAGTATCCCCAGGAAGATATTGGAGGATATACTCCCTCATGTGTGTTTGAGATGTAGAGATAGCAACAATATGTCTTCTGCGGCTAAGTGCATCTGCTACTTTGTTTTCTTTACCCTTTATATACTCGATGCCGAAATCATATTCACTGAGGAATTTGAGCCATCGTCTATGTCGAGCATTTAGATTTGGTTGAGTGAAAATTTACCTCAACCCCATATGATTAGTCTTTAGCTCAAATGGCCTTCCCAATAGGTAGTGTCGCCACATCTGCAAGGCATGAACTATCGCAGCCAACTCTAAATCATGAGGAGCATAGTTTACTTCATGAGATTTGAGTTTCCTGGATTTGTAAGCCACAACTTTACCATCTTGCATCAAAACACCCCCAAGTCCATCCCCTGAGGCATCGGTGGTGACAACAAAATACCCATTTGGGTCTCAAATAATCAAAATAGGCGCTGGAGTAAGTTTTTCCTTGAGTAACTGAAAGGCTTTCTCACATGCTTCCGTCCACACAAACCTCTTTCTCTTACGCTAAAGAGATGTAATTGGTGCTGCTATGCAGGAAAAACCTTCAACAAATTTCCTATAATATCCTGCAAGTCCCATAAAACTCCTAACTTCACTGACATTCTGCAGAGTTGGCCATTGAAGGATGGCTTTGATCTTTGCAAGGTCCACGGCGATGCCTTTGGCTGACAAAATGTGTCCCAAATAATGGATCTCCTTTTGATAAAAGGAACACTTAGAGAGTTTCCCATAAAGTTTCTTGTCTCTTAATCACTGCAACACTATTCACAAGTGTTCTTCATGCTCTTCCAAATTCTTGGAGTATATTAATATGTCATCAATAAATATCTCCATGAATTTATCAAGGCAATCTCTAAAAATGCTATTCATCAGGTTCATAACAGAAGCTAGTGCATTTGAGAGTCCAAAAGGTAATACTACAAACTCATAATGGCCATATCTTGTTCTGAATGTAGTCTTAGGTATGTCTTCCTCTCGGATTCGAAGTTGGTGATACCCAGATCGCAAATCAATCTTGGAGAATATGATTGCCCCTTTCATTTAATCAAAGAGTTCATCAATCCTGGGTAGTGGGTACCGATTCTTTATGGTCACTTTGTTCAACATACGATAATCTATGCACAACCTTAAGGTACCATCCTTCTTCTTGAAAAAAATTATAGGAGCTCCCCACGGTGATACAATAGGGTGTATGAATCCTTTATCTAAAAGTTCTTGTAACTGAATGTTCAATTCATACATTTCTGTAGATGTCATGCAGTAAGGAACCTTCGATTGAGGTTCTACTCCTGGTATGAGATCTATTGAGAAATCAAACTCCCTTTTAGGGGGTAATTCGAGAAAATCATCTGGAAATACATCTCTAAACTCTTGTAAAATAGGATGATCCTCTATTTGAGGTGGAGTCTCATCCAGATTTTTAATATGGGCAATGTATAACTGACACCCCTTCCTTTTGGCCTTCTTCAACTGCATTGCTAAAATTTGCCTCAGTTCCAAAGGTCATTTGACACCATTTAGTGTCAAGGAATGACCTGAGTCATCAAGAAATCTAATTACCTTATCTCGATAGTCCACCAAGGCCTTATCCTCACTTAACCAATTAATACCTAAGATGACATCATATGAGCCTAGAGGCGCTACATTCAAGTTGACCTCAGTTCGGAAACTAGAAAGTTCCAACTTGCTGCAAGATAAGCATTGCTCTACCCTGCATTCAGCCCTATTACCATACTCTACAATCCATGGTTCTACCATAAAACTAGCCCTAACAGGTATCTTGGTTAATATTTTAGGATCTACAAAACATTCAGTAGCACCAGTATCTATTAAGATAGAAATAGGGTAACTGAAAAGTGTATTAGTCATCTGAATGGGAGTGGCCTGATAATCTGCCTATCAGTGATCCATTGCTGCATGGATACGATGTTGCTAAGGAAAGTCTTTCTTATCAATTTGTTGTGAACACTTAGCAGCATAATGGTTTCCTCCACATATGTAGCAGCCTCCCCTAGGCATTCTTCTATTTTGATCTCCTCGGTTGTTTCCATTCCTGCCACCACCATTTCTAAAATTTTGATTGTTGTTCCAATTTTCTTTATTCCTGTCAAAATTCTTGTGTCCTTTGTCTTTCATGTTCTTGATTTGTTGTTTCTTTTCCTTTCCTTTTGCTCCATCATCTCGATACCCTTTGTTATCCTGATATGTCCTGCTATCTTGAAACTTCCTCTTATAGTTTTGGTTGAAGGATTTATAGGATGAAGCATCCTTCAACCTCTACTCTTGCTTAAGTGCTTTACGCAATGCAAAGTCCATGGTTTCAGGCTCCTGCATCTCAACCTCACTATAAATTTTAGGTCACAAGCCCATTACAAACTTCCGCGTTCTAAAGAGTTCATCGTGCTGATACTATGGAACATATTTCACCAAATGGAAAAGTCGCTCATGATATTGAGTAACATTCATGTTCCCTTGTACTAACTTATAGAAGTCTGTTGTTTTCTTGTCATAATAAAGCTGAGGTAACCATCATTTGCGAAACAACTGCAAGAATTCCTCCCAAGTTACCTCTCCATGTTGGAATCTCTTTTTAGCCATAACATTCTCCCACCAGTTGACTGCTTCACCCATTAGCTGATAGGTGGCCCATACTACTCTAGATTTCCCAATGTAGTTTCGCACTAGAAAGTACTTCTCCATGCTAGTAATCCAAGCCTTTGCATCTTCTCCAGAAGCTCTTCCATGGAAGGTGGGTGGAGTTACCTTCTTGAGATCTTTGCTCAAATCAGCAACTATCTGAATCCTATTAGAATTAAGGAGAGAACTTTGACGGTTAGCTTACGCTTTCTGCTCTATTTCAGACCTCCTAAGAGCTTCAACCATGTGCTCATCTTCACGTTTCTTCCTTAGCTCCTCTTCCTGCTTACTTAAGGCTTCAGAGTGTTGATCCTCCTCACGCTTTCTGGCCTCTTCTTTGGCTTGTCTACCTCGAGCCCCTTGCTCTAGGTTGTCCATCCGCTAGCTTTTTTGTTGTAACAAAGCCCCCTGTTGGGTTAATAGTGCCATAATTTGATCCAACTTCTCATTAGGTTCTTCAAACCGTGCACTACTGCTCGACCCAACTTTTCGTTTAGATCTTGTGGCCATAACATGTGTCACATATGCAATATTTAGAAGAATAAAATGGCTTGGCCAAGCACTTTCAACTCAGATTTACCTATAGAAGAAACAAAAATAGAATGCAACCATTCTACAATACTGGCAGATAGGGAAACTAAACATGAAGATATCCACCTATTTGTCCCATAAATCGCTACATTACACCCGACATGAGGGGATATACTTGTTAATGCTACCATCAAGTTTACATATAAATTCAAAATTCCATGGGGCATCTGCATCTGCATCTGATTCCAGAATTCCATGGGGCGAGAACATCTAAAGGCGTCATGTGGTGATGTTTCCATTCATGGCGCAGGGCCACATCATTCCCTTCCTTCACCTCTCCAAACTCCTCGCCTCTCGAACCGGATTCACCATCACCATCGTCAACACCCACCATTCAACATTCACGCCTTAGCACCCACCATTCAATCTGACCCCTCTCTTGACATTCGCCTGGCGGAGCTCCCTTTCTCCAGTGCCGATCATGGCTTAACACCGCGTACTGAGAACTTAGATTCGCTGCCTTATTCGCAGTTCGTCACTTTCATGGAAGCCGCAGAGCATTTGCAGCCCCATTTCGAAGATCTGATCCGTAAGATCTCGGAAGAAGATGGCTGCGCCCCTCTCTGCATCATCAGCGACATGTTCCTCGGCTGGACCCAAGACGTCGCCGACACGTTTGGAATACCCAGAATCTTCTTCCTCACCTGCGGCGTCTATGGCACCTTGCTTTACTACTCTATGTGGAATCATCTGCCCCACACAAAGACCCACTCGGAAGAGTTCGCCCTCCCAGATCTGCCTCACGTTTCGCTGCACCGATCTCAGCTTCCCACTAATATAAAAATGGCGACAGGAACGGATCCCTGGAGCTTGTTTCAGGCTCGCCAGTTACCCCGCAATATGCGCAGCTGGGGATTTATATGCAACTCCTTCCAACAGCTCGAGAACGGATATTTGGAACATCTCAGAATATCCACCGGCAGGCCTGTCTGGGCGGTTGGCCCTCTCCTTCCTCAAGAGTTTCTCTCTTCCACTCAATCCCATGTTATGTCTGATGAGTTATTGCAAGGTAAGGATGCAACCACCGATGCGGTTTCCTGCTTGCCGTGGCTCAATTCTCAGAAAGTTCGTAGTGTGATCTACGTTTCCTTCGGCTCGCAGAACACGATCTCTGCGTCGAATATGAAAGAGTTGGCACTTGGTTTGGAATCAAGTGGGCAGCCCTTCATCTGGGTAGTCCGGCCTGGTGCAGGGCACCCTGACAAAGTCATGGAAAAACATTAAGTCCTAAAGTCTAGAAAGTTATTTAAATAAGTTTTAAAATTTAAATATTTAAAAAGTAATGGTCAAATAAGGATTAGTTGTTTTGTTAGAGGATCCAACTACTTTGGATCGGTTAAGGGAGTTATTTTAAGTATATGTAAGTCTCAAAAGGCATGAGGGTACAGTGGTGAAGTCAGAATTTTAGATTGTACAAACTGTGTCCATATTGGAATTAATAATAGTTGCTTTCTTACAAATTTGAAGTCTTTTGATGTTGTATTGACCTATTGATTTGGAGATAGATGTGTAATGATTTTTTTTAATTCCATTAGATCTAGTTCCAAGTGATTTTTAATACTAATTCAATCATTTAGATTGACTGTTCTGTAGAAATCTCTAATTTTTGTTTTAGTGCCAGTCATGGATTCATGAGATCCATCCCCTTTTGTACATATTGTTTCTTGGGGATGGATCCACACTTGTAATATAATTTCCTAACAATGATTATGAAGGAATGAACCCCATTTGCAGGAGAATAAGAGAGGTTGGTCATGTTGGAGGGTAGAGAAGTGACTGGACAGTCACAGGAGAAAGGAATACTTGTCTCAGTAAATTGTAGTTTAGTGCGGGGGTC
Organism: Cupressus sempervirens; assembly: GCA_028749045.1. NCBI lineage: Eukaryota > Viridiplantae > Streptophyta > Pinopsida > Cupressales > Cupressaceae > Cupressus > Cupressus sempervirens. The sequence continues at coordinate 388,671,716 of CM053783.1, forward strand.
ATTTCTCCAAAGTTTACTATTGGATCTTGCCAAATTTTGGATATGTTGGAGAGAGACAAATTGTACCAAATATCAACGGTTTGATTGAGCAAATAAAGTTTGGTTCAAAAGTTATGAATGACTATTGTCGGGTCTATCTAAGGGGCAGTGACATGGCGGTTTGTGATGAATTTTCTCATGAATGTGTTAAGGGAGTTTTGTGAAAGGATTAGATGTTGTACGGGGATTTTTAGAGAATCCTAATTTGTGATAAGGAATAGTGGGTCCATTGATATTGACCCTAGTGGATAGGTCTTTGGAAGAAGTTGAAGCAATAGTATTCCGAGGACAGTCACAATACATATGATCAAATATGCATTGTTGCATGAGAGGACGATTTCCAACAGTATAGACATTAGTATGTGGAGTCTAGTGGAGTCTAAAGTGTTCGGAGTTGACCTTTGATAGGTCTATAGAGCGAAGTGGGTCCAAGAGTGATTAGTAATTGGAGAAGGGGAAAGTTTCTATCAAACAAAGAAGGAAAGAAGTTATTAAACTATGAAGGAATCATAACATTCCACTAGCCTCTGCATCAGATTGGTATCAGAGCACAGAAGATTCTTTGGGAGAAGAGCAGAAGGCAAACTAAGGTTTTGAAGACTTAGAATCCCTTGTTGAACCTTGAAGTTGAATTATCCTTTAAGAGTATTCCAAGGTGGTGATTCAAAGTTGGATGGATCTTAGTTTGTAGAGGAAGTCGGATTGAAGGGTAAAATAAGTTGAAGCCATCATGACTACAGATTTTGAGACTCATCGATACTCACAATTTAGAACACAATGCAGATGTATGGGTAAGGTTTGCAAAATGGTCATTTCCAGTGGCTCATTTTTCAATTTTGTTTCAATTGAGATGGTTGAGAAGTTGAACCTACAACAACTAGTGCATAAAAGACCTTACATGGTACAAGGATTGCATGATAGACACCAAGTTGAGGTTAGAAGGCAAGTATATGTTCCTTTCAGCATTGGAACCTATGAGGATTCTGTTTTATGTGATGTTATTCCATTGGTAGGATGCCATTTGATCCTTGGGAGGTCATGGAAAGTAGAGAAGCATACATTATATGATGGGGCATTGAATAGTTACACCTTCAAGCATGGTGGAAGTCAAGTTATACTGAGATCTTTGGAAGAAGAAGCAACATCATGGAGGATGCCAACAAATTTTTTGTTTGAAAGAGTGGGGTTCCTAGGACAAAGGGAACAAGAAGAAGACAAGGTGGACAACAAGATAGCAATTGATTTGATACATCAGGCCTATGATAAGGCACAAGGAGTTGTAGATCCAATAAAGATCCTGGAGGAGAGAGTAGTGGATGAGCAAGGTTCATGTGAAGAGCCAAGAAAGCAAGCAGAAAAGCCTATGAAGGTGAACCAAGAGCAATCAGGGTATGAAGATGATAGGACAGTGAAAATGGTGATAGGTGAGCCACAAATAGGAGAGGCTCAAAAAGACGAAAAGATAGGGATAAAGGTGAAGATTGTAGAAGATACCAGGGTAATGAGTGAATGTATGGGTGGAGATATCCAAGTTGGGATAGTCATGTGTCCCTTATATGCTGCTGTTAAAAATAGAGAAGATAGGGCTATTAAACAAGCCATAGATGACATGTTTGAGTACCGAGAAGGATGGCATAGGGAAGATGAATTGAAGAAGGTCTCAAGGATGACAGGGACCTTAAGGGATGAAGAGTTTAGACTCTTGGAAACAGAGATGGTGAAGAATGCCACAAGTTGGCACATGAAGATGACAAGAAAGATTGTTTGGCCCATTAAGAGGCTGACTGAGAAGAGGAAGTTGCTAAGGGAACCTACTGAGATAAAGGTTCTAGAGGATGATTGTGAGGTAAAACATTGTGTTGAAGATGGTGGAGTAGCAAGTCTACAAGGACTTGATAAAAAGATAGATTTTTGGGATGAGTTGGATGCCATAGTTGAAGAATGGAAAATGAAGGGTGGTGTAGTGGAAGAGTGCCTAGGACAGGGGCATGAGGATGGTCATGGAGAGACCTTGGAATCATATTTCTCTACAAGGAAAAAAATCTCACAAGGAGTGCGTGAGGAGGAGGATGAAGTAGTGAATCTAATGGAGGGAGCAATTTGCCAAACATATGTTTTGGTGCATAAGAAAAACTTGTTTATTTTTGTTTCTAACACTATTGTGACAGGATTGTCGGAGTTTGATAGTGTTCACCATGCAAGTTTTGCTTTTGCACACATCTATGGGAATATAAACATGAAGACTAACAAATTTAATGCTTGGCATGAGCACATAATGTTTGATTTTAGGGGCATGGAACACATGAAATAAGTTTTAAAATTTAAGTATTTGAAAAGTAATAGTCAAATAAGGATTAGTTGCTTTGTTAGAGGATCCAACTACTTTAGATCGGTTAAGGGAGTTATTTTAAGTATATGTAAGCCTCAACAGGTATGAGGGTACAGTGGTGGAAGTTGGAGTTTTAGATTGTACGGACTGTGTCCATATTGGAATTAATAATAGTTGCTTTCTTACAAATTTGAAGTCTTTTGATGTTGTATTGACCTATTGATTTGGAGATAGATGTGTAATGATTTTTTTTAATTCCATTAGATCTAGTTCCAAGTGATTTTTAATACCAGATTCAATCATTAAGATTGATTATTTTGTAGAAATCTCTAATTTTTGTTTTAATGCCAGTCATGGATTCATGAGATCCATCCCCTTTTGTACATATTGTTTCTTGGGGATGGATCCACACTTGTAATATAATTTTCTAACAATGATTATGAAGGAATGAACCCCATTTGCAGGAGAATAAGAGAGGTTGGTCATGTTGGAGGGTAGAGAAGTGACTGGATAGTCGCAGGAGGAAGGAATACTTGTCTCAGTAAATTGCAGTTCAGTGCGGGGGTCATTTCTCCAAAGTTAACAGTTGGATCTTGCCAAATTTTGGATATGTTGGAGAAAGACAAATTGTACCAAATATCAATGGTTAGATTGAGCAAATAAAGCTTGGTTCAAAAGTTATGAATGACTGTTGTCGGGTCTATCTAAGGGGCAGTGACATGGCGATTTGTGATGACTTTTCTCATGAATGTGTTAAGGGAGTTTTGTGAAAGGATTAGATGTTGTATGGGGATCTTTAGAGAATCCTAATTTGTGATAAGGAATAGTGGGTCCATTGATATTGACTCTAGTGGATAGGTCTTTGGAAGAAGTTGAAGCAATAGTATTCCGAGGACAGTCATAATACATATGATCAAATATGCATTGTTGCATGAGAGGAAGATTTCCAATAGTATAGAAATTAGTATGTGGAGTCTAGTGGAGTCTAAAGTGTTCGGAGTTGACCTTTGATAGGTCTATAGAGCGGAATGGGTCCAAGAGTGATCAGTGATTGGAGAAGGGGAAAGTTTCTATCAAACAAAGAAGGAAAGAAGTTATTAAACTATGAAGGAATCGTAACATTCCACTAGCCTCTACATCACGGCCCCCGCTTGGGGTGCCATTGACTGCAGAGTTTTCCTCAGAGTTTCTTCCGGATGGATTCGGAGAGCGAATGGGGGCCAAGAATCAGGGACTGGTTATTAAGAAATGGGCGCCCCAGCGTGTGATTTTGTCCCATCCTTCGACGGGAGGATTTTTGAGTCACTGTGGGTGGAATTCGACATTGGAGAGTTTGAGCCAGGGAGTTCCCATGATTGGATGGCCCATCGCAGCCGAGCAATACTTCAATTCGAAGCTTCTAGAGGAGGTCGGCATGTGTGTGGAGATGTGCAGAGGAAGTGAGGGAGAATTGGGGAAGGAGAAGGTGGAGAGGATGGTGAAGATGTTGATGTCGGAAGAGAGAGGTGGGCGACTGAGAGAAAGAGCAGCGGCCATGAGAGATGCTGCCAGAAGAGCAGTAATGGACCATGGAGATGGAATCGACAAAGGCTCGTCCATGCGTGATGTTGACGACATGATACACAATATTCTGACCACTTATACTGGTTCTCAATCCTTGTGAAGGATGATAAGTATTGACACCGATTTTCATGTTTAATTGTCCTCGGGTTCTGTTGAGATCAGATGATGCCAATGTTGAATTTACTTATTGTGGAGGGAAAACAGTATCCCTTCAATCTGTATGTGTGATATTTCTTAGAGCTCCTTACTTTGAGTGCTCCTTTCTTTAAGGACAATTTCTAAAATGATCACTACCTATATTTAGCCAACAAGTCATTATTTTGTATTTTTTAAATGCAATTTATCATCAGTTTTCATATTAAAAGATCAATAAGAATTATTATTTTATATTTGTGATAATTTCTAAAAAATTGAAAGCGATGCTAAATTTTGTTAGATATTAGAATTGATATGTTATCTCTTATCTTATCATTGAATTATTGTTTTAATTATTATTTTATATTTGTGATATTTCTTAGTGCTCCTTACTTTGAGTGCTCCTATCTTTAAGGACAATTTCTAAAATGATCACTACCTATATTTAGTCAACAAGTCATTATTTTGAATTTTTTAAATGTCAATTTATCATCATTTTTCATATTAAAAGATCAATGAGAATTATTATTTTATATTTGTGATAATTTTCAAAAATTTGAAAGCGATGCTAAATTTTGTTAGATATTAGAATTGATATGTTATTTCTTATCTTATCATTGAATTATTGTTTTAATTATTATTTTATATTTGTAATAATTTCTAAAAATTTGAAAGCGATACTAAATTTTGTTAGATATTAGAATTGATATGTTATCTCTTATCTTATTGTTGAATTATTGTTTTAATTATTATTTGTTTGTTCTTAAATTGGCATACATCAAGTTTTTGTTTGAAAGTTAGATGTGAGATTTTGAATTTATAATTTTTGTTAATTGTTAGTCTAGAGGTTATCCAATATCAACATCAATCATTTTTAATTTCACCAATTGTCTATCCTTTAATTTTGTTTGAATAAGATAAATTTAGAATGATGTGTATAAATAGAAGTACAATAATTTTTCTATTTATAATAACTCGCAATTATGATAATAATTATAGAAGTTTCTTACATGTTAAGGTTAGCATCATTACTTTTCATTTTCAATAGATAAAACTAATGAACTTGATTATAAAATTAAAATGATAAGGTTATTCCATAGGTTTGGTTATGATTAAATTTTTAGGATTATGGTTGATGTAAAAATATTACTTCGGTCTTATATTCTTGTATCAATCACAATTCAAAAAACTTAATCATACATATGAAACAATCTTGCCATTTTAATTTTCCATCACTAAATTTTTTACATTATGATTAAATTTAAATGAATTATTAGAATTTTTATTTATAATTTAAAATAGTAATATTTTGTATAATTTATATTATTAATATATCTTTGATTAAGCAAGCCTGAATTTATACTAAGAGGGGGATGCTTACATCTAAAGCGAAACACCCACGCAATAGCGGTTGCATGTATAAACGACGTCGACGTTATTAACAGTTAAATGCATCACTTTAGCAAACTAGCTTTATTGTAGCGATTCACCTTTAACAAATTAGCAGAACTAGTAAATGTGAAACTAACTGGGCGATATGTATATGTCTTGAAAATGAAACACTACATTATAGTGTAGCTTTCAACATGGTGAGTAGTATTTCATAATAATAATAATAACAACACCATCGATTACTTACACTGGTGGGAAATATTCTAGTTAAGTGCAAGGAGGTGAATAAGTTTTTTTGAGGGAATAGTTAATCTTTCTGCGGATGTGAAGACTCCTGATTAGTTTTAGTTTTATATGACGTTTGGCCTGCTTGTAAGGAAGCACATTGTGGCATACAAATTGCCGTTGGCAGGACTTTCTTGTCTGTACTGAAATCATCCTAGAAATTGGCCCACTCAAATATATTCTATTTCTGATGTAACCTTTAGCAGATCTAGACATCATAATCCGCATGCCGAGATAGCTATGTCATTATAAAAAATATACAGATTTAAATAAAATGGAGTGGAGAGTTTTGAAAAGTTGTGTGTTTAACTTCTATATTTAATAATAATAATAATAATTTGGACTATCTGTCCAAAATAAGGGTTTCCAATGAGGTTTTTTTCATGATGATAAGGTCAGTATTTCTAATTTAGATAAATATTATTGTTATCACTATTCAAAAAGAGACACAATGCGTCATAGTTCCTGCCTAACACATAATTCTTGTAGAGGTGTAGATGAGTGAGAAGAAGGTTAAATAGTTCTAAATTAACATTGTGAATGCATTAATTTTTTCCTAGAAATGCACCTATGATCTGATAGGATGGCTCATATTTTGTTATTAAATTCTCATCCTAGAAATGCACTTGTGATCTAATAGGATGGCTCATATTTTGTTGTTAAGTTCTTGTGTTATATTATTATATCTTTGGGCATTTAAGCCCAAGAATAAGAAGCCAAAGTCCCTAGCATGGCACTAAGTACTTAATATCATACTATGATCAATACATATGCTTTAGACAAATTTGCACCTTCTATATTGACAACTTAAAATATGTGCAATGAGGAAAGATATCCATACCAATATTTGAATTATAGAACTTGAGGAAGTGATGAAGCATTTGGAGTATCACATTATATGTTTAAGCATACCATGCATGCTACTAGAAAACCATTAGTAGTTGGAAAAACTTCCCCAACTATGTATTATTCTCATCTTGATTATCAAATGAAATGCACACTATTTTTAATCATTAGCACTGGACAAAAACTAGGATAGAGATAAATAGCAGTATAGAACAATAACAACATAAACCTATATGCAAAGGAAAAAAGGATAAATAATATAGAGGAGGAAGAGAAAGAGAGAGACAATAGTAAGATATAGTGATATCAACATAAATTGTGTGTGTGTGAGAGAGAATTGAATATAATTATTTTTCTTAATAAAACAAATAGTTAAAATAAAATCATGGTTATAATAAAAAAATAAAAATATATTATATTTTAATTAATGAAACTAAGAATTTAATTTTTATATTAAAATTCACATTTCTATAAATGAGAACTAGAATATAACTATTTAAATTTAATACATAGTTTATAAAAACTTAATAAAAATTTATATAAATTTTAGAATTGAATTATTTTTTTTATAGTTATTTCATTTAGTATTTTTTTAAATATAAAATATAATTATTAATTAAATATTAAAATATATTTTTAAGTTCTAAATATATTTAAACTAAATGATAAATTGTTTAAATAAAAAATATTAATAATAATAAATGATATAGTTTATAAATTGTAACACTTATCAATTATACATATTACAAATACTATTATAAAATATAATTAAAAAATAACATTGTTTAATTAATTTTTATAAAAGTAAAACAATAGTAATAATTTAACTACTTTTATTAAAAAAGAAAACTTTAAAAAAATTAGAAATTCAAATATAAAGATATAACATACATATATATATATATATATATATATATATATATATATATATATATATATATATATATACATATATATACATATATATATATATATATATATATATATATATATATATATATATATATATATATATATATATATATATATATATATAATCTAACTTATGCATTACATGAAGTTTTAGAAACAAGTCATATCAAATAGTCAAAAATAAACATCAATGTAAAACTAATAATAAATATATGTAAAATAAGAGATTAAAAATATTTAACTCTATATTTAAACTTGCTAAGAAAAATAGATTGTGATAATTAATACTGATTAGACATGTTGTGTGAGGTGGAAGATAAAATAATTGAAAAAAAAAATCTTATCAACTTGTCACAAATGTGGAAAAGATAAAGTTGTAATTAATGAATGATGAAGTTGTTAGAAAATATTTGTATTTTTGTTGAAGAAAATTAATTTTCTCCCCCACCAAAAATAGTATGGACCAATAGAATGAATGAAAAATGTGATTTATAAAATAATGAAAAATTAGAAAAAGATATAAACATTTGAAATTTCATATAATCTTTTAAATATTTTGATTTGATTGGTCAGTGTTAATGTCAAATTAGCACTGGCATGAATGCATAACTATTGAACTAAAAAAGAGAGAGTTGTGTTTTGGTTTTTATATATGGGTGTGATGGAATGATGTGTCCTTGTATTACTTTATAATATTTCATGGCACAATGATAGCACAAAGGAAAATAGCATTTAATTATAGTTATATTAAAATAATTGAATAAATCTATATATAAAAATTTAGACTAATTAGTTTCAATACTATGAATTATTTATGGAATGTTTAATTCAATTTTAATATTTCAAAATATTTCAAAAGACTATTTTAAAGTTGCAAATCTGATTGAATGAATAGTTTTGTAACAAGATTAAAATATATTGCTTTACCACCCTCTCACTTAATTTCTAAAGAATATTATGAGAATTTCTTATGCTAGTTTTATAGATCCAATTTTAGCAACTTTTATAACTTTGATCCTTAGTTCTCTTTGTCTACCTAATATTGAAGTCTTGGAAATATTAAAAAATATTCTTCTTTTTTCAAGGGGTCACAAGACTTTTTTTTGGATCACTAGGTTCATTTGTTATACATTAATCACTTATAATGATTATCTTTTTGACTCTGATAAGGTTCAACAAATAATAAGAAGGAATACAACTAGGATGAATTATAAAAGAGTATAAGATCATATACTTCTATCTATTAATCTAAGAATTACTCTTTCTGTTAGTTTTGATAGCTTCCTTGTTTTCTCTATATTGGGCAATCATGCATTTAACCCACATGACCATACAAATTGTTGATTATTTCAACAAAATAAGGTGAAGATAATTATTAAATTACTATTATAGTTACATAAAAGAGCTTGAAATAAAGCAAAAACAATATTCAAGAAGTTTATAAAAAACACTAAAAGCTTATTTTGAAGCCTAAAATGAAATAATTTGATCTTGAAAAAGAATTGAGACATGCTTTAATAGAGAATTTTGTAGCATTTGGCCCAACTCTTCAAAATGTTCTCAAGAATATTTTTTGGGACAATTGGATTGTAGTTACAAATTCACAACCTAAGGAAGTCTCTATATCATTTTTTAAATGGTGAAAATAAATATGAGTTTCATAAGCCATTATCTTCAAAGTTGTTCCCTTTTTCCCAATAAAGCTTCTAAAATTCATATGCTATAACCTACAAGTTACCTAAAAGTGCTTATTATTCCCATTATACCAAATACATATTTTATTTAACTCAATCATATTGTTTATAAGAAATTGAGCTAAATTTCCCTTTTTGTATTCTTTTTTTTTTGTTGCATCTAATTCAATTCTCTTTCACTAACTTTTTATGATACTCATACTCAGATCAATATAAATATAAATATTAAATGCATTGAGCCAATTTAAAAAAATGATAAGATAATATTCCCTTATTAACTATAAAATAAATCCCTAACTAGTGTTATTATAATAACATCTAGCCCATAGGAAAGAGCTTACAACACATGGGTAAATTGTGAGTCTCTCATCAGGGAGGTCTTGGGTTCAAATCTACTTGAAATTAACACAATAATAATTACTCTTAACAATAATAATCTAGGCTTCAACCAATTACCTATACAAAAAAATAGCATCTAGCCCATGTCTTAATTTTGTTGTAACAAACATCAAGGATGGAAGAAAATATAAACATTCATTATTGGGACCTAGGTGAACTCAATTACAGTAAGTGTGGCTAGGTGGAAGAAAATATACCATTGATATATATCAAATTATGATCAAATGTATTCTTAAAATATGTAGTTTAATACTAGTTTTTTTGCAATGGTCACATTTCAAAAGGAACCCAAAAATTGTGATGTTGGGTGTGTCTTGAGGATTTTGGCTTTAAATAGGTAAAATGCATTTGATAGTTTAAAATATTTAATTTTTCAATAACGCGGGTTTAAAATATTTAATATTTAAAATTAAATTTGATAGTTTAATTTTTTCATAGTTGAATAAGGAACTTTGAAATACATAGGCTAAGCTTAGGACTATATTTGAAATATTCAATAATTGAAAACCATAATAGTAGGTTCTAAGCCATAAGAGAGAATGTCCACTTGGAAATCTAAGATCAAATTTAAGGTATAAGGTTGAGGGGTGGATCAAAAATTTGAACTAAAACCTCAAGTTTTATGTGCCATGTCCCTCTTGGAACAAACTTTATCAAAAATGATGAGAATTAGATAATTGGTAGGGGTAAAACTCTAAAAGGGAATAGGATATTATTGTCTAAGGTATTTAATTCCAAGCATTTTATAGGACTTATGATCAAATATGTAGATAGATTGAATAGATGATGAGATTGGGATCAAGGAACTAAAACATAAGGTTCGGAGTTCATGTTGGAATGTAGGGCCCAATAAGAAAGAGTGTTGAATGTTCAAGTGTTTGTTTGTAAAAGGGAAAGTAAAAAGAAAAAAAATGATATTTTAAAAATAATACTCTAGGCTATGTTTAGAGCCTAGGATCTAATTGGGATGTGAGAAAAATACCTCAAGAAAGGGGAAGTTAGAGTATGGATGGAAAAATAGACTTTAGGCCTTACATTCCATGAGTAAACTAAAGACATATTTTAATCTTGTCATTCATGTTGAGTTTTGTTTGTAAAATCCCTTTATAGTTTGTAGAATCGAAAAAAATTTGGGTATTTCAAATAGAGCCCAAGGTTCACACATAAAGAACCAACATCCCTTCTTGCATTCCTCCTTCCAAGACTTTTTGTCATTTGAAATGAGATAGTTTAATATAAACATAGTGGATGAAACCTCTCAATTGGAGTTTCTTTTCTTGTTAAATTTCTCAATGGCAAAGTAAGAAAATACTCCTCTCTTGTTGATCCTCTATCCTTCTTGAAAATGTAGATTAATTTCTCTAGGTTAATGATTCAAATTTTAAATCAAGTCTCTTCTTATTTTCC